>JANUYF010000009.1:23772500-24250000 GCA_026167975.1 Phrynosoma blainvillii | reverse complement strand
CTTCCTGAAATGAAGAGGACATAAAATCAATAAGAAAAATAAAGGGAAAAAGAAAAACTTCATCTGAAACTTTTGTCACCATCACACGAGTTCATATATATATAGGGTTTTAATTTTTTATTTTTTAAAAAAAAAAGGGGGGGCGGTTTTAACTTTTTCTCTCTGAAATGAGGAAAAATAAACAAGAAAAATACAGTTTCTTTTTAAAATCTTTATTTTAATCTTTTTTGTTGTCACACAAGCTCATATAAAAGAATAGGATTTAAATTTTAAAAGGGGGGGTTAACCCCCCCATGAGGAAAAATAAACAAGGAAATAAGAAAAATACAGGGTTTTAAAAAATATTTGAAGCTTTTTTCATAGTCATGCAAGCTAATGTTAAAAAAAATAGGATTTTAATTAAGGGGAGGGGGATTTAAAGTTTTTTTCCTCTGAAATGAAAAGGTGTTCATGATCGTTTTTCCCCCTGTAGGGAAGATAACAGTATTCTATTTGAAGGAAAATGAGAAGTACTTTTTGACTTTTAAATATATATATTTTATTGCAAAAGCTAGATGAATGTTTTTGAAGGAAGAATAAAACCTTTATAGCACCATGAGGGGAAATGCTTATAATGACATGAGCAGAACATTTATGTCTATATTTCATGTTTTTAAACCCACATGTTTCGACTTTTGCAAGAAGCTGCGAGGGAGGGTTTCCTATTGAAAAAGTTAGTAGTTGCTGCTGCTGCTGCTGCTGGAATCGTACAAAAAGAAGAAATCTTAATGGCCACCCAGATACCTACACTTCCTATTTTAATGGAACAATACTACGTTCTTAAGTTGTACTGAAACAGAAGGAACTTTAAAAACCTATTTTGGTAGATGTGAGGGGCATGGTTTGAGAAATGAAGTGGAAGATGCCCACATATAGATGTCTGATAGCTATTCTGACAGGCAACTGAAGCTCCAAGAGTGTTCCTGCTGGAAGGCTTGGTCAAAGCCCACAAGCCACAACTGTGTGCACTTGTTCAACTGTGTAACACTCTTGCATTATAGACTGATTCACACATGCTTGACCATAAAATTGAAGCAGATCAATTGGACATTGATGTTAGTCATGTGTCACAGCATACACTCATGTTTTGCATGTGTGAAGCAGCTTGTAGCCAATACACTTGTCCCTCCACGTTTGTGGCTTTGACTTTTGCGGATTTGATTATTCACAGATTTTATTAATATGTGTTCTCTAGGAATATCTACGTCCTCCAGCACAACTCTATGGTTATGGTAACTTTAACCAAAGGTTGCACTGAAGGACCTAGGATAGGGGTAGGCAAACTGTCCCCTTTAAGGGCCGAAGGACTTCAGCTCCTAGAATCCCAAACGATTGGCCAACATCCCAGATTATTGGTCAACATGGCTGAGGCTTCTGGGAGCTGAAGTCCTTCAGTCCTTAAAGAGGACAGTTTGCCTACCCCTGAAGGGGTTCCTAGAGAGGACACTCCACTAGGCATTTGTAGCTCCTACAGTGTAATTGTATGGTCAATGTCTGGCAGATGTTGACCACAGAGTTGCACTGGAGGACCTAGAGATTCCTAGAGAGGTGTTCTCTCTGGTAAAAACATAGTGTTTTTGTTATTTGAGGTTTTTCCACATTCACAAGGGTCCTGTGCCCCTAACCCCAATGAATGTAGAGGGATGAGTGTTGTTATGCACAGTGTTCCTGTCACCTCAGAACACACATCTTGTCAATGGGCAGGATTTTATAAGTTTTCGCTTAAAGTTAAGTGGTATGTTTGCATCGTGTGAACCAGGCTTAATGCCTTGCACACTTCTCTAATTCTTGACCACTCTCAGACCAGCTTGACTTATGTGTCAGCTTGACAAGAAGATGCAACAAATTGTTTGATGTTCTAATGTGGCTTTCTAAATATCTTTCCAGAGAATTAAAAATGGCTAAAGGTGATCCGAAGAAGCCGAAGGGGAAGATGTCTGCTTATGCCTTCTTTGTGCAGACCTGCCGTGAAGAACACAAGAAAAAGAACCCAGAAATTCCTGTTAACTTTGCAGAATTTTCCAAGAAGTGCTCAGAGCGATGGAAGGTATTATCTTCAAAACTAAATTCTTGCACTCCTTAAATATGAAGGCCTCCTGGGTTTGGACAGGTTCTGTGCACCTGATAGCTTAAACCTATGGTGCAACATAACTATTTATTTCATTTATATGCTGCCTTTCTCCCCAGAGGGGCCCAAGGCAGCTCACATATAAAACATTTAAAATCTCAATAAAATTCAAAACAAGTAAAACGTCTACATCCAGTATAAAATCACATAAAATATACAAAAGTTAAAAACAAACTAAAAACCCACCTGCTCCATAAAAACTGCTCTGCTATGCATTAACAACTAAACTAAACAACTAAACTCTTAGACAAGGTGGAATTTCATTCTCTGACCTGTGTAATTTTGCTAGACTTTCCATAACCTTTTCTTGTTAGTATTCTGCCAAATTCTGTGGTCCTGAATAGTATGCAGTCTAGTCCTGTGCATGCTTATTTAGAAATAAATCCCCCTTGAGTTCAATATGAACAGATTCGCAGCCCAAATCAAGGATTTGTAGTAGCAAAATCTTGCTTGTGTCTTTTAAAACCTATTTTCATATTATGCCATCCTTTTTTCCTTCTTTCTGCGAAGCCGTTGTGCAATTCTTGCACACATTATAAGCATTTCATAAGTCAAGGTAATTGTGTATGGAATGGAAGTGGATTTTGTTTTTAATTGTTGTAACCAATAAAAATTATATAGAAAAAAAAGCATTTCATAAGGACTAGAAACTGGTTTTTAAGATGTAGGGGAAATGTTCTTCATACATGCCTGCTACTGCATTCTGTACTTGGTTTGGAATCAGGTCATTCACATAGCTTTATTTGACAATAAGATGTAACAAACACTGTTCTCTAGTGGTTTTGCTCACAGTTTTGGTTTACTTTTGACTGGGAAGCTCTTCAGCCACAAATAATGGTTTGCATTTTTCAGATAAAAAGATACTTTACCTGTCTGGTTTGGATGGTGTTTTCCCTTGGCCTAACTGTGTAAGGATGATGTAGAATGGCTCTATAGACTTCTGTTTGGGGAGTAGAGGGAGAAATGTCCTTTGGTTGAAGTTAGTTGAGCCAAATTGAAGAAGCTACTTCACTTGATCCTAAGTAGAAGTCTTGACTTGTAGGAGTCAAGTAAGTTGTAACCTGTATGCAAACCTACATCTCTGCATCAGTTTCAAACTTTCAGTGTGGTTTCTTAGGCTGGGGGAGACCCATGAGTAATTGAATGTATTTGTCTTTCAGACTATGTCAAGCAAAGAGAAGGGTAAATTTGATGAGATGGCCAAAGCCGATAAAGTAAGATATGATAGAGAAATGAAGGATTATGGGCCAGCAAAGGGTGGTAAGAAGAAGAAGGACCCTAATGCTCCCAAACGGCCACCGTAAGTAACTGCCACTTTCCAGTACTCCACTTTGGCTGGACAGGATCATGTAACTTTGCGTTTTTAAAGGAAAGCAGTGAGAAGGACCATTTTTTGTTATCTGCTAATGGAACACCAAGAAAGTTACTAAACTGCTTACAAACTGTTCACAACTTCTAACAGTGCTATTCTACCTTTTCGTAACATTTACGCACTATTAAACTGTTGGGAAAAATTGAGTGTTCTTAAAATTCATTATGCAGCTGTTCATAAGCATGAGTACTTTTAAGCCTTTGAATGACTGATCTCCAAAGCTTGACACCTTGCCACTGAGAAGCTATTTGAGAACAACCCTATTTGCCACTTCTCTATTTGTGCTGTAAGGATAGCTAGGATAATGGGGAGATCTTGAGATTTCAACTACACTTAATCTGCTCATTTTTAAAATTTTCTTTGGAGAAAAATACAATACTATAGGTACATCATTGAGATGTTCCAAATGTATTAACACTTAAAAGCTGTTTTGGAAGATGGCCCAGAATTATCTCAGATGTTCTACACTGCAGGAGAGGGCTTGATGTTGAGGTCTAGTGGCTTGCCAAAGCCTGCCTATTGAGACAATGAGTTAAATTTTCCCTGGAATTCTTAGTTCTTACTCCTCAGGTGTAATATGCCATAGCTGGTTTAGTATCAATTTTACTGTCACAGCTCCCCACCTTCACCACTGAAAAGATATTGGGACATGGAATATGGTGAGAATTTTTTGAATCCCTAGTGCTGCCCATCCACCTATAAACACACTGGCCTAGTTTGACTCTAATGCTAAAAATGGTTCCGCATTATGGGAAGAAGCCTTGGGCTTGTGAGCTGCCATTCTCTGCTGCAGCTGTATAGATAAGATCCAGAATGTTCGTTTTTGTGCTTTCCTGAGTGCGATTGATGGTGTCTGAATCTGGGTAAACTGTTTTGTAAGTCACAGTCTGCTTCTTGAGGCCACAGTAGACTTGTGGGTGAGGAGCTGCACAAGCCAGAGACATAATGCTAAGCCAGGGATCTGGGGGCAAATTTGGACCTCAGGGGTACTTTAGATGGCCATACCCCTTTTGATTTGATAGCACTATGCAGTCATGGTTCACAGCTTTTGTATATCCCCCTCACCTGCACTTTCTAAGAGACTGACATGCCTTTCCTGAGGTTTCCTTCACTAAGGAAATATTCAGTAAAATATTACTTCTAGTTGCAGTAAAAGCTTCAAACTTTTGGTTCCAACTATTTGCTTTTGGCCTTCCACCACTGGAATTCAGAACCTAAGAACCAGAAACGCCGAAGAACTCAAATTCAGTTTGGTCTTAGGGTGTGCTAATCCATAGTTGAATGTTGCCACTGTGCTAAACTGTAGTTGGGTGTTGCATTTGAACCAAATTGTTGCAGTTTTCTAGATATGGGAAATTACTGATAAAACTTTCCTGAAAACCCTATGGGGTTACTAAGGAGGGAAGCAGACTGGCGGCACGGAGCCGCGGGACCGAGGCATCCCCATGCCTCGATCCTGCGGCGCACCTTCGCCGCCCCTGAAAGGAGCGCTAAAATAGCGCTCCTTTCACAAGTCAGCGAAAGTGCACCTCAAAAGCTTGCGGCGCACTTTCGCTGACTTTTCTGCCGCAGCGTGTCCGAATGCTGCGGCAGGAGGTTGCCCTTGGAGCGCCGGCCGTGCCGAGGGCCGGTGGCTCCGAGGACGACCTCAGGAGGAGGAAGGGGTGCTGAGCGTGCGGCTGCCCCTCCTCTTCCCTGCCTCCAGGACGGCTTTTTAAGCCGTCTGCCGAGGCCCTAAGTCGACAAACCACTTGAAGGCACATACTCACACGCACTGTACCAGCTCTCAATGGTGATATCTCTTCTCACTTCTTCTGTCATGCTCCAGGTCTGGATTCTTCCTCTTCTGCTCAGAGTTCCGTCCTAAGATCAAATCCACTAACCCTGGCATTTCCATTGGTGATGTGGCAAAGAAATTGGGTGAAATGTGGAACAACCTCAGTGATGGTGAGAAACAGCCTTACAACAACAAGGCTGCTAAGCTGAAGGAGAAGTATGAAAAGGTAAGGGGGTGAGCACCAAAAGGTTGCTTGTGCTGGTCTAAAAACAATAGTGACAGCTTTGCTTGAAGGAAACCTCAGGCTGTTATCAACACTTATTAATGAATGTAAGACGTCCAGTGTTCATCCATGGAATATTTCCTTGACTAAAGATGCAAATCTAAAATGGTCTGGTTGCTTCATTATGGGTAAATTCTAATGAAGCCAGTGAATATATAGACATGTGAGTTAGATTTAGATCTGTAGCTCCAAGGTATTTCAGCTATACATCAGCCAGATGTGGCATGTTACTGTTTGTTTTTTGTCTTAACTCACTGAAATATCAGGAGGCTGTAAGTTTTTTGTTGTTCTGTCAGAAGAACTTTTACCCTGCTTCATCCTAGAGGCTTGAGTCATGTAGCTGAAGCAAAATAAAGTAACATTCTCTATTAAAAATATGCTTTCCTACCCTTTGCTAACATAACTCTAGGCCTCAAAGATCCTTCCACCCTTCGCTCTTCAGCCCTCCCATCCTTTATTCGATCTGGTAAACACAAGTAAGAGATGGGACTCTGCTAAACATTTAAAAGCCACTGAATTCTAAATGTAGTGAATCTGTTCTAAACAGGTAGGAGGACAAAAGTATTTTCTCCGTAGCAAAATCTCACCCAATCCCTGCGGACAGGAGTAGGATGGGGGAAGCTGAGAATGTAGGATTCTAGGACTCATGCACACAATTAAAATTCTCTGGAAATCAATCTTTCTTTTATGGCTTTTCCTTTTCAGAGTAGCATTCCAGTCCTCCTTGATACTTGATGATGGGAGGTGCCTATTTGTAAGCTAGAAGGGTGTTTCTGATAAGATCCTCAGGAATGAGGGTTCCATGACATATACCTCTTGCTCATAACTAGCAGGATTGGTTAATACAGTGTTTGTTGTTGTGTGCCTTCAAGTCGTTTTTGACTTATGGAGACCCTATTATGTGGTTTTCTGGGGCTGAAAGAGTATGACTCACCCAAGGTCACTCAGTGGGTTTCCATGGCCAAACAGGGACTCAAACCCTGATCTACAGAGTCCTAATCTTACACTCAAAAGCACTACACCACACTGGCTCTAGTATAGTATAAAGCACAGGATTTTGGCAACTGTGGCACTTAAAATTTGATTTGATAAAGTACAATCTATACAATTGTTGCTGTGGCTTCAATGCAAAGGTCCCTTTGTATGAGTGGAAGATATTTTTGTTTGTAGTGGTGATGTTGGGGACTCTTCTTAATGTCTCTCTTAATCTTACTTCACATAGTGCTGCAGAGATTCCTCTTACCCATGGAAGTAGCGTTTAGTGGTGTATGCCAGAGGACTTCATAATTCTTGGCATCCAGTCTAGAATATAAGTTGTGTTTTTAATAACTGCTGTTCAGTAATTGGTAACCAAGCATCACTGACAGCTTCCATCTATAAACATCCAATTTGATCAGCTCTCTTTTACTTTGGGATAGAACCATGCTTCAGTATCCTTGAGGCATGTGGAGTGATACTATTAGCTTCTCACACACGCCAGAAAGGGTGCCCCAGGTTAGTGCAGAAATACTTATGCTAATGCAAAGGACAATGAATCCCACCCTCTCACCATTGCAGGATGTTGCAGACTACAAGTCTAAAGGCAAATTTGATGGCGCAAAGAGTGCAGCGGCCAAAGCAGCGGCTGCGGCTCGGAAAAAGGTAGAGGAAGAGGAGGAAGATGAAGAAGACGACGAGGAAGAGGAAGATGAAGAGGAGGACGATGAATGAGAAACTGTATAATACTTGTCTCCATGTGAATACCATAGAGTAGGGGGAAACACATTTGGAAAAGAAAAGTAACCTGCACCTCTTATTTGAGATGGTGTCTTATTTGCCCTTTATTAGGTTTAATGATACAATTTGGATTCTGATCACAACACTGTAGCTTGTTTGAAGAAAAAAAATTAAAAGTGTGCTAGGAAAAATACTGAAATAGATGGAAAAAAACCATTGTAACTGGTTTACATTAAGTGGCCATGGGTGTCCTTAGGCACCCTGAAACTGTAACAAAGTTGTACATATTTCCAAACATTTTTAAAACAAAAAAAAGTGGAAACAAGACGCTCTAGTGTTCTCCTCAACTCTGTGCACTTTCCTGTTGGTGTAACAAAGCATTTAAAAATGTTTCAAGCATCTTATTTTTTAATTTGTAAGGTGGTGTTTAACTATATGGTTATTGGCTAGAAAATCCTGGGTTATAAACTGTACATATCTATAGTTTGTAAAAACTAGACAGATTCTTGTGGTTCATGCCTTGAGCAGTGGTAACCTTGGCGGGAAAGACAAACAGTTTTATGGAAGGCTGTTTTGATTTCTTCCTGGAGGGAATGCGTCTCATGGAATGCACCACGAAAGTAGATCTATTTACACTACAGTGGGCGTCCATTTAGCTTAAAGTTGTCTTTCTGTATATAGTGAAATTAGCATTCTGCGGCCATTCTTAGTTGTGAAAGGGGAGGGGGAAGTTCAGCTGGCATGAGAAATTGTATGAAATCTTTTTTTTTTCCTTTTTAGTTAAGTGGGGTAGTTTTTAAACGGAAGCTGTAGGTCTCTTCAATGTCAGCTTCAAGTGAAGAGAGGGCGCAGAAAACTGAAGTTCAAAAACACTCTGTACTTAAGAGAAACAAAATTTGCAAAAATGTTATGTTGGTTTTTTGTATGTTTAGAATGCTGAAATGTTTTTGAAGCAAAAATAAACAGTATTACATTTTTAAAACTTCTTGACAATATTCTAAATTTCCTGCTTTTAACAAGGTTATTTTTAGTCACAGCAAGACATAAGAATTGCTGTCCAAACCCCACACCCTACCTAGATTTATTTTTAAAAAGAAAACCTTAGCAAATAACGTACTACTCCATCTCCCTAGGGTGACCTGTGATGGACAATGGTCATCTAAGAAAAGTGGCTAGTTGGGCTGATTTAGTGTTAAAGATGCTATGCAAGTTTGAATTTACTGTTACTTGAAAGTGGAAGCCTAGTTGAAGGCTTTATGACCTTTAATTGTGTGAATACCATCATTCAGAAAGGTAGGTGACTAAGGGCCTTTGCAGACTGCCAGAAATAGTGCAAATTGAGTCCACTTCAACTGCCCTGACTCAGTGCTAAGGAATCATGGGAACTGTAGTTTATCGTGGCACCAGAGCTCTCTGACAGAGAAGGCTCAATGTGTCAGAAAAAAATACAATTCCCATGATTCCCTAGCACTGAGCCAGGGCAGTTAAAAGTGGACTCAATTTGCACTATTTCTAGCAGTCTGCAAAGGCCCTAAGAAGGAGCAGATGTTATTTTCTAGTTGTGTTGGGTATATTTACTGCCCAAATGCTGTGCTTTGTAAATATTAAAATGTGCCTTTTTTGTCCTGTCTTTAAACTGATCCAGACTTGTGGTGTTTTTTCCCCCCAACCCTCCATTTTCTCCCCACCTCCAGCAGTCAGACCATTGGTAAGAAAATGTTAGGCAGCAATAAGTGGTCTTTCCTGAATCTTGTGTGTGTTGGCATGGCTACCTGATGTTTGTCTTGTTCTCTCATTCAACATCTCGTGCATGGCTTCACAACGCTTCTGCTAAGGTATGAATACCTGGCACGATACCTCCCAGGGTCTGTGTTCATGTGTGTATGTGGGGATTTTATTACACTACTTGGCTTGCTAAACCAGATTATATGATGTCATGCTTTATAAGCCTTGCATGATAGCTATATGCCTCTTAGATTAGAAGTTGTATGCTGTTGTGGGCTTTAAGTTGTTTCCAATTTATGGCAAGGTTTTCTTGGCAAGAATTGTTCAGAAGAGGTTTGCTATTGCTATCCCCTGAGGCTGAGAGCATGTGACTTGTCCAAGGTCACCCAGTTTTACAGCTAAGCGAAGAATCAAACCCTGGTCTCCAGAGTCTTAGTGCAACAGTCAAATTGCTATGGTGTTGCTTGCTCTAAGTGCCCATATTTGCTTGTGATATTCTGCAAGACTTGTTGAATGTATCTATACTATAGATTTATAATAACTTGATTTGACATTAATATCCATGCCTTTCTGCTATGGTTTCCTGGGATGTGTAGGTTGGGGAGGGATTTAGACATCTCTGCGAGAAAGTTGGAATCCATTCCTCTCAGTTGCAGCATATTATAACTCTAGCAGGAAATTCTTAATTATTTAAATACCCCAAAGGCACCAGATCCTGTCTGATCCTGGAAGCTAAGCAGGGTCAGCCTTGGTTAGTATTTGGGTGGGAGACTGCCAAAGAATATCAGGTGCTATAGGCTGTATTGCAGAAGAAACTGGCAAAACCAGCTCCTTGCCTAAGAAAACCCTATGAAATTCATAAGTTGACAGGTTATGAAGGCACATGCACAGAGAACAGGGAATTGTAATGTTTAACCCTGATAAAGATGGAAATCAAAGATAAAGCCTTGTTAGTCTGTAGAATCAGTATGTAATAATAATAATAAAATTTATTTATATACCACCCGGTGGTGGACCAATCTAGGCGGTTTACAATAAAATTACATACAATCAAATGAAATAACACCCTCCCCCCCCTTAAAAATAGATTAAACTACATATCAGTTAAAAATGGTTGGATAACAACCAATATTAAAACATAAAAACAACTAAAATAACAAACAACCCCATGTGACCTCAGTTTAATAAGGGTTGAGAACCAGTCAGGGAAGTCTCGATCCTAAAATCCCAATTTCTCAGGCCGGGTGTTTTTCGTCTGGAAAGGCCTGCCAGAAGAGATCCGTCTTGACAGCTCTTTTGAAACTGTCTAAGGATGTTAGCTGACGGATCTCATCCGGCAGGCCGTTCCAGAGCCTGGGGGCGACAACTGAGAAGGCCCTCTGGGAGGTCACCGTAAGTCTAGATTTTGGAAGCTGCAGGAGGTTCCTCCCAGAGGAGCGGAGAGCGCGGGGAGGATTATATGGGAGGAGGCGATCTCTAAGATAGCTTGGACCTAAGCCATTTAGGGCTTTAAAGGTAATAACCAACACCTTGTACTGGGCCCGGAAACCAATAGGCAGCCAGTGGAGGGACCGCAAGACCAGAGTGATGTGGTCCCTCCTGGATGTTCCCGACAGAAGTCTGGCCGCCATGTTTTGAACTAACTGAAGTTTCCGAACCTGGCACAAGGGTAACCCCATGTAGAGTGCATTGCAGAAGTCTAAACGTGAGATTACCAGTGCGTGCACAACAGTCTCAAGATCCCGTACTTCCAGAAAAGGGCGCAGCTGGCGTATCAAATGAAATAACACCCGCCTAGATTGGTCCGCCACCGGGCGGTATGTAGAGATCTTGTAGCACCTTTGCACCAGCTAAAGAGGTTAAACCAAAGGGGAGAGATCTATGATATTTCAAAGTGATACTGGGCTACCATAACTTGGATCTTTAGCCAGCATGTCCACTAATGGGAGATGCAATCCAACAACCTCTGCAGGGTTTCCCATGCCTGCATGATCTCTATGTCTGCATCAACTACAACTTACTGTTCATTGAGGAAGACATTGTACATTTATAACGTACATTGTACAGCTATAGCAGATAAAAACGAGTCCCATTTGATTTCAGTAGTACTTAAGCCACAATCGGCCTCTCCCTATTTAAATCAGTGGACTCAAGTCTAATTATGTCTGTCCTCACAGCCGCCTTCTAGCATAGGTTAGGCTGAGATGGTGACTTTCCTGAGGCTATCTGGTTTGCTTTATAGCCAGGAAACAAGTTGAAACCAGCTCTCTGTCTCAGGCTTTTTATGCCTTGCCTTTTGAGGCAAATGCCACTGGAAGTATTGACTAAATGTCCTAAGATGAGCCAGTAGCTAGAAACAAACTATAACCAAAGGCTAGATAAAAAAATGAGTTAGAATGGAAATAACTTGAAATGACCACTGAAAAAACTTTCAATATTTGGTTGAGCAGAGAATGTACTGAACCTCACAGGGAGGGTATAACTAATTTAGGTTCCACAATAGAAAAGGGCCTGTGTGGAGGAGCTAACAAACTCAGGCACTTAGAAATTCAGTTGTGAAACCACAAGTGAGCTCAAGGCCTGGAATAAGGAAATGCAAATTTTTATGGTGTCTTCTGACTTTTATAATGTACAGTCGGCCCTCCATTTATCGGGGGATACATTTCAGACCCCCGCAAAAACGGAGATTTGCCAATATTCAAGCCCCATAGGCTTGAATGGGGCACACGCCATTGATATTAACGGAGGTTGCTCCTGCGTGAATATACAAAACTGTGGACTTCAAGTCCATGAGAATGGAGGAGTGACTATACTGGGTTCCCCCACCACCTTCACATATTTTATTCATGTTCAGGTGAAGTCCTTTAGAAGAAAGACACATCTGTGGAAAAACTGGAAATCACAAGATGCTTGTGTATGCTGGGAATGTGTAATTTTTTTTCTTCCATTGGAGGTGCTATATTCTTCAACACACAGATAACCACACCTAGTTAATCTGCATCTGTGTCATGTTTTTTAACACCTATCCTGAAAAAGTAGACCACAGTGTCTGTAACTGAGGGCTTGAATTAGGAAACCTGATTCTAATCTTCACTTGTAGCAATAAAATTGCTAGAGTGACTTTCCTAAGGCTATCTTTTTCTCTTTTATGATATGGAGAGTTTTAGATTGTCTCAGTGTCCTGACATCACTGGGCTCTTCCATGGTAGGAATACAGCCTTTTCCACACCAAAAGTATGTGCACTGCATAGTTCATAGAATCATAGAGTTGGAAGAGACCGCAAGGGCCATCCAGTCCAACCCTCCTGCCATGTGGAACTCAAGTACCTTGTTAAACCACAGATCTCAGAATTGCACCCATCTGTACAGGATAGATACACAATAAAGAGTGCCTGAGAAAGGCAGAATGTAGGATTGGGGAAAAGACCATAGCATAGATTTCTTCTTTTTTGCCCCAGGTAGGTTAACAACTTGGAGCACGCCGTTGGAGGAACACACCCTAAACACTACTGCTAGCCTGTAGATAAGATTTCAGTTTATGTGGTGTAGTAGTTTGCATACTAGACTTAAGACCAGGAGACAAGAGTCTGAATCATTGCTTCACCATAGTAACCCATTGAATGACACTGGGCAAGTCATATTCTCTTAGCTTGAGAGGATGGCAAACATCCTCCGAACAAATCTTGCCAAGAAAACCCTGAATAATAAGAGTTGAAGGCACATAAAATTAAATATGTGTCCTCTCACTTGGAGGCTTAACATGTTGTCTAAAACTGCACAGACTGTCAAAAGTTTGTCCCTGTTTAAGACTTAAGCCAAGCTTAAGCTTTTGAGACAAACATTTATTTCAATTCTATACTGCCTTTAAGTGGGATTCAAGTCAACTCCCAAAAAGGATCAATTGAAAGAACTTAATAAAACTTTAAAAGCAGTTAAAACCACCACATCAGCAGCATAAAATCATGTAAGATACAAGAGTAAAAAAATAAAAAGCCCAATAAAAAGCCTCCTTAAACAAAAATGGTCATTGTTGGCGAAAGCAAAGCAAAGAGGGGATCAGCTTAGCTTACTTTAGAAGGGAGTTCCAGTGGGTAGGAGCAGCCACAGAGAAGGATCTCTCTCGTCCTCAACAAGCAAGCCTTTGATGGTGGTAGGACTGAGAAAGCCTTCCTCTGGAGATCTTAAGATTTCTTGTAGATTTGTATGGGAAGATAGGGTCTCTCAGATAGTCTGGACCTATGCTGTATGGTGCTTTATAGGTTACGACCAGTACTTTGAATTGTGCTTGGAAAGTACCAGTGAAACTGTTTTAACAAGGAGTTATATGTTCTCTGTAACTGGTCTTGGTCAGTGTTCTGGCCACAGCATTTTAGACCCAGTGCATCTTCCAAAGGCAGCCTGCATAGAGTGTATTACAGCAGTCTGAATGGGATGTAATTAAGGCATGCACCACCATAGCCAGATCTGATGTTTCAAGTAACTGGCACAGTTGGCATACTAGTTTTAACTGCAAATGCACTCCTGGCTACTGCTGAAATATGAGCATACAGGCTCAAAAGAGTTTAGGCCAAGAGAATGCCCAAGCTGTGAGCCTGAGATTTCAGGAGGGAGTGTAACCCCATTCAGCACAGGCAGGGTCCTTCCCCGTGTCCAGTTTATGTGTAAGTTATTTGCCAAGGTGGCCAAAGCTGTCTCTGTTCCATAACAAAGGCTGAAACCAGATTGAAATGGATCTAGAACTGTACAAAGGCTGTCAAAAGCACTAGAAACTCCTGGAGCTGGGAGGCCACCACATGCTCCAGAACCCCAAAGTAAAGAAAATGGGACAGTTGAGAAGTAAATGCCTTAAGAGGATCGATGGCTAGAGCACCCAAGCTTTAGTTCCTCTGAAGGGGAAAGATGCCCAGATTTTTAAAAAGTTGCAATGAATGCTACTACCTAGATCATTCAAGAGGGTGGAGAGTGGTGGATTCAGTAGTGTCGAAACAAGTTGATGATCGGGCAGCAGGGCTGTTATTGTGTGCCTATCAGTCATTTTCAACTTACAGGGCCTTTACGGTGAACCATTCATGAGATTTTCTGGATTTCAGAGGGGTTGTCATTGCCTTCCTTTGAGGCTGAAAGTAGGTGACTTGCCCATAGTCACCCAATTGTTTCCATGGCCAAGAGGGGATTTGAACCCTGGTCTCCAGAGCTTAATCCAGCGCTCAAACTTGCTATACCACACTTTTCTCAAATAGGTGGGTAGGGAGAGAAATGATGGTTAGTGCTGTTGTGTACTTTCAAGTTGTTTCCAACTTACGGCAACCCTTTCATGGGGTTTTCTTGGCAAGATGTGTTCAGAGGAGGTTTGCCATTATCTTCTCCTGAGGCTGAGAGCATGTGACTTGACCAAGCTCACCCAGTGGGTTTCCAGGGCTGAGCAGGGAATTGAACCTGGTCTCCAAAGTTGTAGCCCAACTCTCAAACCACTACACCATGCTGCTCTTGCATTACTTGGGTTAAATGAGATTTCATTGTTTTATGGCTTTGGAAAAGCTTTCCACTTCTCTCCTAGTTGCCTCTGTGTCATTTCCCAGTTATATCCAAAAATATCTAATTGCAGATTAATCTTTATTAACTAACTAACTGCAGCAGAGTCGGAACAGTTTTAGTGTTTATAAAGCATCTGTTTAAGATGCTGTGTAATTAGATAGTGGCCACTTAGTGGTCAAAATAGCAGTAAAATGGAGAATGAGAATTGTGCGGCTCTCCAGATGTTGTTGGGTTGTATTTCCCAGCATCCCTCACCATTAGCTATGCTGGCTAGCGCTGATGGAAGCTGCAGTCCAACAACCTCTGAAAGGCTGTGTGATTCTGACCTCTGCTCTGCTTGATTTGCAGTTCTATGAATTTCTCATGAAGAAAAACAGCATGTCCATGGTAAGCAATATCTACTGAGAGCAGAGAGGAAACTCCTCAGTATATTACATTACTATACTTTTTGTCCTTCTCCTCATTGTTTAAATTTCTCGCTCAGGTTTCTGGCGAGTGGTAGTGGTGCAGTATTATTTTTTAAAAATTCGTACAAATGTTCCTGACAACTGAACTGCTTGCTGGATACATACCCCATTAGTTTATCTTTCTTTCTGTATGAAGGTAGTTTAAAAACCCTAAAGGGGGGAATCCCACAAAAGCAAGTCATAACTCAGTAAGCGTAGTTGTAATTGTTCAAACAACACTCACCATGGAGGTTGGAGTGGAATACCATGGGAAGCAGACATGGATGGTTGGCAGGAACGCTGCCCAAAACAATGCCAATTCTTTGTGCTCTGAGACTTCTTAAATGATGTTTCAGAGAGTACAAATGTCTTATCAGCTTGTCCCAAAGAAAGAATACACTCGGCCCTTCACATTTGCAGCTTTGACTTTTGTGGATTTGATTATTCACGGATTTTATTAATATGTTCTCTCTAGGAATATCTAGATCCTCCAGCGCAACTCTATGATCAACTTTAACCAAAAGCCACACTGAAGGACTTAGAGATTCCTAGAGAGGACACTCCACTAGGCATCTGTAGCTCCTCCAGCACAATTCTATGGTCAACGTCTGGCAGATGTTGACCACAAAGTTGCCCTAGAGGACCTAGAGATTCCCAGAGAAGTGTTCTTTCAGGTAAAAACATAGTGTTTTTGTTATTTGAAGTTTTTCCACATTCATGGGGGTCCTGTGTGCTTAACCCCAACGTATGTGGAGGGAGGAGTGTACTCTTTTCTGAAATGTGTTTGGTGATGTTTCATAAATATACACAACCGGCACTTGGAGAATTGTATTTTCTTGGTATTTATTATTTTGTATTTGATGCTTTCCCCACTCTCCCCTCCTCAACTGCCTAATTTGAACTCAGCACAGGATTCTCCCTCCCCACCACACTTCCAACCTTTTGTTGGAGATCCCATTTGTAATTCTTCTTATCGCGTTCTTAACACTTCAAACGGGTGGGGAACCTCAAGTCTTTATCTGTCCCTCTAGTGTTCTCCAGATGGCCACAGACTCTTTCCCATGACACTGTCTTTCCGACACAGGTCTTTTTCTCATTCCAAAAGGCTGAAATGCCTCTTCTAAGGCTTAGTTAATAGTGTCCTAGCTGACAGTAAATGGCATTAAACTGAAATATGCATCCTTTGACCCTATCC
Organism: Phrynosoma blainvillii; assembly: GCA_026167975.1. Lineage (NCBI taxonomy): Eukaryota > Metazoa > Chordata > Lepidosauria > Squamata > Phrynosomatidae > Phrynosoma > Phrynosoma blainvillii. Next base: position 24,233,784 of record JANUYF010000009.1, on the reverse strand, counting down.
TTGAAATGTCCCTGAGAACCTTTCCAAAATTGAATGGACCCTTGGGCTGAAAGCAATTTCCCACCCTTTAAAAACAAAAACTTGCAATGTAGGCCAGAATTATTTCTATACTGCAATGCTAAGGCAGAGGATATTCTGCTACTGCCACCTATAATTCTACAGATGAACTGGGATTATTTTTCCCCATAAACTACACTGTGTGTGCCTTGAAATCGCCTGTTTACTTATTGCGACCAAATGAATTTTGTGGGGTTTTCTTAGGCAAAGCATACTTGGAGATGGTTTTACCAATTCCTTCCTCTGAAATATAGACTACAGCACCTGGTATTCATTGGTGGTCTTCCATCCAAGTACTAACCAGAGCTGAGCCCGATAAGACAGGACCTGGTATGTTTAGGGCATTTGGGCCAGAATAAACTATTCTTGTTCTTTAAAAACTGCATCTGAAGCTGTGTATGTATTCAGTGTCAGAAGAAATGCTGGAAAAGGGTGAGAAAAACACAGCTAGGGTTTTCTCCTACTTTTTTGTTCACTGAATGTATGAAGGAGATAGGGCTGGGAAAATGACAAAAGAGAATATTTTGCTGTAATTCTCTGCCATGAAATTATTACTGTTCCTGGCCTGGATGCATATTGGCCCACCCAACAGACAAGTCATCTATAGAAAGCTACTGTGCAAAGCTTGAAAAAGTTATTTTTTCAGACTGCAGCTCCCGGAATCTTCTGACTAACATGGCAATGTTCATGCTGGCTAGAGGATTTGGGGAGCTGTGGTCCAAAAAGTGACTTTTCCAAGCCGTGCTGCTTTTCCAAGCTATGTGGGATTCATGCTTTGCCAAATGTCGGCATATGTGAGGAGTACAGGGAGGAATCCCATGGCTGCTGCATCTGCAGTAGTTTTGACAGAGTAATTACTGGGAAGTCTTTTTTTATGTATAAGAGGGAGAATCAGTGTCAATTGGGATGACAAATCCCATTGGCTCAGTGGCCACGTTTCAAAGTGCTTTGGTTAACAAGAGACTCAAGCTGGTGAATTAACCTTTAATTTGCTCTTTAGCTTACCTGGATATGGTATCTCTCCATCCTATTTTGTGGTTAAGGCTGCAGTCTTACACGCACTTGCTAGGGAGTAAGCTCTACTCAACAAAATGGGAGTTAGCTTCAGGGTGCACAGGTCTAGGGTTGCTTTTTAAAACAAAGGAATCAGGCCAGCTTCCTGTGCTCTGCTCCAGCTGTTCTGAACCTTTGGTCCTCCCAATGTTTTGTATTTCAACTTTCAGAAGCTTCGACCAGCAAAAACAATGGCAAGGTAAAGCAATGGTAAGGTATGGATTTCAAGCCTAGACAGTGGTTCCCAACCTTTAGCCCTCTTATTTGTTTTGAACTTCAGCTCCCAGAAGCCCCAGCCAACTTGACCAACAGTTAGGAATTATGGGAGCTGAAGACCAAATCATCCAGAGGACCAAAGGTTGAGAACCACAGGTCTAGAACATCTGGATGATTAAAAATGGGGAACTACTGCTTTACAACTTTTCCCAGTTTCCAGCTACTGGGTGTTTTGGAATTAGTCCCCATGCTGTCTGGGAATTAGGGGAAATGCACTCAAGATATTAAGAGGGTACTTGGTTAGAAAAGGTGATCTACTGATAGTTTGTGTAAGAGAAAGTTATGTGGCCTGCCAGATATCTGAGGCTACAATTTCCATAATCCTTTACCATTGACACTGCTGGTCAGGGCTTCTGGGTGCTGAAGTCTGGGTGGGCAAAGGTTCCCCAGCATGGGCAAAAGGTACAGCAACACAGTGCAGAATCATAGAATCATAGAGTTGGAAGAGACCACAAGGGCCATCCAGTCCAACCCCCCAGCCATGCAGGAACTCTCAATCAAAGCATACCCCACATATGACCATTCAGCCTCTGTTTAAGAGAGACTCCATCACTCTCAGAGGGAGAGTGTTCCACTGTCGAAAAGCCCTTACTGTCAGGAATTGCCTCCTAATGTTGAGGTGGAATCTCTTTTCCTGGAGCTTGCATCCCTTGATCCAGATCCTGTTCTCTAGAGCAACAGAAACCAAGCTTGCCCCCTCCTCAATATGCCATCCCTTCACATATTTAAACAGGGTTATCATATCACCTCTTAGCCATCTCTTCTCCAGGCTAAACATACCCGGTTTCCTAAGTCGTTCCTTATAGGGCATGGTTTCCAGACCCTTCACCATTTTAGTTGCCTTCCTCTGGACATGCTCCAGTTTCTCAACATCCTTTTTGAATTGTGGTGCCCAGAACTGGACACTGGATTCCAGGTGAGGCCTGACCAAAGCAGAATAGAGTGGCACTATTACTTCCCTTGATCTAGACACTATACTTCTATTGATGCAGCCTAAAATCTCATTGGCCTTTTTAGCTGCTGCATCGCACAGTTGACTCACGTTCAGTTTATGGTCTACTAGGATCCTAGATCCCTTTCAGACGTAGTCTCATTCATTTTTCCACCCTAAGTGTAATACCTTACATTTCTTTGAATTTCTGAACCTAGAAAGCTCCTATGTAACACATATATTTTAGCACAGTATTGCCTACTTTGACTGGTAACAGCTCTCCAGGTTGTTAGACTGGTAGCTTTTTAGGGTCAAAGCCTATCTGAAGATGCCAGAGACTGAACCTGGGACCTTCTGCATATAAAGCAGGTACCCTGTTCCTGAACTATGGAGCCTTTCCTTAGCTAAGTCAGCATCCTTTTTGAAACATGATTTATACTCTTCCATGATTTTGTGTGTGTGGTTAGTGTGGAACTGCAAATGTAGTTACCATAACAGAAACAAGCAGTGAGGCTTTAAAAGATATGTGTGCATGTGTGTGCCTTCAAGTCATTTCTGGCTTATGGCAACCCTAAGGTGAACTTATCATGGGGTTTTCTTGGCAAGATTTGTTCAGAGGAGGTTTGCCATTGCATTCCCCTGAGGTTGAGAAAGTGTCACTTGCCCAAGGCCATCCAGTGAGTTTCATGGCCGAGCAGGAATCGAACCCTGGCCTCAAGAGTCCTATTCCAACGCTGGCTCTCTTATAGGAAACATAAAAATGAATATGGAATAGTATTTAGAGCAGGGGTAGGCAACTTTTTTGAGCCAGGGGCTGGGTTGCTGTCCCTCAGGCAATTGGGGGGCCGAAGTACCAAAAATAAATGAATAAATAAATAAATTTTAAATTTTAAAAAATTTAAAAAAATATATGCATGCACACTCTCTCAGCCCCAGAAAAGCCATGGCAAAACCCCTGTGGAGATTTTGCCAAGAAAACCCCAAGAACAAGTAATAACAACAATAATCAATATCATCGTGGCAGGGGGCGGCAGCAGGACTGGCTTGGGGCCGGTCCAAAGGTCTCGGGGGGGCCGCATCCGCCCCCCCGAGGCCTTAGGTTGCCTACCCCTGATTTAGAGTATAGGACTGTGATTATCCTGCTCTAAGGTCCAAAACACACAGCAGAAACAATACAGTTTGAGACTGCTGTTAACTGCCCTGGCTCAATGTTAAATGTTCCCCGCCCCGATTGCCTTGCAGAGGGGTGGGCTATAAATAAAAATTTATTATTATTATTATTATAATGCCAGGGAATTCTGGGAATGTAGTTTTGTGAGACATTTAGCCTTCTCTGTCAGAGAGCTCTGGTGCCACAATAAACTAAAATTCCCAGGATTCCCTAGCACTGAGCCAGTATCAAAATGAGTTATTTCGGCAGTGTGTTTTGGGCCTATGTTTCCATTGAGCCATGAAGCCCACTGGGGTGGCCCTATGCTGGCCAGAATATTCTGGTCCCAAATTCCCCTGTTGCCTCTGCATTCTGGAGTGACATTGGGCAGCTCTTTACATAGCACCTCACTGTGCCACCATGGTTGGTGCAAATCGCTCCCTCTGAGGTTGAAAGCAAGGTGCCCAGCCTTGATCACAAGGCTGGGCACCTCATTGTAGCCTCGGAGGGAGCAATTCATGCCAGCGCTGGGCACAGCGGGACACATGTAACAAAACAGCTGCCAGAAATTGCTCCAGATTTTCTTGCAAAATCTGGAGCAAAAGGTAAGTTTCTTTTCAAGGGAGGGATGGCCTGGATTCGGTGTGGAACTGGCCTTCCCATGTGTAGACAGTCTACTCGAATGGGGGGGGGGGGTTGGCCCTGCGTTGTGTAGACAAGGTGACATGAGGATGGGGGCAAAACTTGTGTAAATAGCCTGTGTAGACATGCTATAAGGGTCATTGGACTAGTTACTCTCTTTCAATCTCCCCTACCGCTCAGGGTCCTTGGGAGGATAAAGTGGTAAGGAGGAGGAGAACTGTGTATGCCACCTTCAACTCGTTGGAGTATCAGTGTATCTTAAATATTACTAATTATTCAAAGTATTTTGAACCAAAAACTGACTGTGTGAACTAGGTCAAGGCTTCTTCATTATTAAACAGCACAACTGGCTGGTGAAATAAAGCCAAAGTTTCCCTACCAATAAAGGTGTGTGTTGCAGGTGAGTATGAGGTCTGTACCTCAGGCCAAGCGTAGAATGCAGGAAGGAGGTGTATGCTAAAAATGATGAATCTCCATAGTGTGATAATTGTAGAAAGTAGCCCTGGAAAATAATAATCAGAATTAAGAAAAGTTTTCCCTGTCCAAGAGACTTCCTCTCGAGGAGGAAACACTTCAGACAAAAGAAGCTTCTTGGGATCTAAGCCTGTGGCTGCATGCCAAGACAAAATTAAATGTGCTTAAGTCCCGCCAAAATCCATGGATTTAAGGATGCTTAACTCTGTTTTGCATTGCACCCTATGTGAATAGTGTTTGGCGTTTTGATGTAATTACTTTTTAAGGGCTGGGAGACAGATAAGTGGAAAACACTCTGCGTCACAACTGAGGGAAACACTGGTTGCTCAGTACGGAAGATAAATACAGAGATTGGGGCAGGGATTCCCAGACCATGTGCTACATACAAGTGGAAAACACAATACAGGAACATAGAAAATGGCCTTAGACCAGGTCCATCTCTTTGTCCATTTAGACCTCTATTGTCTACACTGTAGATCTTGGGTGGATCTACAGGATTTCAATCTGAGAAAAGTTTTCCCCTTGACCTTTCATTGTGGATTGAACCTAGCACCTTCGGTGTGCACAGCATGCATTCTTCTAGTAAGCTGTACTTTCCATGTGAATACACAAAGCATCTGTGTGCCCGACTTAACTATTCCGGAGATCGCAGGCTGTGTATCTGCATGATTTCCTGGTCTTTCAGAGAAGGAGGAAAGTTACTTCTGTCCCATCTGCATTAGTTGGGATTGGATCATTCACTTCCGCAAGCAAAAAGCACAGGGACACAATAGCACATTCCTAGAAGAGCCTTGCATGAGTCAGTCTTCTGGGCTTGGCTGTTTTCAGTCAGAATGCAAACTAAAAGCATGGCAGGCAAAGGCAACCAAAGGCAAGTCATTCTTTCTCTTGTACATGTTCCTAATAAACTCTTCCAGATGTAAGGCTACAAGGAGCCATCAATTTTAATTTAGGGAAAAGGGCTTTCAGCAGCCAGAGGTTTAAGGAACAACAGAACAGGAGACGCGGGAGAAGGGTTAAAAGAGGCTGTGTGTGTTCATTAACCCAAGTGGACTAAACACAGGAACTGAGCTTCTTCCTAAATACAGTCATTGTATTAAATTGGCCCTGTTTGGAGATATATATATATATTAGCACATGCAACTAACTTTCCTCTGTTAATCATTTCCTTTTGTTTCACGCAAACTTTGGCCTGCTGTTGTTACACAAGAATTGATCGCTGATTTCTCTGGAATTCTTTTCATTCAAGCCACAGAACTGCAGACAAAGGGTTATGGGCTGAAAAAAAGCCACCACACAAATGGGTTAGGTCCTTTCTGAGGTGTCCCACTAGTGTCCCCGGTGTTATCGTCTGTTTGTTTCACCACGTTATTAAGCCTGAGATGTATTTTTATTAATTTATTAGTAGTAGTAGTTATGAATTCCTGGGATGTGACATGATATTCGAGGTTTGGTGGCATTGTGTGAAGCCAGTTTCGTCCAGAATAGCAGCTCTCAGTTACATAAACTGAAACGGGAGAAAAATGACGGAGGGGAATGTCTATGAAAACTTTGGAGAAGTTCTGTAGCTGTTAGGTCAACAAGGTGATCTGACTGATTCAGGCAACAATTTATGCCCTAGACAAAAGAGAGGATTTACAATAGGGTTAGAAATCATTTTAGTGCCTCTGGATTCCTGCCCCAGGGATGAACTGGAAGTATTAATTGATTATGATCCAGCATTGTAATAACTTTAACTTTTGTATAGTTAATTTTATTAGACTTGCTATTCATATGCAGTAATATATTTTTAAAAAGAATTGAGAGACATAGCCAGGTTAGTCTGGAATATCAGTATGCAAGGGGATCTTGTAGCACCTTTGAGAGTATGTAGAAGAAGTTGTTGCATCAGCTTTCTTAGACCTGGTCTAGAGTCTCAAAGGTGCTACAAGATGCCCTTGCATACTAATTTTTAAAATAATATTTATTGGTGAAAAAAAGGAGAAATGTGACTCCTGGAAGCCGTAAGCGGTGGAGACCTGCCTCTTAAGCAGGTTACCCCTCCAATATCAAAAATATATATTTTAAATAAACCAGAAGAAAACATATGACCACTTCCAGTTTTGTTTGGTCCCCTCTGCATTTGTGGAGCCTTGGGCAGCCCATGGTAAGCGGTGGGGGTGGAAGATTTATCCTTGGCCCTCCAGAGTTTCTTCTGCCCCTTGATTTATTCTTTCTCATCTCTGATGTATTGAATTACAATTCCCATCAGCTCTTGGCAGTGTAGGGATTTTCCATACTGGCTGGCGGTGAAGGAAGTTGTGATTTAACTTATACAGAGGGCAACAGGATGTGGTTTGAAGATACATGAAGCATCTGAAGTCAAGTAGTAGTACAGAGGGTGCATCTACACTGTTGAAATAATGCAGTTTGACACCACATTAACTGCCATGGCTCCATTCTACAGAATCCTGGGATTTGTAGCTTTGTGAGTCACCAGCGTTCTTTGGCAGAGAGGTCTAAAGACCTTGTAAAACTACCCATCTCAGGATTCCATAAGATACAGCTATAACATTTCAAGTGATGTAAAACTGCATTATTTCTACAGTGTAGATAGATGCACCCAGAGTAAATTTCCAGCAGCCCAAATAGGTTTGATTTGGAAATAAGCCAAACTCAAACTACCGTACATAACCACACCTAAATACCCTGAAGGCACTGGATCCCATCTGATCTTGGAAGCTAAACAGGCTGAGTCTTGGTTAATATTGAGTCTTGGTTAATACTTAATACTTGGTTAAATGTATGTGAACTCAGGGAATTTCAGGGGCTATAGGATATATATCAAAGAATGGCAATGCAAAGTCCTTCAGTGTATCCCTTGCCTATGAAACCCCTGTGAAATTCATGGCCTTACCATAGGATGACAGGCAACTTCAAAATTGTTGTGTGCCTTCAAGTCATTTCTGACTTCGGGGACTCTAAGGTGACCTCATTACAGGGTTTCGTTGGCAAGATTTCCTCAGAGGGGGGTTGCTTTTCTTTTTTCTGGGGCTAAGAGAGTATGACTTGCCCAAGGTCAAACTGAGTTTCCATAATTGAGCAGGGATTGGGACCCTAGTCTCTAGAGTCACAGTCCCATGCTCAAACCACTGCACCACACCAGAACTAATATTGTGTTAGGTAAAGGTATTCCCTGTTGACAAGGTTGTAGAGTCATGTCCGACCGTAGTGGGCGGTGGTCATCTCCATTACTAAGCCAGCGTTGTCAGAGACTACTCTGTGATGATGTGGCCAGCATGATTGTACAGAACGCTGTTTACCTTCCCACCAAAGTGGTACCTATTTATCTACTTGCATTTGCATGCTTTCGAACTGCTAGGTTGGCAGAAGCTGGGACTAGTGATGGGAGCTCACCCCATCATGCAGCACCTAGGTCTTGAACTGCCAACCTGCTGATCTTGCAATCAACAGAGTCAGCGTCTTCATCACTTGAGCGACTTCATCCCTTAATATTGTGTTAGATAACTCCAAATAAGACAGCTTGTAGGACCTTTGAGACTGAGAGAAAGAAGTTGATAGCATAAACTTTAGTCGACTAAGGTCTGAAACAGAAAGGCAGATGGGGGTGGCTTCTGGCTGCTCTGGGGGCACACCCCTGGAGTGCCCAGAAACTGCCCCAAGGCTGCCTAAAGCAGCCCAAAACTGGCCCCAAAAGGGGCAGATCTTTTCCGCTCCTTGCTGCTGTGCATTTGGGACCGCAGCAGGAGGTGTCCTCAGGGCTGTGGCATGGGTTTGCCATGGCCCCCAGTGCCATCAGGCTGAGAGTGGCTTCTGGCTGCTCCTTCCTACCCTTCTGTTTTACCTCTAAGTCTACTTCATTAGTTGCATCTAATAAAGTGGACTGAGGGATCGTGTACATGACCAAATAAAACAATCTCATTTCATTTTCACAGTGAGCTGTCCAGATGGTGTATGGGATGATCTGGGCCAAATCAGCACCTCAGAGCTTTAATTTGAATCACAAAGAGTTGGGATTTACTTTGGATTTGAATAGAAAATCTGGATATTCATGTCTCTCTCTGTGTGTGGACTGCGCTCCATCACAATGTTGGTGTGGAGCCAGGGGTGGGGGAGATTTTAGTGCATGGGACTGGTTGGATCTGGCAAACCTGGTGTGTGTCACCATGTTTTTCTACTTCAGTGTATGTTCATCCATGAGATCAGTGAAGTTAGATCAGGCTACCCACTCCTCCTTCCCGTCCCCTGCTTGAGTGTTGTGTTTGGTACTATTGTTTTTACTCCTTCCCCTCCCTGATCTACCCCCCATCAATGCTGTGTCATCCTTGTTTTTACTTCAGTGTATGCATCCCACATGTTCCCTCTCCTGCTCTTCTGATCTTCCACCCCATCATTCACTTGCTCACTCATACAGAGATCTTTCACACTCCATCTCCCAACTCTCCATCATTTGCTCACTCACTCATGCAAAGATCTGCAATGTAGGTATAGAGGGATCGGGAGAGGGACTACTGTACATGAGATCTCTGCATGAGCAAGTGAATGAATGATTGGATGGTGGATTGGAGCAGGGAGACAGGTGTCTGTAGTAAATGCATGCTCCATTCACTGAAATAAAAACAAAGATGACCCAACACTGATCGGGTGGTAGGGAAGATCGGGAGAAAGAGTAAAAAAGGGTATAAACAGATCTGACATTTGAGAGCAGGACAGGAAAGGTAGCCCAATCTAACTCCTCACCACTGACCTCATGACTGAACATTTTCATAAATAAAAGATAAATTTATTTTTAAAAATTTATTTCTCCATCATATGGGTGTGCATACATTTAAAATTCTCTCCCTCATGGGGTGGCAAAGAAAGAAAGGGACTGGAGAGGGAGACATGCAACCAGAGTGGATCCAATAGATTGACAGGCAACCTATGTCCAGTAGATTGACAGGCAAGCGATTGGCTATAGGTTGATATATGCTGGGAAGAGAAAAAGAAGTGAATTTGCTGGGGGAAATGTTGTATGGCTATGCTGATGATATCTCACTGTGTCTGTGAATGACAGGGTTGCTGCAGGGTTACTGCAGACCAGAAAATGCAAGGTGAGGCCATTGTATGTGTATGTGCAACTGTCTTTAGTCTACGAAAGCTTATGCTACCAACTTCTTTCACTCAGTTAGGGCCAGCCTGGAGGCAGAGATGGGGTGGGGCAGCCACATGCCAGCCACCCCAACCCCACACCAACGCTGTCCTGACGCCATGCACCGTTATGCACAGCACGCAGTTTCAGGACGCCCTTCTAGTGCAGCATTCTGATGCGCTGTGCTGGAAAGGGCGAAGAAGAACCGGGCATCAGCTCTTAGGGTGCCCTTATGCCGCCCCTGAAAGGGGGTAGCCGCGGCCCCGATCTGCTGCTTCCTGTGCTTCCCATCTGCACCCCACCATTGTCTCAAAGATTCCTTTGCATACTGATATTCCAGACTAACATGGCTATGACTTTGAATCTCAGAGAAGACAACTTATGAACACTGGAGGGAAGTTGAATGCTTGCAAGAGAACTTTGTGTAGATCAGCAAATCTATTGTGGTTTTTTTGGGGGGGAGGTATTTGTTTTGCCCTGGGATGCTCCAGGGACTACACAAAAATGCTAAACGTTGGAAAAGGCAGGACGTCCACTTCTGATTCTGGAAAGAATGCAAATTTTTGGGATGTTAAAAAATAGAGATGGGTACAACCTATTTCAAAAGTTAATTTTTCCAGACACCTCCAGGGGAGACAATTTGTCCTTTTTATGGCCAGAAAAAGGACAGTGCTGGGAGTCCAGAGGGATCAAGGGCTACAAAAACTGTCTTCCCAGGGAAGCATATTATTCCAGCCCTGGAGGAGATGAGCTTGGAATGGTTCTGCACCATTTATGAAAAAAGGATGGAAGGCAACATGAAGGGACATTAATTGAAGCCAACTCCTAAGCAAACAGCTATCCATCTGATTGTGGCTTCATCATATGGCCTTCAGACTGGGCAGTCTTTTCTACTTTTATAGATTTTTTTATTCCACATATAATAATGAAGTGAAAAATTGGGTTCTCTGAATGAACCTGCAGTGACTTTAAAGTACGGGTAGGAATAATGCGGTCCTCTAGATGTGTGTTTGTGTAAGGGGCAAAATTGGAGATTGTTGGCCCTCCAGATTAGAATTTTGCTCCCAAAATGAATTTTTTCTTCAGTTTCCAAATTTCTAGCAATACAGAAAGTGAGATACTGAAAATCATTCACACCCAAGACTCATAGGTGCTGTCTTTTCATTCTCTTGGTCACTTGGCCTGCACCTTTTCTCTGAAATTCTGCCAAAACTGAATTTCAGAATGCTGAATGGAAGTTTTAAATTCCTGTAATGCTAGAAATTTGGGGAATGAAGGAAAATTACATAAGCAGTGGAAAAGGAATCCTATTTTGGGTGCGACAACGCTATCATTTTGCCCCACTGTACTACTCCGATTGCAACATCCAGCATCCCTTAACATTGGCTGGGACTGCTGGGTCATTCAATCAAACAACATCTGGAAATGACCCCCCCCCCTTCCAGCACTTCAAAATGATTGTCCTTTCCATTTGGGACCCTCATAACTGTATCAGAAGCCAACAGCCTGTATGCTCTAGATCCAACTGACAAGAGTTTAACCAGCAGGTTATTAAAATAATCTAGTGATGAATAAAGCAATGGGTCTCTTTGCACACTGCATCTTCACCATTACATTGCATGCTGAGCACATGTGTGCATTACAGGAGGAAAGACTGAAAGACAACTGAACTCTGAATGCATTTTATACAGTTCCTGCAGTATTCATCTCCAAGGGGCACTTTTGGCTGCCGGAAAATATCAAAGTGAAGTATCTCAGCAGATGAAATATTGGAGCTATTTAAAAGATGACCTCTGTCCCAGGCATTGAAATTGTATGACCTTTAGCAATGGCTACTTGGTTCATGTGGGTTTGATGCATAGTAAACCAATAGGTCTGTGTGGTGTGTGTGTCTGTGTGTCCCAAAAATGGCCCAAAATGTGTTATTACATACAGAAGAAAGCCGCTAGAAAAAGAGAGAAACATGTGAAGCTTCTAGTCCTCCTTGTTGCAAAGGTTCAGCTATGTGGAATGTTCCCTTTGAAATTCAACATGATCCAACTATATTTAGTTTAAATTCATCTTGAAAGCCTATTTCAATTATGTAAACTTTCGCTATTTGAAGTCCAACCTAACATCTGTTGCATGGACTAAAAAAAAAGTATGCGTAGATTGGTGTATTAGTTATATTAGATGCTTTGCTGACAAAATTGCTTTTGAAATTGTTGGACAAAAGCAGCATATACATTTTTACAAATAAATATCACAAAGAAAGACATGCTTTCAAAGTGCCAAGGGAGTGCACACCATAGCAAAAAGCCATTCTCTGGAACAGTTTTACTCATCTAATTATTTTTTTGGACTTTCTCTAAGCATTTAACCCAAACGGATGCTATGAAAAAGATGACAGTTTAACAACTTTAACACACATTGCAATGAGGATGTCTCTGGCAACTTAGCATTACAGGTTGTCTCCCTTATCTGAAATGCTTGGGACCAGAAGTGTTTTGGATTTTGGATTTCATTTTATTTTATTATTTTTTATTTTGCAATTTTTGAATATTTGCACAGCCATAAGTTATGCAGGAGATGGGACCCAAGTCTAAACACGAAATTCATTTATGTCTCGTATTCACCTTATAGACATGGCCTGAAGGTAATTTTATACACAATATTTTTAAAAATAATTTTTGTGCATGAAACAAAGTTTGTGTACACTGAACCATCAGAAAGCAATGGCATTGCTATCGCAGCCACCCATGTGGTCAATTTTGGAATATTTTGGGTTTTAGAATTCTGGATACGGGAGACTCAAACTGTACTAGAAAAGGAGGTTGGGGAGAAGAAAGTATATGTTTTTGTTTAATTCATTAATATCCCATCTTTGCTTGAAGGTTCCAAGACTAATGTGGTTCTCTCCTTTTCCCTGAGCCAGGCCAGGCTGAAAGATAGTGACTAAATGATATTAGGACAATACGCTTAATGGGTGAGTGAGGATTTGTTATATATAGAGGTGGACTCAAACAACTATTACTGTTATATTTCTATCAAGATTAAAGGAGAGGATAATTCATGCAGCTACACTGCTGTTAAATAGAAGAATTTGTGCCCTATGAGACAAGGACTGAATGGATGGCAGTAACCCCTAACAGCCCATTCTAGCTGTTTGCAAGATGTAGAAGGGGATTATACTCTTAGAGAGCGGGTATATTGGGCAGGAGAGACACCAATCTTTTTGGTATGGAAAAAGAGGCATGAAGACATGAGTTCCGCAAAAACCAAGCATCCGTAATGAGGAGCCGGAATCTGCATATGGTATGTGTAATGCCTTTATGAATTGGCTCTTTAATAATTTACATGGCCAGCTTAATACATTGAATACAAATTATCCCTCTCATGTGCTGTGCTGACAAACATAAAAATGGAGTAATCAAAGGCGTAATAGCACTACAGCAAAAAGACATAAAATGCCACTCGAAGGCTTAGGATAAGTTATTGCAGGCAAAGCATGGCTCTATGGCTCCCTAGTGCCATTGGATGCAGTGCAATTTTGTCTTCGCACTTTGCATGCGGGTTCAAAAAGCCACTGCAGTACAGTAAGATGGCATGCATTTGCACACACCATCTTTGAGACAGTGAGCTTTAATTTCTCCTTTGGAAAAAAACAACAACAGACCCGCGTTATAAAAATGGTAATTACATTTTTTTTTCCTGTGGTGACATTTTGTAGTTTGCAAAACAATAATCATTTTCTCCTGTTTGCCAAGTGTATGTCTGATTCACACACACAAACCCCATCCGCACCCCACGATTTACACAAATTTAGGAGTGTGGTATTATCTTGCCATCTTCAGGTAGCCTCTGTGCATTACAGGTTGTCCTCACAACCATCAGCAACGCTGGTGACAGCAATGCTGCGAACCGTGCAATAGGATATATTAGAGAGTCGAACAATTAGCTCCGCTCACAATTTCACACCTCTCTCTGGGCAAATGCAGATCTTACATTGGCTTACTGGAAACCTTTGTTCTCAAAGGCAGGAATGCAAAAATGCCCTCACTGTCATTATCCGCATATTACAAAGTAATATTATCCCCATATTACAAGGCAGGAAGCCTCGAGGCTAAAAGGAAAGTGTCTCACTGATGGCTAGCTACTGAGTTTGTAGTTTAGGCAAGATGCCGCTTTATTGATTTGTTAATTACATTTCTATACCAGACAATAGAAAAAGCTGACTAAGCCACTACACCCCCCAGCTCTGTGTATAAAAGAGCATGCACTGCTGTACAGTTCTTTCTGCATTCCATAAATACACAATCAGTACAGTGTAGTGTACAAATCTGGAGTATGTTGTATGGCCATGGAAGTGGGGATGATTCCCATGAGATAAGCATTCCCTTTCTGTATATACAGAATCACCAGTTCTTATAATCATCAGAACTGGTGTCTTAACCACTAAGCCACCACATCTGATGATTATAAGATTGGAAGATTGGCAGTTCGAGGCCCAGGTGCCACATGATGGGGTGAGCTCCGATTACTAGCCCCAGCTTCTGCCAGCCTAGCAGTTCAAAAGCATGCAAATGCAAGTAGATAAATTGGTACCACTTCAGTGGGAAGGTAACAGCCATTTGGTGCAGTCACGCTGGCCACATGGTCACTGGAGTTGTCTTCCGACAACGCTGGCTCTTCGGCTTAGTAATGGAGATGAGCACTGCTCCCTACAGTCAGCTACGACTAGACATTCATGTCAAGGGACTTTTGTTGTTTGTTGTTAATTGCCCTTAAGTCAGTCTCGACCCATGGGGACCCTATGGATGAGACATCTCCAAGACCCTCTGTTCTCCACTGCTCTGCTTAAATCCTGCAAACCCATACCCATGACCTCCTTAATAATAGAGTCCATCCATCTGGCATGTGGCCTTCCTCTCTTCCTACTTCCCTCCATCTTTCCCAGCATTATTGTCTTTTTTAATGAGTCTTCTCTTCTCATGATGTGTCCAAAGTATGACAGCCTACCTTTACCTTTACCTTTACCTTTACCTTTACCTTTACCTTTTTCTGTATATGCATTAAAAAACAAATTTAGAGACTGAGTACTGTATATACATTTATCTCCATTGCAGGAGATAAAGGAACTTCTTTGCAAGCTAGAGTGGTGCAGCTCAAAGACCAAGGATTGCCCACGATAGTGGTAGAGTGTTGTATGGGTAGAATGGATTGCATCACTTTAAATAGCAGGTGAGTGCTTGCACATAAATTTTATGTTGCACAAGAATCTTCTCATCAAGAAAAGAGTGCTAATATGTTGTTGTTAATTGCCTTTGAGTCCACCTTGACTCCTGGTGACCCTGTGAATGAGACACCTCCAAGACACCTTATCCTCTACAGCTTTGCTGCAGAATGACTGCCATGTCCTCCTTGATTGAGTCTATCCATCTGATATGCGGTCTTCCTCTCTTCCTTCTGCCTTCCACCTTCCCTAGTATTTTGCCTTTTCTAATGAATTGCGCCTTCTCATGATGTGGCCAAAGTACAACAGTGTCAATTTAGCCATCATGGCTTCCAGGGAGGGTTCAGGCTTGATCTGATATAGGATCCATTTATTATTTGTCTTTTTAACCATCCACAGTACCCTCAGCACTCTTCTCCAGCGCCACATCTCAAATGAGTTGATTCTCTTTCTATCAGCCTTCTTCACTGTCCAGCTCTCACATCCGTACATGGTGATGAGGAATACAGTGGCTTGGATGATCCTAACATTAGTGTTCAGTTGTATATCTTTGCACTTCAGGATCTTGTCTAGTTCTTCCATAGTTCTTTCAGAAAGTAAACTGAGCTAGACCTCTGTTCCAAATATGCTAACTAGAACCATTATAGTTTAGTGGTTAGAACAGGGGTGGGGAAAGACGGCAAATGAGTTTCATGTGCCCCCCAGTCCCTTTGTTTGTGGCACTACAAGTCTCCCCATCCCTTCCAAATATTTAACGTTTTATGGCAAAAAACAGGCCTGAAAAAGTCAATTTCAGCTCCTGGAAGCCTCTAAAAGTACCAGCTTTGTTAAATTTCCCAATCCCTCCAAATCTGGAAATCAGAAACAGAAACTATTTTGACCTTTGGTCCCAAAGGGGGTGGTGTGCCCAACACTAAGGGGTGAAAATTGGCTTCTGCACCACCGTTGCTCACCCCTGAAATGAAAAGTTAGCAACCTTTCTATACCTATACCCACTACTTACTAGCTTCCATGTTGCAGACTTCAAATTTGTTTGCTTTTTACCACACTTATTCTCTTCCTGCATCACCTTGACCTGCAGTCATTTTAACTTTCCCTCTCCCTCCTTCATTCGACCATGCATTTGATTATGCACAAATATTGTAAGTAAAGCTTACAAATATTGTAAGTAAAGCATTCCCCCTGGGATGGCTGTATGCTGTTTACACTATCCTTCCACCTAATGTTGCATCAGTTCTGGGCTACTTACACAACACCCAGATCTGATTTGGGATTCCCAACCCTAATCCTGCATTAAAAAGACTTCCCTTTGGCTTTGGGTTTTCTAGAAAACCCTGGAGCAAAACGGCAATGATGGGCACCTGCCTTCCCATATAGTCCTTGCAAGCATTCCTGCCAAATCGCTCTGCCAGGGCGAGACACTCTGAGGTCAGAACAAGGCTGGGAATCTCAGTCTGACCTCAGAGCAACTTGTATTTACAGTAGTATCACTGGCCAGCCTGCAGGGACCATGTGGGAAGGCAGCCATCCATCATTGCCCTGTTTTGCTGCAGCAGATAAGGGAGGATTTGAGTGGAATTTGAGGCCCTATATAAGGCTCAATCATTGCAAAAACAGGTTTGGCATCAGTATATACAGTATGAAAAGGGAGCCAGGCACACCTGAGTAGAGCCAGCTACTCACAACTTGTGGAATATAGTAAACAGGTTCTAAAGGGGAAAAACTATAAACCAATCACGCAGAGCCAGGCAGGAATAGAGACATGATAAGGGGTCAGATTAGATAGGGACAGTATGCAAGAGAGGGTACTTTGGTTTGATGAGAGCTGAAAATGTAAAAAGACTTCAGGGAGAAGCGTTACTTTGTTTTACAGCTGGTCCTCTGTATTCATCAAGGGATGCAGAGGCTCAAGCGGCTAAGATGCTGACTCTGTTCATTGCCAGATCGGCAGGTTGGCAGTTCAAGGCCCAGGTGCTGCATGATGGGGGGTGACATGGAAGCTAGCTTGAAGTAGATTTAGAGGTAAAACAGAAGGGTAGGAAGGAGCAGCCAGAAGCCACTCTCAGCCCAATCGCCCTAGGGTCACGGCAAACCCATGCCACAGCCCTGAGGACACCTCCTGCTGTGGTCCCAAATGGACAGCAGCAAGGAGCGGAAAAGATCTGCTCCTTTTGGGGCCAGTTTTGGGCTGCTTTAGGCGGCCTCGGGGCAGTTTCCAGGCACTCCAGGGGTGTGCGTAGTCTAAACATCATGCCCCCAGAGCAGCCAGAAGCCACCCCCATCTGCCCTTCTGTTTCAGACCTTAGTCTACTAAAGTTTATGCTATCAACTTCTTTCTCTCAGTCTCAAAGTTCCTACAAGCTGTCTTATTTGGAGTTATCTAACACAATATTAAGGGATGCCGTGGCTCAAGTGGTGAAGACGCTGACTCTGTTGATTGGAAGATCAGCAGGTTGGCAGTTGGAGGTCCGGGTGCTGCATGATGGGGTGAGCTCCCATCACTAGTCCCAGCTTCTGCCAACCTAGCAGTTCGAAAGCATGCAAATGCAAGTAGATAAGTAAGTACCACTTTGGTGGGAAGGTAGACAGCGTTTTGTGCAGTCATGCTGGCCATATGATCACAGAGTGTTCTCTGACAACGCTGGCTCTTTGGCTTAGAAACAGAGATGAGCACCACTCCCTACTGAGTCATACATGACTTAGCAAGCTTGTCAAAGGGGAATACTTTTACCTTTTACCTCTGCATCCATGGCTTTTTTTACCCATGGATTCAACTATTCATGGCTTGAAAATATTCAAAAATAATATAAATTCCAAAAGCAAACATTGTTTTTGCCATTTTATATAAGAGACACCATTTTACTATGCCGTTGTGTTTAGTGGGACTTGAACATCCATGGATTTGGGTATCCTGGGGGGGTCTTGGAGCCAAACCCTGCATCATTTTGAAGCTGAACTGCTGAGAAGCACCTTCTGTGCAGGCAGGCACTTGGACTATATGGGCAGGAAATCCTACTGAGCCCCCAGACCTCCTGGAAATTCGCACGGACTCCCACAACCCCCAAACTCTCCCAACCACGGTTGCAGTCTTGGCTTTTCTGCATGTCCAGGCAGAGGAGAACAGACATTTCTCCAGCTCCTTTGACAGCCAAGGACGACTTGCATTAAACGTCAGATTATGATGAACACTCCCTCATTTTTATCAAAAGAAAGAAAGAATGAGCACAGTTTTACAATCTCTTCTACTTCTTACATCCCCAGATGACAAAGGAGGCCTTTTTGTACAGAAACATTTTTGTTCTGGTCTGTTCCTGCTCTCCAGTTTAAAAAAGATGTCTACTGTCTGATTTACAAACTGGTGGTCATATATTCTGCCCCCACCCCCGGAGATAGAAAAGTCTAAATTGACTTTCTGCCTTGTTTGGTTAACAGATGGCAGACTGGCACAATTTGCACCAGAATCAATACCTGGAGGTCTGTGATTGTGGAGGATTTGCAATATAGAAGGTTAGAAGCAAGAGTTCAAAAAGAAGGTTTTAAATTCACTCTGTACCTGAAACTATGGTTTCCTCTCAGCTTGCCTGAAGGAAAGTTTGAATTCTCAGGCAAAATACTCAGGCAAGTTATACATGCTTTGCTTTTTGCAAGGCAGACTTGGAGGAAGTCACTACAAAACTTTCTCCTATTGCAGAGCTGGGCAAAATGTGGACCCCCAGTACCATTTTCTTTTTCCGACCCCAATACCATTTTCTTTGGCTGGTGCAGACAGGGCCATTGATGCACCAACAGTTCACAGACGAAAACTGGGATACATATGGCCAAGCAACGGTGGAGTCTTTTCAAGATGACAAAAGTGATTCATGAAGAAGAAAACTCACGCTAGGAGAGGCGACAAGCATTTGGCTTTTGCCCTACTGCAAATGGCAAGATTTCACCAGGTCCTCTTCCACTACTCCCACTGAGTTAATTTTGCACTTGCACCAATGGAAATAAGCTGAGGACAATGGGGGAAAGTGAGCTGTGGAGAGTGAAACTAGGACATTTTAAAAGCAGCTGAGAAAATAGGATGGCAGAGGATTAATTGGAGGGCATGTATCAGAGCAGAATTGTTGCTTCTGCTGTTTTTAGATTGTCATTCATTACCATCATCTTCCCCCTCCTTGCTTTGTCCCCATTCATCTCTCTTCTTGACCTATACATTTTCAGTAATGTTTTTAAACAGAGTCTGCTGCTAGGAACATAATGCATTCTTGTGTACATCTATTATGCTCTCACAAAGCAATTTGTTCAGGACCATAAAGCCCAGTTCTTGTAATTGATGGGGTATGTTTGTGGGATGGGGGCAGAGGGAGCAGCAATAAATTCTTTAAGGGGAACCCTCTCCAGTAATATTCACCTGCTCTTATCAGTTGGATTCTGGTCGCCGAGAGCCACATCAAAAGGGTTGTACAAGGAAGGTTATGGATCTATTTACTCAGCGCACATTAGGCCCCTGTTTCAGGTGGTCTCTAATTAAGAGCTCCGAGTCTCCAAGTAGGAGTGAATAAATACTTCGGCCTTCATTTCCCTGGCATGCATGTGGCAGCTTTAAATAGGATGCCCGCTACCAAGTGCTCATAAAGTTTGCAATAATCAGTTGCAAATCAGCCGCCGAGCCACTGATCTGTGAGGAAATTTAAAATTTCACTGGAGCCGTTATGGTGTGCTAGAGAAATAAGTCCTGCATGAGCTTGCAGTCGGGTAGATCCGGCAGCATCCGGGGCTGCTGTGGGGCTCAGATGCTTCAGCAAGGAATGTCAGTTCTGATCTTCTGGTGTGGACCGTTTGTTTGGTGGCAGGAAAACAATCCAGAAAAGCCAACGTGGTGTAGGGCTTCGTCTGTTGGACTAGGACTCTGGAGACCAGGGTTTGAATCTCTGCTCAGCCATGGAAGCCTACTGGGTGACTTTGGGCAAGCCATATTTTCTCAGCCTCAGAGGAGGGTAATGGCAAATCTCCCCTTGCCAGGAAAAGCCTATCTTAGGGTCACCATAAGTCAGAGTCGACATGAAGATAGAGCCACGACCAAACAAATTCATCCATGATTTTTATTTTTCTACAATGCCTCAGAGTGCCTGATGTGGCAACCTATATGGGGAATTAACGTGGCAGGTGGCTTCTCAGAGACAGGTAAACCAGTGGGCAGCCTCTTGGATTGTAGTTCCCATCAGCCCCACTAGCATAGTCAATGGTGGAGGATTCTGGGACTTGCAGTCCAACAACATCTTGAGGCCACAAGTTGCTCACCTTGAGATACCACAATTAAGATGCCAAAAGTAGGCAAGTCAGGTAGGGGACTCTCTCCAACCTCAGTGCTAGCAGGGACCCCAGGATATGAACTCAGCTCTCTGGTATCTATCCAAACTAAAACATCAGGTCTTGAGTGTCCCAAAGCCTTAGACTCAAGAGCTGGGGCCTGGTGATGTTACCAACTCTTATCAGAATAAAAACAACAACAACAACAACACACAATGCTTTATATGAGTTGGGAATGAGAACATGACTCAATAGTAAAAGAGGAGAGGCAGAGATGTACAGATTTGGGGGGGGGGGACACAGTAATATGGAGCATACCCCCCTTTTGTTCTTCTGGGGAAACTGCCTCTTTGGAAGAATGAGTGGAAATATTTTTACAAGCCCCCCCCCCATTCCCTGTGTTCTCTGTCTAACGGGCTTCAAAAGCTGATATGGTGAATTTTGTCCTTTTTGGTTGGACTAATAAAGGTCCTTCCATTCATGCAAGCTGAATTCCAAGTGCCAAAGTAGTTTGCACTCAATTAATTCAGCAGAGAGGAAAGAAGAGGAGCCCTTCCCAACAGGCTCAGGCAAAAGCAAACTGCTTGCAGCCTCTCCTAGTTTGCGGCTTCTTCCCCATTAATAACTTTTTGTCATCTTGACCATACTCCAAACGACCTAGTGTTCATCAGAGAGAACGCATCAATATTCAGCTTGGCCAACAATACAAGGCTGTTGTGAGATTCAGAATGCTGCATTAATAATAATAATAATAATAATAATAATAATAATAATAGTTTCTTACCCACCTCTCCCCATGAAGCAAGGTGGGGAACAACAGCTTTAAGCGTCTTGCAGGAGTAAAAAGCATAATGAATCCTCCGCAGTGATTCCCAAACTCTGGCCTTTCCAGAGTTTTGGATTTCAGCTCCCAGAATCCCAGACCATTAGCCAAGATGTCTAAGGCTTCTGGGAGCTGAAGTTCAAAACATCTGGAGGACCAGAGTTTGGGAATCACTGTGGCAAGAATTCAAGAGTCTAGGACTCCAGGAGACCAGGGTTTGAACCTCTACTATGGCGTGATCACCCACTAAGTGACCGTTGGCAAGTCACACTTTCTTAGCCTTAAAGCAGTGATTCCCAAACGTCAGTCCTCCAGATGTTTTGGGCTTCAGCTCCCAGATTTCGTGACAGTTGGCCAACCTGGCTGGAGCTTCTGGGAGCTGCAGTCCCAAACACCCAGAGGACCAAAGTTTGGCAACCATTGCCTTAAAGGAAAGCCTGGGCAAATCCCCCCTGAACTATTCTTGATGGGCTCAAGTCAGAGTCGAGTTGACAGGGCATAACAATAAGAAGAGAGAGGAAGAAAGCTGGGAGAATAGACCAAGTAAACGTGGAACCGGACAGGCCTTTTGTGAGCCCAGTTGCTGCACAATGACCCCCTTGTCTCCTCCGTGTCTCTTTTGCTCACATTGTTCGTTCTTAAATACATTCTCCCTTGATGCGTCAAGAAAAAAGGGGACGGGATGGGGGGGCGGGAAGTGGGGAGAAGAACTTCTCTTTTTCTAATTAAAGACAGATCTTGAAGACAAATAGGGCCACTGTCTTTTCTTCCCACTGAGGAGGAATGAGAGGAGGCTGGGGTATGATCACATGGAAAGGATAATTTTTCCTAGGCTAGTGGAGAAATCTTCCCTTTGCAGTAGGGCTGTGTTGATGTTGCTGTTGTTGCTGTTGTGTGCTGTCAAGTCATTTCCGATTTATGGCAGCCTCAGGCCAAATCTATCATGGGATTTTCTTGGCAGGTTTCTTCAGAGGAGGTTTGCCATTGCCATCTTCTGAGGCTGAGAGAGTATGACTTGTCCGAGATCAGCCACTGGATTTCCATGGGTGAGCCAGGATTCAAACCCAGGTCTCTTGAGTCACAGGAGATTATCACACCAGGGCCAATTCAGCAATAATCGCGATAATGAAGCTAACGCAACAAAATCGCCATAGCACTCAATATTTTTGCACAGTCACACAATCGCACGATTACTGTGACATCACCATCACCATGTGCATTTCTCACACATCCATGAATGAATCGTCAGTGCATTGGAATTGATTGTTTCACACGTGCGCCATTTTGGCACTACAGCGCACATCTTGAAATCGTGTTTCTGTCCTGCACAGAATAAAAGACAACAAAATAAAATGAATTACCTTCACCACATTGTTTTAATCCAATGTAAACAAAATTGTGCCCCATACCTCAAAAGAAGACTGGAATCCACTGCAAAACCGATCCTGGCAAGGAGAAGGGATTGCCTCCATCACAATGCATTCTGGGTATTCCTTGTTGCTTGCGCAATAGCGCAAAAGAAGCGCGATTAACTTTCTCACTCTCGCAATCGTGCTTCACTTGCGCTACTGAGAAGCCATTCATAAGATTTCCCTGTGGATGGTTTCTTGCTGGAGCATTCCTGGTTCTTCCCAGGATAAATCCTGGATGAACGCGACGTCATCTGAAAATCTTACGCACAAATCGCGCAATTTATCCGGGATTATGCTTTTTTCTTCTCCCTTTTACTCCTGTCTGATCATCTCCACAGTCCGATGCTCAAACCGCTGCACCAAACTATATCCACAATGGGATGATATGGTTCGGTTTTTATTATTTTAATTGTTATGATTTTTCGTTATATTGTCATTAGGATTTTAACTATGTCATTGTTTAATACTCTTTTAAGGGGGGGAGGAGGGATATGCTGTTTATTGTAACTGTTTTATGCTGTAAACTGCCCGGATTGGGCAACCATTGGGCGGTATATAAATAAATTTTATTATTATTATTATTATTAAACTGGCTAGAGGAAAATGGAGCCCTGCAATCCAACTTCCCATTGTTAGGCAACTGAGGAGGCAGAGTTTGTTTTCCTTGGGTTTATCTGAACGGATTGTTTGCTTTGGGTTTGTACGCTGCTGGCTGCAAAAAGAGGCACGCTAGGCTGTGTCCTGCCACTCTGATACATAACATGCAGCACATGGGATTCAGCGGCCGCTAACTTTTTGGTTAAGTGGCTGGAAGATGGCTGGAGGGAAGTGGGGTTGGATACTCCCCGTTCACACTAGACTTCTCCATTTCTAAAGTATAAACTGACTTATTTTAGAGGCCTTCCATAGCAGCATTCCATAACATAGTTAAACCAGGCAGCTGGGAATGCGGTGCGCTCCGCAGAAAAATCCACCGCATGGTGCTTTCTCTCTTCTTCCTGCCTCATCTCCTCCAAACCTCCGGCACAAGCACGTCCTTCTTTTTATTAACGTCCGTAAACTACAACAGGCATGTTTTAAAACGCGGCATTTAAAAAAAGAAAGAAAGCGCAAAACGATCTCATGCTCTTGATGCTCACTCAACTTTCCACCCGGCGCAGAGTAAAGAAAGAAAGACTGTCATGTCCAAGTCACTCCCCAAATGCTTCCATGTTGGTTAGTGGGCTGGACACTAAGGGGAAAGGTTAGTTTCTTGGTACGCTGTACACTGGAGTCAAAATTGAAAGAGTTTCATCAACAGTACTAAAACATGCTTGATATTTTAGCAGTTTGATTCTTGGGCCTTTTCATTTGGACCAAGGTGTGTGTGTGTGTGTGTGTGTGTGTGTGTACAATTTTTCTTTTCAGTAAAAGAGTCCCCCTAAAGGCACCAGATCAGTCTGATCTTGGAAGCTAAGTAAAGTCAGCCCTGGATAGTACTTGGATGGGAGACTGTCAGGGAATAGCAGATGCTGTATTTCAGAGGAAGGAATTGGCAAAACCACCTCTGGGTGTTGTTGTTGTGTGCCTTGTTGTTTCAGGCTTATGACCACCATATCATGGGGTTTTCTTGGCAAGAGTATTCAGTGTGGGGTTTATTTTTGCCTTCCTCTGAGGCTGAGAGAGTGCAACTTACCCAAGGTCACTCAGTGGGTTTCCATGGCTGAGCGGGGATTCGAAGCCTGGTCTCCAAAGTCATACTCCAATATGCAAACCACTATGCCATGCTAGCGACTCCTTGCTTAAAAACACTCTGAAATTTATGGGGTTTCTATAAGCCAACAGTACACACATACACATACACACACAAGTCAGGCATGAACAGGAACCATAGCTGTAATAAAAATTAGTAGCGCTGCCGTCTGACACAATTTTGCAAACTTTAAACAGCTTCCTGCTAAGATTTAGTCATCTGGGGCTAGAGGATTTGATTTGCTAAATCTGGATACAAATTTCTACACAGTGGTGATGTCCAATAGACTGCCTAGACAAGTCAAATCAAATCAAATCAATATTTTAATTGTTTACAGAGAAAGGTGGCATACAAATGCAATCAATCAATCAATCAATCAATCAATCGTCACTCATGTTCAGCTTGTCCTGCATTATAAGACTGTTGTGAGATTCAAAATGCTGCTGTAAGCTTTGTGCAAGAATAAAATTGTTATGAATCTTCTAGTGGGAAGAATTCAGTTTCGAAGTTCCTTTGAATGCAGTGAATGTACCCTGTGCATACTTGGCTGAGAGGAATCAGAGAAACCCGATGCATAATTCAATCATCACCTTTCCAACCCTTCAATTAGTAAAAGCCCTTTGGAATGAAGTACTCATTTGAGTCCTGTTTTGTCCTAGAGATGTGCAGCCCACTGTGGTTTCAGACTGTCACTTTGTAAAATTTCACATTACAGCTGCTGTCGTTCCCTTTTAAAGTCGTTTCCTTTTACCGAGAATTAAATCTGGGTCATTCCAACTATTTATTTCTAATGTGACTAATTCAAATCCACCTCTGCAGATCACACTTGAGGTGAATGAACTGATCCTGAAGATCATACACGTTGCCCAGAAATATATGGGGCAGGGGGGGGGGGAGATAGCAGATATTGATTATATCTTTTAATACTTTTATTTTAAAACAAAAATAATGACCACAGAGAAGTTACATATGTTCAAACTAGACAATGAGGAAACAGAAATAGTAAAAGAGTTCTCATATCTGGGATCAAACATTGATCAGAACGGGGGAATCAGGAGAAGATGAAAAATGGGGAGGGCGGCTATGAAAGAACTAGAAACGATCCTAAAATACAAAGACATACAACTCAGCACAAAAGTCAAACTCATACAAGTCATTGTATTCCCTGTTACCATGTATTGATGTGAGACGTGGACAGTCAAGAAAGAAGGTAGGAGGAAAATCAACGTATTTGAGATAATGTGGCGCTGGAGAAGAGTGTTGAGGATCCCATGGACAGCCAAAAGCACAAACAAATGGATCCTAGAACAGATCAAGCCAGAGATAATATCCCTAGAAGCCAAGATGAAAAGACTTAGACTGTCGTACTTTGGACACATCATGAGAAGGCATGAATCGTTGGAAAAGACAATAATGTTAGGAAAGGTGGAGGGAAGTAGAAAGAGAGGAAGGCCACATGTTAGATGGATGGACTTTATTAAAGAGACTACAAATAAGAGTTTGCAGGAGCTTGGCAAAGCAGGAGAGGACAGGGAGGCCTGGAGATGTTTCATCCATAGAGTTGCCATGGGTTGAGACATACATGAAGGCAGTTAACAACAAAACAACAACAAATGTTTCTATAAACTTGTAGAAGGATAATGAAGCAATAAATGGAAAAACCCATGAGACATTTTTGTATTACATTACATTTGTATTACACTTTTCAGCTGTGACAAAGTCCTGTTTCCAGAATCCAGATCCACAGACTGGAGAAAAGAGGCGGACATCGGATGGCTGAACTTAAGTAATTGGTTTGGAACCACCAGTCTGTATTTGGGCTGCAGACCTTGAGTCTTTCCACCTTGCTGAGCAAAGGATTTTTCCCCACAGCTGTAAAAATAAAATATCAACACGTGAGACAATTGAATGGTTCGTCCCTTGAGTGTGTGCACTCAGGTTAAGAAATTGTTGCTGTTAACTGCTCTTGAGTCAATCCCCAAGACTTCTCCAAGACTGCCTTCCTCTACTGCTCTGCTTAGGTCCTGCAAACTCAGGACTTCCCTAATAGAGTCTATCCATCTAGCATGCTGTCTTCCTCTCTTTCTACTACCTTTCCTGGCATTATTGTCTTTTCTCATGAGTTGTGCCTTTTCACAAGGCGGCCAAAGTGTGACAGCCTCAATTTCATAATCTTGGCTTCCTGGGCGATTTCAGGTTTGATCTGTTCAAGGACTCATTTGTTTGTCTTTGTAGCTGTCCACGGCATTCTCGGCACTCTTTTCCTGCCTCACAGCTTGAAAGAATGGATTTTCTTCTTGCCTGCTTTTTTCACTGTCCTGCTCTCACATCTGTACATGGTGATGCAGACCCTGAATTTGTCAAATGCCACCAGGTGGCGGCATCTGTGTAGATATTGGATAGCACCATTTCTAAGGGAGAAGGAGCTGTAGTTTCCCTGTTGGCCTCTGTGTCCCATCTGTCAATGCCCCGACAGACTGAGTATTTAGAATTCCAGAGGACCCGACAGCTGGACTATCAGAAATCAAATTCGGGAGGCCCAGCCCTCCCCTTTCTTTAGCATCCATCATGGTTTTCCATTTTATCCTTTCTTCCTCCCCATATAAACTTGGATAGTTCCTTATTCCAATCCTTGAAAGGAATCTCATTTGTTATTATAGGGATGTTTTTAAAGTAGTAAAGCATCTTAGGTAAAATCATCATTTTGATTGTTGCCACTTTTCCCATTAAAGAGAGATCTAAATTATTCCATTTTTTAAAAATCCGTCTTAATTTTATTCCAAGTCTTTCTGTAATTATTATTAAATAAATCTGAGTTTTGATTTGTAATGTTTATACCCAAATATTTCACAATTTTTTGAATTTTATAATTTGATATATCTTCCAATTGTTTCTTTTCTTTTTTATCCATATTTTTAGTTAATATAGTTGTTTTATCTTTGTTTATTTTAAAGCTTGACCATACACCGAATTCTTTTAAAATAAGGTTTATTCTTTCTATATTTTGTATTGGGTCCTCTAGGAACAAGACGATATCGTCTGCGAAAGCCTTGATCTTGTAGGTGTATCCTTTTATAGTTGGACTTTTAATTTGGTTATCTTTTAATTTGGTTATCTTTTTTATTTTTTTCAGAAGTATTTCTATTATTAATCACTTCTGTCTTGGCATGCGCCTGCAAAGTCAGCACTTCATCTCAGAGGGAAAAGATGTCCTGATCCTCCATTCAAGGGGCATCTAATCTTATAACTGGGATGGACAATTTGTTGCTAGATGGTATCTTCTTTGGGATGTGATCTTTCTGTGGTTTCTCTCCTGGGAAAAAAACAATAGCTTGAGCTATGTTTTTGTTTTCCACAGGTTTGCATATCCAGAAGGGTTTGGGCTAAAGCTCTGGCGCCAGTTTAGTTTATTATTTGCCACTTTTGAATTACAATACTAATCCAAGCCCCGTTTCATAATAGTGGAAGGAGGAACAGAATGTGAAGCGCCTGTAAAGTAGCCAAAGCAATTAACGTTGTATGTTCTTATTTATTTTAAAATCATATGTATATGATGTGTTTTAATCAGTGATCTGCGAGGCCATTTATAATTTTCAAACAACAACGAAAATAAAACAATAACTGGATAAATTGAAAGGCTGGGTTTTCAATATTTTGGGTACTAAAACTCTTTTAAAATGCATGGGACAGATTTAGGGACTAAGGCTTAACCTAGCCACAAAAAAACCTTGCAAATTCAGCACTTTCCGCAGGAGGGGAGCCACAACTGAAAAGAACTTCTCCCTTGTTGCTTTTCATTTTGATATTTTAGAAATATTATTGATGACAATAAACAGTTTTAAGTATTCAAAGGGGTGTCCTGTTGAGGATGGAGCAAGCTTGTTTTCTGCTGCTCCAGAGAATGGGACCCAGAACAACGGATGCAAACTATGTACAGGAAAAGAGATTGCGCCTCAACATTAGGGTGAAGGTCCTGACAGTAAAAGCAACTAGACAGTGCAACACACTCCCTTGAAGAGTGGTGGAGTTTCCTTCCTTAGAGGTCTTTAAACAGAGGCTGGATGGCCATCTATTGGGGTGCTTTGTAGGTGAGTTCCTGCATGGCAGGGGGGGTCAGATTGGATGGTCTTGGGTCTTTTCCAACTCTAAGATTCTAATAACAGCACAACAACACAACCAGAAAAGAAAAAGAAAAGACAGAAACAATACACATAAACAGCAACACAGTTGATCAAGCATCACAGATGTTGGCTGGAACCTGGTTGGACCATTGCAGATTTTCATTTTACAGTCAAAAATGACTTGAAGGCACACAACAATAACAAACCTATAGTTACGCATTCGCAACTGCTACGTATTCATGATCCCTATGCAGCCCTAGTTAAGACCATGGAGGGTCCATGAAAGTCCCTTACACCCCACAACAGTGCTCCATTCCCCTGTCAATCGGGAAAGAGATTCCTGACATTCCCTCCCCATGAGCAATCGATGGGCCAAGGGGGATTTGTGACAGGGGTCCTTTTTCTGCCCATCACACTGGAGATCCTATACAACCCTGGTCTCCAGAGTCATGGTCCAAGGCTCAAACCACTACTCCGTGGTGGCTCTGGATACCTCACCAAACTACAAATCTCAAGATCCCACAGGATCCTGTATTTCACAGGAGGAGGTGGGAATGTCAGGCAGCTGATTCTCGGTCATCGGGGGGGTGGGGGGGAATGGATCCCTGTCAATCCCAGCAGGGGCTTACTGGTAAGCAGGGTTGGGGAGGAAGGCCATGCTGGAATTCACTATATAGTACGCAATGGTTGTAGAGGATTCCGGCAGTTGATTTTAAATGTGCCTCTTTCCAAAAATGATTACATGAGATCCCTTTAACTGCATCATTATGTTAAAAAGATAAAACCCAAAAGGTTCGTGGACGTGATGGTGGACCCCATAATGATTCTTACTTGCTTATTGATGGAATAAAAGGAGACGTGCCTTTTGTAAGTTTCCCTCTAGCCATTTGGATTTTACAAGTTTTTCTGCCAGAACAGCTCCCCGTACACAGTCCAACCAGTGTTGAAATGGAAGCTCCTTCAGCTTGGCCCAATGGGTTTCATGGCCAAGCTGGGAATCGAACCCCAAGGTCAGAGTCCAGCACTGAAACCAGTACACCACGCAGCCTCTCATCTGAGGCTATTGCCACACTGCCGAAATGAAGCACTTTGACATCACTTTAACTGTCATGGCTCCATCCTGTGGAATCTGGGGATTTGTAGTTTGCTGAGCCATTCAGCCTGGTCTATCAGAGAGCTCTGGTGCCTCACTAAACTACAAACCCCAACAAGATGCCTATCTCACTGTTGGTTCTGTATGTCTTTCATCTGTATTGGTTTTAATATTCTGTAAATTGAGGAAAAGATGGTTGGGATGTAAATGAAGGAGGAGGAAGAGGAAGAGGAAGATCATCATCATCATCATCATCATCATCAACAACAACAACAGAAATTGGAGAGATCTGCAAAAGAGCCTAAGCTTCCAAAGCTTGGCAATGATACTCATTTAGAACTGTAGTTCCCAAGCTGGCGGAGGAATTTTGGGAACTACAATTCAAACATGAACAATGCCAGGCCCTGGCAACTGCCCTATACTAGCATTAGCCTGCCCAACTTGTGCAGGTGTTCACGTTCCCAAGAAACGTCTGTTGCAGCAGAACCCAAGCCAAGAAGTCAAGGCCTGGGTGTCAAACTGGCCAAGCTTTTCTTTCTCGTAAAGATGATTGTCCCACTGAGATACTGTGTTTGTGAACTCAAGCGTTTTCCCATCACGACTGTATATGAATGTCTGGGTGTTATTTTCTGGCAGAGCCTTCCTGGGAAATTCGGGACGAGGCGGAAGGAATGTGAGGGCTACTGTCTTCTGGAAGAGACTGTCTCATTGTAAAACTCATCCTAGCTTTAAGTATCCTTTTGGGAGGAGATGGAGGGTCACGCCTGGAAGTGGAGAACTAGCAATATGCTGAACCACATCGGGTCCACAGGTCTGAATGGAGAGATTGTATCCCCTTTGTGCTTGCCACCGCAATATTCAAGCTATTCAATATGATCTGTGGGCATCTCATCTCTGCAGAGTCCTCATTCAACACCATTTCGAGCCACAGGTTCTGCCTTGGTCCCTTGCTTCTCTGACATGGAAATCCCAGGACCTTATCCCACGGGGCCAAAAGCAGCAAGAATCCACTAAGAATCAGGCGCTATAGCGCTATAGTTTTCTGTGCGATCACACGACGTCGCTCAGAATCAGCTAAGAATCAGGCGCTATAGCGCTATAGTTTTCCGTGCGATCACACGACGTCGCTCAGAATCCAGCAAGAAACCGCTCAGAATGCAGCATCATTCGCATTCTTTTGAATGTCGGTTTCAGCGGGCATTGCAATGGCACGAGCTTATCCATAGCGCTATTATAGCGCTAGCGCCATATTTATACTAGCGCTATAGTACTGCAATGATGCTCATATCGCTTTCTTGCCACTTTTGAGAGCAGCGTGGGATAAGGTCCCCAGTCCTGATCTGGAGGAGTTTTATGTTAGTGTTACTTGCATTTCCCCAAGTTTGCATCCAAACTCTTTCTTGAAATATCCTGAGTGGGTTTCTCTCACTCCACCTCTTCCTTTTGTTGTTCTTCTCCACCTCCCACTGATCACCTTTTACATCTAGGCTGATTTTTACCAATTTCCACTGAGCCTTCATTCTTATTATTCAAGCGTTATAGTCAAATATTAGGATCATTCTGTTTTGGTGCAAACATTCCTCTTTCCCTTGCTTGATCTCTGAGAATCCGTGTCCTGGAAACAATAGCTGTGTTTATTGGAAGTGGACATTTTAGTTCCTTTCAGGATAATGCAAACAGAAAATGATGATGATGATGATGATGATGATGATCTTACCCGCCTCTCCTCATGGAAACAACACTAAATAAACAATGCACAACATTAATTAAAACATGCAACAGTTTAAAAGGACAAATAAGACATACACATTCTAAAACAATCCATATTTAAATTTCATCACTTGAAATTTATATAGTCGCCCCTCCGTTCTCGCAGACTTGCGATCTGTGGTTTTGAATATTCACAGAGCGGCGGCCTCCATTAAGATCAATGGGGTGCATCCCATTCAAGCCTATGGGGCTTGAATATTGGCAAATCTCTGTTTTTGCGGGGTGTGTATGTGTGTCTGGAACGGATCCCCTCTGAAAACGGAGGACCGACTGTAATTTAAAAATCATTTGAATAAGCCTGGTGGAAGATACTTCAATAGAGAGAAATTTCATTTAAATTGACCTGGGATGTAGGAATGAAAAGTCCTTGATAATGCTGGGAGTTTTAAAGAAATAGCTGGGATGAAGAAAAAATCATATGGCTCTCCATACTCTCCCTCCTCCTCCTCCTCATTTTACCTGCCTCTTCCCATGGATTGAACAACAGATGAACAAATATACGTCAGTTAAAAACACACATCAATTTAAAAGAATAAGTACGACACATAAATATTAAAACAATCCACATTTAAAAATTCATCATTTAAAATTCACAGTTTAAAAACAATCATGATAGAACTGCCAAAAGAGACTGGTCTTCGATGCTGTTTTAAATTCTGTAAAATTTGTATGTACGGAAACAAAAACCTGGGACTTCCAGAGACTTTATTCTCACTCGGAGAGGCTCTCAGTTCTCTGCACCAAGTTCCTGCAAAAGTGTAGCTGTAAGCCTTTAAGCCAGGGCTGAGCCAAACATAGGACCACCTGCTGCTCCCGTCTGTCCCCAAGGGTCCCTGCTGTTACCACTGTTGACAGTCGCCACAACAGCATTGTCAGAAAATCCAAGTGCTTCATTATTTTTACACTTGTGGATGGGATGCACATGGAGACTGGAAGAAACACGATGTGGAATGTGCAGGAGGACTGGAAAAAGCAAAATAGATTTGGAGACCTGCCATAGAGGGCCAGGCGGACCAGCCCTGAACATGTACCATTCATCACCTGATTTGTACAGTGTTTACAGTCTTAGCTCCATCATCCCCTTTCCAAATTGGTACACAACTAGTATGCAAGAAGGACTATGCTGGATCAAATCATAGAGCTCTCTAGGGATTCTTTGACCTTGCACAATTTCACGTTCTCCAATGTAGCCAAGCATCGTCAGCCCTCCATCTCCACGAAATAAATTCCAAAATGCAAACCTTGTTTTTGCCATTTTCTATAAGGGAAAATATTTGATATACAATGGGCCCTTGGTATCCGCTGGGGTTCGGTTCGAGGACCACCACCCCTGGACTCTCTCCTGATGGATTCCAAAATCTGTGGATGGTCGTCCCATTATATGCAATGGGGGTAGTAAAATATTTGATATACAATGGGCCCTTGGTATCATTGTACCAACCCCATTGCATATAATGGGACTTGACCATCCACAGATTTTGGTATCCATCAGGAGAGAGTCCAGGGGTGGTGGTCCTCGAACCGAACCCCAGCGGATACCAGGGGCCCATTGTATATCAAATATTGTAATTTTATGTCAAGCTAAGGTTGTTTCCATACAGGCATAATACCATGTCCTTCTCCCCATCCTCCCGGCAAGAAGTCCTGAGGATTCAGGGCCTACTCTTTGGTTCTGGTGCAAACTGTGGTTTTCAATACATCCAGCCAGTTCAGCACCAAACTCACCATATACCCTTTGCTTTGATTGAGAGTTCCTGCATGTCGGGGGGTTGGACTGGATGGTCCTTGTGGTCTCTTCCAACTCTGTGATTCTATGATTCTACCCCCTTACAGCAAAATGTAAAAACTTACCTTTTGCTCTGGTTTTTCTGGAGCTCTTTTGGAGTGATGGAGGATGGCTATGGTGGTGGTGGTTGGCACAGAGGGCATGCGCATGTCAACAGCTGCCCACTGTCTCTCCATAGTGCCAGATAATGGGGGGATGTTGGGGTACCCCTGGGCCCAGAATACTCCAGACTGCTCCAGGAGTATTCTGGCACATGGAGACGTCACCATGTTATAAATGTTGGCTAGAATCCTGAGAAGGAGTTACATCTTTGTAAGTGGACTTACAAGTGGACAAAGCTGGTCAGTTTCGTAATGTTTGCATCCTGCAAAGTGCCCGATGCACACTGATGGGAGCTCTTGCCATCGTCCCGATATGCATCTTTGCAATTCACTAACAGGGTTTCTTCATCCTTCTGGTACACCTGAATAAAATTACATTAAGTAAAAGGTGATATAGAATCCCAATACATGTTTTAAATGCCACTAAAGCAGTGGTTCTCAAACTTGGGTCCTCCAGATGTTTTGGACCCGATGTTCCCAGAATTCCTGACTGTTGACCAAGCTGGCTGGGGCTTCGGGGAGTTGAAGTTCGAAATACCCAGAGGACCAAAGTTGGAGAAACATTGGACTCAAGAAATACTAAAGTGACTTTCAGTGGGAATGTTTTACACTCACACTGGGTGGGGGTGTAAATCTCAGTATGAGTGTAAAACATTCACACTGAAAGTCACTTTAGTATTTCTTTAGTGCAGTGTTTCCCAAACTTTGGTCCTCTGGGTATTTTGGTCGGGGGGGGGAATGAACCCTAATAAAATTGTATATTGTATTTTATTGTTATTCCTATTTGTTGTAACCTGCTTCGATCTGCAGGGAGAGGCGGGCTATAAATAAAATGTATTATTATTATTATTATTATTATTATTATTATTATTATTATTATTATCATGAAATAGCATTATTTTTAAAATTGAAAATATATATGCGTATTTTACAAAATGGCCCTGCCTTTAATTCACACTTTTCAAAAACCTGTTGCGTTGTGGACCCCTGTATTAGGGAAAGAAGGGATTAATTTCACATCCTTTGGGAATGGTGTCTGCGCTTTGTGTTTCTCATTTGACAATGGCACCGGAAACTAGCCACAATCTTCTTTCTCTGTTGTTCCTCCAAGGGACGGAGCAAGGCCACCATCTCCTCCTTTGCCATGGCATGGAGGGGGCTGCGCAGGGCTGGGAAAGGGTGCCTGCAAGAAACAAAGATGGTGAGAAGCCGCCTCGAATGCGCTGCACATTTCCCTCCCATCCCCTGGTGATTGTTTGAGAGTCCTGACCTAAATTAGGAAGCCATTGTCTTTGTTCAGTGCATTCCCATAACTTGAAAAGATGGGCCTAGAAATCACAAGGGACAGAAGGAGAGCCGGCTGGGGTGGCTGACCTCCCGTGATGCAGTTCAGGATGCTTCCTTGAAGAGATGGAGCAGAGGTCCTTTGGGGGGGGGATCTCTCCAAAAAGAGAGCATACATTCTGCTTTACTTTCTTCCCACAAGTTGATATATATTGATTAACAAAGGCATATATATCCCTTGGCGCTCCGAATGGGTTTTCAGTGGCTTCGGGCTCCAGATTAGACATGACAAGGGCAATAAAGTTCAACTGGGCTGCAAAAAAAATGTTGTCGTGTGTAACGCTCCTGTTGAAGCAGTCTCTGCTAAGACGCTCCTTTGTGTTCCATTTCATTCCTGCTCCCTTCAAAGTGCAGCTTGTTGTTTGTTGTTGTGTGCCTTCAAGTCATTTCTGACTTAGGGCAACCTTAGATGAACCTATAATGGGGTTTTCTTGGTAAGGTTTGTTCAGAGGAGGCTTGCCGTTGTCTTCCCCTGAGGCTGAGAGCATGTGACTTCCCCACGGATACCCAGTGCGTTTCATGGCCAACCTGGGAATTGAACCGTGGTCTCCAGTGTCGTAGTCCAACACTCAAACCAATACACTACACTGACTCTACAGAGTGCATCTACACGGTAGAAACAATGCAGCTTGGCACCACTTTAACTGCCATGGCTCCATCCTATGGAATCCTGGGAGTTATAGTTTTGTGAGTCAACAGCACTAGAGAAGGCGAAGCACCTTGTAAAAGCACAGATCCCAGGATTCCACAGTTGGAGCACTCAAAGTGGTGTCCAACTGCATTATTTCTACAGCGTAGATGTACCCTCAGTTTTCCGGTCCCACCACTAGTGAACATTACATGCTTTTTAAGACTGTTGCCGTGTGGTGGAATAGTGTCAGGATCATAGGTTCTGCCATGCTTCTTGGCTATATATTTTGTGAAGGCTTTGAAATACTGGATGATGGGTTATGCTACCCATGTGGTGATTCTGGGTGGAAAGATGGATTCTT
Source organism: Phrynosoma blainvillii (assembly GCA_026167975.1). Lineage (NCBI taxonomy): Eukaryota > Metazoa > Chordata > Lepidosauria > Squamata > Phrynosomatidae > Phrynosoma > Phrynosoma blainvillii. The sequence goes on along the minus strand of JANUYF010000009.1, from coordinate 24,198,389 downwards.
TCTTGGAGTTGGCCAATGAGCAGATGTGAGTGAAAGTAGCTCGGCACCCGGTAGTAGATTTCTATGTGAGTTGCAGATTTTTGTTGTTGTGTACCTTCAAGTTATTTTCAACTTATGCAGGTGACCCTAACATATTTCAGGGATTTATTGGTAAGATGTCTTTTCCCATTGCCTTTCTCTAGTGTGCTTGTTCAACATTTAAACCACTACACCCCACTGGCTCTCCATTTGCAGATTTCACTCCAGGTTTGTGACTTATTCATGTGGACCAATAACCCCCAAGAGCTCTCCCCTTAGACTGCTGGGGTAAAAAAAGAAAGCTTGGAATATAATGAAGGCGATAGCTTTCTGGGTGCAAGAACCTTTGACTTTGGTTCTGGTTAATGAACACAATTCCTGGAGTGAGCATGTGCTCAGAAGCAATCTCTTCTTTCATTCTTGATGTACTTCTGCCTGCTTCAATCTCTCCTCTGCAGCTGACTCCAGGGACTGGTGAATCTTGAGTTCTACTATATATATATTATATATATATGAAATTAGATCTTGTTGACTTATGGCGACCCAATGAATTTCATGGGATTTTCTTAGGCAACGAATACTCAGATTTTGCCAGTTCATTTACTCTGAAACAGAGCCTATAGCACCTGGTATTTCTTGGCAGTACAAATGCGTGGCGTAGTGGTTTGACCATTGGACTACGATTCCGGAGGCCAGAGTTTGAATCTTGGTTTGGTCATAAAACCCACTGGCTGACCTTGGGCAAGCCACATTCTCTCAGCCTTGGGGAAAGGCAATGGCATCACCCAGCTGAAGAAGCTTGGCAAGAAAACCCCATGGTAGCCTTAGGACTGCCACAAGTCAGAAATGACTTGAGGACACACAACAACAACAAAGTGGTTTGCACATTGGACTACAACTCTGGAGACCCGGGTTCGATTCCCAGCTTGGCCATGAAACTCACTGGGTGACCTAGGGTGAGTCACATGCTCTCAGCCCCAGTTGATGGCAATAGCAAACCTCCTCTGAACAAATCTTGCCAAGGAAATCCCATGACAGGTTCTCCTCGGGGTCTCCATAAGTCGGAAATGACTTGAAGGCACACAACAACAGCAACAACTACAACAACTACAACAACAACAATCCCCGACAGTCTCCCATCCAGGCCCAGCTCTGCTCAGCTTCCAAAATCAAAGAGGATTGGATGTGTTCAGTGTGATACCTATAATGTCTTTTCAATACCAAGCAAAGGCCTATTTGTTTTCCCAAGCGTTTGGCGTAAAATTGATGTTTTGAATGAACTTGTGCCCTTTTACTTTTTACAGGGTTTTTCTGTAATTCTATTTAAATTGCGTGTGTTTTGATGTAAACTGCCCACCACAAATCAAATCTTAAAATATGACAGTCAGGCAACATTGGAATGCAATAATCTGGCAAATGACTTTGTCCAAATTGTCCATAAAAACTGTCTGGAGAAAGGATAATAACTCCAGATAGACTAAGTGGCATGGAAACACCTGCAAACTGAAATAAGTGGGGAAAATGAAAAAGCTAAACGCTGCAACCCTACACTCACCTAGCTTTGATGCCCCACTCGGCCATGAAACCCACTGGGTGACCTTGGGCAAGTCACACGCTCTCAGCCTCGGGAAATGGCAACGGCAAATCTCCTCTGAACAAATCTTGCCCAGAAAACCCCATGACAGCTTCACCTTCGGATCAACATAAGTTGGAAACAACTTGAAGGCGCACAATAACACCAACAAATATCTCGGTGCACGACTCCCAGGCTATGCTGCCCAATGATCACAAGATGGCAGCATCAAGCATCTTCCTTCCTTCCTTCCTTCCCCGAACAAAGAAAGATCTTTTTTTGTATAAAGAAAAGATATTCTGCACTTTACTTGCTGGACCAGGGATGCCCCCTTGGACTCTTCTTCTTTGATGCTAGGGATGCTGATCACAATGATTTTGTCTCATTTGTTTTTTGGGGGGGTCTCTCTTTCCTTACATACCTTCCAATCACCCCATTCCTCTCTCCATTCATAAATCTCTCTTTATTCACAGAACCATCCTTTGGCCAAGCATTAGACTAATTACGGAAGTAGCATTTTCAATGTACATTTCAGATTATGCTAAATAGCACCTGCAAACTGGAAGTTTTTTTCCTCTCTCTCTCTCTCTCTTTGGCTAGGTGCTAAATATAGGTGCCAGCATATCAGATGATGTGATCTGTGCTTTGAAGAAGGAAGACAAACACTGCTGGTATTTTTAGCTGACAATTAATTAATGCAAATTAGTATCTGGAAGTGGAAGCAGCAATGGGGAGTGAGCATGTGTTCAAGGGCATGTTGTCAAATGTGCCAAATCACAGAGTTTTCTTGCCAGGATTTAGTGAGATGATACTCTATTTATTTATTTTGTGGGCTTCCTTCCTCCCAACCAGGATCCAAGGCGGCTCGCAAAAGCTTAAAAACAACAACAGTAAAACAGTACAATTTTAAAACGCAATTAAAGCACCATATGAATATAACAAATAAAAATGTAAAATTCCTAAATTAAAATTAAAAATATAAGACCATTGAAAACATACAAAGTAAATACCCCAATAAGAAGGCCCCCTCCGGCCGTTTCTCATTACTTCTCTCTAAGGCTGAGAGAGTGTGACTTGCCCAAGATCACCCAGTGGGTTTCCATGGCTGAGGGGGATTTGAACCCTAGTCTCCCAGAGTCCTAGCCCAAGACTCAAACTCCTAGACCATGTTGGCTGTCTCTACCTTTATATAATAAAAATACAGATACTGGCACATGCTCCCTGTTAGCAAGTGCTTGGACATCATTTAATTAATTATATCTTATGTTTTTTAAAGATTTTTGTAGATTTTATGGATGCTTAGTTTAATACTTTTTTAACGGGGAGGGTGGGGTTTTGGGGTTTTAGTTTGTATTTTGATGTAATTTTAACTGTTGTAAGCTGCCCCGATTGTTTTTAACAGAGGGACTGGGTATAAATAAATTTTATTTCTGATGATGATGATAATAATAATAATAATAATAATAATAATAAAATTTATTTATACCCTGCCCATTGGTAATCCAATCCGGGCGGCATTACAGTTAAAACACACAATTTACAATAAACATACAATGTAAACAACCCCTCCCCCCCTTAAAACAGGAAATAATAATAAAATGATGATGATGATGATTAATTAATTAAATTATGTCCAAGCACTTGTTAATAGGGAGCATGGCAGGTAAAATGTGCCGGTATCTGTATTTTAATTAATTAATGAATTAATTAATATTCGGTGTTTAACCCAGTATAGGACCCAAGGTGACTTTCCTGTTGTGTGCCTCTAAGTCAGTTTTTACTTATGGTGACCCTAAAGCAAACCCATAATGGGGTTTTCTTGGTAAGATATCTGTTTTGGGGAGGGGGCATTTCTGACTTATGGCAACCCTAAGGGGCTGTTTCTGGGGCTGAGAGTGTGTGACATGCAAGGTCAACACATCCTGCATAGGAAAATGTCAAATGGCCAAACGCCGTCCTAAAAGAGGCATCCTCCTCTTTTTACCCTCACATGCAAGATAAAGAAAGCTTCCTCTAAAGATATGTTAGTCCACTATGCCTCAGACAAAAAGAAAAGCATAATTTTTTTTTATATGCATTTAATTATCACAAGCCGCATTCAGATGAATTTCAGGATCAGCACAGTAAAAATCCCCAAAACCACAGCAAGGCAGTAGTGGTGTCTGAAGACATTTGCTTCCCTCTGCTGGTTTGGTTTTGGAAAGAAATAAAAACAAGTAGCAGGACTTTATATTGAAACAACAACAACAACAACGCAGTGCATATTAACATTGCCTTGGTAGTGATATCTCAAAATCAAGTCATGTTCTGCTGATTTTTATCAGGGATGAATGTCATCAAATTGCAAAAGGAGGGGGGGGGATTAAAGCTAATTGATGGAAGGCCTTCTTTTTTTTAGGTTGTACCTAAGCAACTTTGAGAAAAAGCAACATTAAAGATCATTACTAATTATTTAAAACCTGGGCACACTCAATAAATAGCATCGCAGAGCTCAGTCCCTTCTGTTCAGTGTAGGATCAAGAGATCTAGATCAAGAGAAGTAATAGTGCCACTCTATTCTGCTTTGGTCCGGCCTCACCTGGAATACTGTGTCCAGTTCTGGGCACCACAATTCAAAAAGGATGTGGAGAAACTGGAGCGTGTCCAAAGGAGGGCAACTAAAATGGTGAAGGGTCTGGAAACCAAGCCCTATGAGGAACGACTTAGGGAGCTGGGTATGTTTAGCCTGGAGAAGAGAAGGTTAAGAGGTGATATGATAGCCATGTTTAAATATTTGAAGGGATGTCATATCGAGGAGGGAACAAGCTTGTTTTCTGCTGCTCCAGAGACTAGGACCCGAAACAATGGATGCAAGCTGCAAGAAAAGAGATTCCACCTCAACATTAGGAGGAACTTCCTGACAGTAAGGGCTGTTCGACAGTGGAACACACTCCCTCGGAGAGTAGTGGAGTCTCCTTCCTTGGAGGTCTTTAAGCAGAGGCTGGATGGCCATCTGTCAGGGATGCTTTGATTGGGAGTTCCTGCATGGCAGGGGGTTGGACTGGATGGCCCTTGTGGTCTCTTCCAACTCTATGATTCTATGATTCTATGATTCTATGATTCTAGGATGCATGGAGTCTATAAGATCTCTCCTGAGCAAGCTATAGGAAAAGAGATTGCAGCTACCGCCAATGAATCCCAGGTGCGGTAGACTATATTTCAGAGGAAGGAACTGGCAAAACCACCTCTACGTATTCCTTGCCTAAGAAAACCCTATGAAATCCATGGAGTTGACATATAATAATAATAATAATAATAATAATAATAATAATAATAAATTTATTTATACCCCGCTCCTCTGAGCTCAATCAGGGCGGCTCACAAATAATAAAAATACAAGATACAGTCAAACCCCTGTTCCCTCCCCCCCTTAAAAAAAGTATTAAACCGAGTAAGGACGTTATCACACGGGGCTCAATCCAAACAGAATCCAAACGAAATGGCGAACGAATCCGGATTATTTGCCCGCGTTTCCACACGACGTCGCACAGAACCCCGACAGAAAGCGGAAAGAACCGAGATCTTTCGAATTTCGGTTTCTTCAGGAATTGCAATTGCGCGACGGGAATCATTTCGCATTTACCGTAGGTCTGATAACCAAATACGTATTGTGGCGCATTTCCCGGCTGTTGCCATGGTTCCAGCGAGCATTCCTCTCTCTGCGCATGGGCAGGAGGCTCATTTCGGCTACATTTACGGGTTTTTTTTCTCTTGTGTGTGGACGTTCGATACACTTACTGTAAATGCGCAATGAAGGTAATGACGTATGCGGAAACAAGGGTTATTTCCCGTTTATTTTCGGGATGCCTCATTTCCGCTTTTATTTCCGCTTTCTGGCCCACGTGTGATAACGTCCTAGGAGTTAAAACCAACAAATTAAAACAAACAACATCAATGCAATGCTTAATGAAGGAAAACGGCGGACACAAGTTGACTAGGAGGAGGCTAATAGGAAAATTCCGGGAGGGCATAAGACATAAGACATAAGACTTGAAGTCACACACAGACATTTACAGGAAAAAAAAGGAGAAAGAACCTCCACTCTAGAAAAGAGCGAAGGAACTGCTTGCTTGTTTACTTGTTGTTGCATTTCTTCACCATGGACCTAAACGTTAGGAAGAACGTCCTGACAGTAAGAGCTGTTCAACAGTGGGATACATTCCCTCGAAGTGTGGTGGAGTTTTTTACTTCTTTGGGAGTTTCTAAACAGAGGCTGGATGGCCATCTGTCGGGGGGTGCTTTGATTGTGCACTCCTGCATGGCAGAATGGGGTTGGACTGGATGACCCTTGGGATCTCTTCCAACTTTATGATTCTATGATTTCATGATTTCAGGAGACAAGGGTTCAAATCCTGCTTGGCTATGGAAATCCACTGAGTGACCTTGAAGAATTCACACTTTGTCAGTGTCAGGGAAGGGAATGGCAAACCCACCCTGAACAAATCTTACCTAGAAAACACTGTCTATGTTATGACACGGGGGAAATCCCATGCAGAAATGGGGTTTTAAATAGGGGGGGGGGGGAACTGCAAAAGCGGGTAGATTTTCACACGCTGTTGATGTTAAAGTGTGCTTAACCTGAACGGAAAGTAGTCAAAATCTGCTTCTTTTTACTTTTGGAAGATCCCTAACATCAGACTAACATAGGGCCTTTGCAGACCCTTTGCCAGAAATAGTGCAAATTGAGTCCACTTGAACTGCCCTGAGTGCTAGGGAATCATGGGAACTGTATTTTATTGTGGCACCAGAGCTCTCTGACAGAGAAGGCTCAATGTCTCAGAAAAAAATACACTTCCCATGATTCCCTAGCACTGAGCCAGGGCAGTTAAAGTGGACTCAATTTGCACTATTTCTGGCAGTCTGCAAAGGCCTTGACCACTTACCAAAGAGTTGCTCATAACATCTTGACACAAGATAAGCAACAGACCCATGAAGTGAGATAAGAAACCGTTCATGTTTCTGGTAATGGAATTATGGAAGTGGAACTAGACTTTAAATTCCCAAACTCCAGAATGTAAATCTAAAGCCATCCTTTCTTTGCTGTTTCTCCGGAACCATGTTGGATGTTCTGATTGTTGTATCCAAGGGCTCCTCTTTTTCTGCCTCGGCTTTGTCTTTCTTTCATGTACATGAAAGTTTAAGTGAACTCTCCCTTAAAGAACACTGCAGCCGGACGAGAATAAAGCACAGATTTACGCTTCCCATTCTGAATGTGGAAGAGTTACTTTTTTTTTTTTGGACAGCGCTTTCAAACACATCCCATGGTTTCTGGGAGATACTGGGAGATGCAGTCCAAAAAGGTAATTTAGGAAGTAGGCTGAAGTCATAGAATCATAGAATCATAGAGTTGGAAGAGACCACAAGGGCCATCCAGTCCAACCCCCTGCCATGCAGGAACTCCCACTTTCCCTGCCATGCAGGAACTCCCAAGTCTAGGAAAGCTCATGCTACCTGCTTTTTTCTTTCAATTGCGGTAGTTGCCAGGGTGCTACAAGTCAAGATTCCTTTGCAAAATGATTTTCCAGACTCACACAGCTATGTCTTTGAATTTTTTCCAAATTCTGATTCCTTAAGAGCCAGTGTGACAAAGTGGTATGAGCACTGGACTACTCTGGAGACCAAGGTTTGATTCCCAGCTTGGCCATGAAATCCCCTGGGTGACCTTGGGCGAGTCACACTCTCTCAGGCTAAAGGAAGGCCATGGCAAGCCTCCTTTGAACAGATCTAGCCAAGGAAAGCCCATGATAGGTTGTCCTTGTGTGCGTTCGAGTCATTTCTGACCTATGGCAACCCTAAGGCATGGGGTTTTCTTGGCATGCTTCTTCAGAGGGTGTTTGCCATCACCATCCTCTGAGGCTGAGAGAGTGGGACTTGCCCAAGGTAACCCAGTGGGTTTTCCTGGTTGAGCTGGAATTCGAACCCTGGTCTCCAGAGTCATAGTCCAACCCTCAAACCACTAAGCCACAAATGTTATACATGATGATGATGATGATGATCATCATCATCATCATCAATACAACTAGTTCCTTGGCATTGCTCCCATGGTGGCTGGGGATTCTGGGAATGGTCGTCCAGAAGGATAACTTTACCCCATGCATCCGAGGAAGGAGACCTCAAGTCTCTCAAAGCTGATGCTGCCCCCTTCTTGCTTTAGGTAGGGGGGTTGCAGACTGCCAGAAATAGTGCAAATTGAGGGTTAGGGTTAGTGCTAGGGAATCATGGGAGTTGTGTTTTTTCTTCTTCTTCTTCTTCTGGGACATTGAGCCTTCTCTGTCAGAGAGCTCTGGTGCCACAATAAATTACAGTTCCCATGATTCCCTAACCCTAAAAGTGGACTCAATTTGCACTCTTTCTAGCAGTCTCCAAGAAGGTGCTCCAAGATCTCTCCTGAGACCTCCTGATTCTCCAGACTCGCTTTGGATGGGGCTGAAGCCCCCCATCGCTGCCTCCGAGGGGGCAGAGGAGGGCCCTTGGAGCCCCCTTCCCCTCCCAGCTCCGAGGAGGTCAGACCCCCAGGAGCCCCCCTTTCCAGAGGGCAAGGGCACCGACTCCGCCGGCCTTTCTTTCCTTCCTTCCTTCCTTCCTTCCTTCCTTCCTTCCTTCCTGGGGGGGGGGGACCAGGGAAAAGGGCTGGGGGCTTGGTCCAAGGAGGAGCCCTGGAAGCCGGAGAGTTGGGCCACTTCCCCAGGTGGCCTTTTTCTGGGATAGAGTGCTCCTGGAGCGGGGGGCAGGAGCGCTTGGGGAAGCCTTCCTTGCGCGCAGAGCAGAGGAGCAGCACAGCCGAGCCGAGCCGAGCCCCTTGCAGAAGAGGAGCCCCAAAAGAGGGGGACCCCTTCATCCCAGTGACTTGACTCTGGGGAGGCAGGGCAGGGTCTCCCCTTCTCCCTCCCTCCTTGCCCAGGAGGAGGGATTTCTAGTTCGGCCCCAGACAGAGCGCAGCCTCGGGCAGCTTGGCGCATGGAGTGGGCCCCTTCCCAGGAGGCGGCGGCTGCTTCTTCTCTCTCTCGGGGCTTCGGAGATGCTGGAAGGCAACGGGAGCTGCTTCCACCGCGAGGCGCGACACTCTCTGGCCGCCGTCCTCGTCCTCACCATCGTCGGGGACATCCTGGGCAACGCCTTGGTCATCCTCTCCGTGGCCAGGAACCCCAAGCTCCGCAACGCCGGTGAGTTTGGGGAGGGAAAAGAGACCCTTGACACGTGTCTCCTTGCTCGTCGGAATGGGCCCCAAGCGGGGAGGGAGGGAGGGGTGCCAGGTTTCCCAAAGCGCTCTTCCACGAGGGCTCGATCACGCTCCTTCGGAGTCAGGGGGAGCAGGAGGACAAGGCAAGGGGGGGATGGAGGACAATGGAGGACAATGGAGGACAATGGAGGACGGGCCCAAAGGGGAAGCGAAAGACACCCGCAGCAGTGTCAAGGCGTGCTCCTTTCGTTTCGGACTTCGGGCCACCCGAAGGGAAGGGATGGCAGCCTACTTTGCAGGATTGTTGTGGGAAGGATGAATTCCCCAAAGGGAGACAGGACCTAGAGAACATCTCTGAAATCCTGCATCATCCTTCTCTCTTCAGTTTCCCAGCCTGGAATTTTGGGGAATTTGGGACCCACTGGAGTGATTCAGGTGCACTGCATGGTGATTATTGGATGTTTTAAATTTGTTGCCTTCTTGGTCTTAATATGTATTATTTTACATATTAAGGAGGTCTTTAAGCAGAGGCTGGATGGCCATCTGTCAGGGATGCTTTGATTTTGAGTTCCTGCATGGCAGAAGGGGGTTGGACTGGATGGCCCTTGGGGTCTTTTCCAACTCTATGATTCTATGATTCTATTGTTTTGTAGAATGTATGCAGGCTTCCTTTATCTATTTTATTGACTGTATGTACAGCGCTGTGTAAATCTACAGTGCTATATAAAAAAAAGTAATAATAATAATAATAATAATTAATAATATCCATAAATCTTGGAATCAATGAGATTATTATGGGTTGTCATAATATCATTCACCGCATCGCAAGATGTTTATGGCCCCTCTCCTTGCAAAATGCTCTTGTCCTGCGAGATGGCAAGGAGAGTCTTGCCACACTTTGTGCCCTTGGGTCTGAAAAGGCGGAGGAGGGTTCATCGGGTTCATAAGGTTTTCTTGGCAACATTCGTTCAGAGGGGGTTTGCCATTGTCTTCCCCTGAGGCTGAGAGGGTGTGACTTCGAACCCTGGCCTCCAGAGTCATAGTCCAACACTCAGACCACTCTGCCACGCTGGCTCTTTTTGGAATATTTGCATGAGATCTCTTGGAGAGGGGACCCCCGTCTCAATATCAAATTCATTTCTTTCTTTTTTTCTTAATAAATTTTTATTATATATTTTAAAACCAAATATCAGACAAAACAAAACAACAATAATACATAATACATAGACACCAGGCTTAGTAAAAACACACATCAAATTCATTTCTATTTCATATACACCTTCTTCCCATAACCGGAAGGCAATTTTAGACAATATATTTGAATAATTTTGTGCATGAAACAAAATGCTGGGGGGACGTCGAGCCATCAGAAAGCACAGGCGCCACTCTCTCAGCCACCCATGAAAAAAAAAGTTTTGGGTTTTGGAATATTTCGGATAGAGGCGACTCAACCGGTATTGGTTTCAGTTGATGCAGCCATGTATTTCCCTGGACATTTAACATATCGTCCCCATTCATAAATGACATGACAGAGACATTTATGACCTTAGGAAGAGTCCACACTGAAAAATACAGGATTTTTTGATGTCTTGTCCAGTCTGGATCAAAGGAAAAGCTGTCCAACGCTCCAGTAGGAGACAGTGCTTATAATAAGGGATACTTGTCAGTGGTATATGGGACAACCTTTCGGATCCACATATAAGGGACATCCCTTGTAATAAGGGACATGCGGCAACTCTAAGTGGGGAAGACAATCTTCCTTTTCTCATCCAAGGGCACAAAGTGTGGTATGAGTCTCATTTGATTTTAATTCCATAGTAGTTTAATTTAGTTTTAAGAAGGGGTGGGAGGGTTAGGGTGTGGGATGAAGGAATGTTTTAACTGTTGTCTTTTTAATCCGTTGTACGCCGCCCCGATTGCTGTGCAGAGGGGTGGGTTATAAATAATAAATTTATTATTATTATTATTATTTATTGCCACTTTGTAGGACAATAGAGGTTGCCAAGGAGAGGTATCATAAACTTATCACAGTGTGCTGAATATTACTACAGGCAATAATAATAATAATAATAATAATAATAATACTATCTCATTGATTCCAAGATTCTGAATCACCGTTATTCCAAAATTCCAGTCAATAATACCTGGTAGACAGTGAAACTATGAGATAATGATGATTCATGATTTCATGTGTTGTTTAGAACAGGGACAGGCAACCTTTTTGAGACCTGGGCCAGTCTCCCGTCGCCCAGGTCTCGGCTGGGCCAGGGGGGGGATGGCGGCGCATGCGCACCCTCCTCCGCCGTGCATGACCCCCCCCACACGCAGCTGCCGTGGTCGCTACTGCGGCCGCTGCCATAGTGCGCACGGCCACAGCCGCCACGGCACATGTCGCGGCCGCCGTTTTGGAAGTCAAAATGGCGGGCGTGACGTTTTTGCGCATGCGCAAGAGTACTGTGCATGCGCAAACGCGTCGCGGCCGCCATTTTGACTTCCAAAATGGCAGCCGCGCCCCGACGGCAGCAGCCTACGGCCTGGGCCGGTAACTCTGGGGTCCGGGGCCTTAACCGACCCCCGGGCTGTAGGTTGCCGGTCCCTGGTTTAGAACATTACTTCCTTCTAATCCTGACAACAACAATCCTGCAAAGTAGGCTACCATTCTTTTCCCACACATCAGAGAGAAAGTGGCGAGAAGCTCTTGCAAGGAGAGGACGGGTTCTCTTAAGACTTCTTGGTGGGTTTGGGATCGAGGCAAAGATATCAACCAGAAGCATGTTGGAGTTGTTGTGGGTGCCTTCCAGTTTTTGACTTACGGTGATCCAAAGATGGTCCTAGCACAGGGTTTTCTTGGCAAGATTGATTCAAAGGGGTTTTTTCTTTGCCTGCCTCTGGGGCAAAAAGTCTGGAGAGAGTGTGACATGTCCATGGTCACCCGGTGGGTTTCCATAGCCAAGCAGGGATTTAAACTCTGTTCTCCAGAGTCCTAGGACGTTATCACACGGGGAGTCACGGGGAGAAAGTGGAAATAAACGGGCACAAGTGGAAGTCTTTAATTTACGGGATTTGTCCCGTTCCGCCTCGTCTGATAACTAAATTCGAATTTAAAAGGAGGTTAATTCGAACGAAAACCTGATCTTTTCATTTTCGGGATTTTTGAGGATTTGAAAAGATCAGGTTTTCGTTCGAATTAACCCCCTTTTAAATTCGAATTTAGCTATCAGACGAGGCGGAACAGGACAAATCCCGTAAATTAAAGTCTTCCGCTCGTCCCGTTTATTTCCACTTTCTCCCCGCGACTCCCCGTGTGATAACGTCCCTAGTCCAATGCCCAAACCATGCTGACTCTCCGACCAGAGACATGCTGGTCCCTAAACCACAGTGTGATCCTAAACATGGTTTCTGGAGAGTTAATCCCATTAGGTTCAATAGGGCTTGCTCCGAAGTAAGGCTGCTTGGGTTACTGGGCTAGCCACGTTGGTAGATGGAGTTGGACATTGGCAACCCATTGCCTGCAAGGAAGGATACTTACCTTTAGCCTAAGATGGAAGTTTCTTCTCTTTCTCCTTTATTCTCAGAGTATTATTCTACTCTTATTGGCAATCTTGCAGAAAAGGATAGGTCGGGCTTTTCCTAAGATTCTGCTGGGGATTTCTATCTTGATGTATTCTCCCAGCTAGGGATGCAATTCTTCCTTAATTTTCTTCTTGAAGGAAGCAACAAGTATTATTATTATTATTTTTTAAATCCAATTGAAAGAAAGTCTTTGAAAACCATGCAGTTTTCGAAAGCTGTTTGCAATTCAGCCCATATGCTGCGCAAAATTTACTTGTAGTTTTTTGTGGGTTTTTCGGGCTGTGTGGCCATGTTCTAGAAGAGTTTCTTTCTGACGTTTCGCCAGCATCTGTGGCTCGCATCTTCAGAGAAATTTGCCTGTGATTGTTTTGCACAGAAATTATTTTATACATAGGAAACAGCACTTTCAGTGCATTTTCTGCTCAGAAGATGTTGTTTCCTACCTGGGAAATGCTGTTTCCTGTGCAAAATGAGCACATATGGATTTTGTGCAGAATAAGTCCCAAACGCTGAAGTTTCTCATCAGTACAGGATTCTTCTTGTCAGGGTATCTCGATGCTAAACATGTTTGAAAATAATTCTCCAATTTTAAAAAAAATATATTTTCATCCTCGATCCCTGCAACCCCCCCCTTCCCCCCCCTTTGCTGCACCTTTGCATATTTTTGAGACTTCCTTCTGCAAAATTGTATTTGAACTGGGGCTCATTGACACGGATGTGGCAGGAACACTAAAGCAATCTGGCCGGTTAAATGTCGGTGGCAGTAAGTCCCATGAACTCAGCAAAACTTACAAATGCCTAGGATTCCATAGCATATTTCAGGACATCTTTTTAATAAGGTCCCTGAGCATGTACGAGGTGCACCTTTCTTACCTTTCAAGTCACCTTCAGTAGAAGCCTGGGATATCAGCAGAGAGATGGGCATCGCAGTGTGTTTTTCCATATAACCACCATGGATGTTTTCAGACCTTAAACCTTCCTTGTGTTTGCCATGTCAGAGATCTTGATCTTGAAAGGATAGGGATGGGAATTAAAGAAGCATTAGACTTGTCATTAGAAGCATTAGACTTGTCATTAGACTAGGGATGTCATTAAAAGGTGAATTGGATGGACAAACAATAAAAGGTGAAGGTGGCGGTTTGATCAGATTGCATTTGATTCCATCTCTTAACAATGCTGTGATTTTCAAAGAGACTATTGGAGTCTCTGCCACTTCATTCCCATTAATCTTTGAATAAGAATAAACTGACAGCAGAAAGCTGGTAGGACTCTAGGAGTTGTAGACACACACCAAAAGCCCCACTGGGTGACCTTGGGCAAGTCACATTCTCTCAGCCTCAGGGGAAGGCAGCGGCAAGCCTTCTCTGAACAAATCTTGCCAAGAAAACCCCATTATAGGTTCCCCTTAAGGTCACCATTAGTCAGAAATGATTTGAAGGCACACAACAACAACAACAACAACAACAACAACAAACGGAATAGAGAGCCAGCGCAGAGCAGTGGTTTGAGTGCTAGTCTAGGAATACGGGAGACCAGGGTTTGAAACCTACATGGGCAGTTGCATCCTCTGAGCCTCAGAGGAAAGCAATGGCAACCCCACTCCCTGCACAAATCTTGTCATGAAAATCCCATCGATTCATCTTAGGCTCGCTATACGTTGGAAATGACTTGGAGGTACATCATAGCAATAATAAAACAAACAAATCCTAGGATGCCGTAGGATGTTGCCATGCCATTTAAAGTGGAATTGTGCAATGTGAAAGGGCACAGTGTCATGAAATTCACTAAGGCTAAAGTGGGCAGGGAGGAAAGCCATGTACGCCACCTTAAACCTATTGGAGCAGAGGCAAAATATGAAGGTCATGAAAAGCAAACATTTGATGGGCCACAAGGTCCTGAGCTAAGGTGAGCATCCTAAGCCATTTAAGGCAGTCTTGCTTGTGGGAATAATTTGATCTGACAGTATTGGGAATGAGACGATAGGGAGATTTCACTCATGGAGATCTGTCTACTCCAGTGTGAGCGTGATAGAAGTTCACTGGCACTTCACCATCCACCAACTCTAACAGTGTGTGTAAATCTCTGCATTTTAATATAGATCTGTATTAAGCTCAGCTCAGCTCTGGAGCATGAGAGCAATTTTGCTAAGGAAGTTGAGTGCCACTTTGAACTTTTATTTAAAGCCACCAGCAGACAACAGCGGGTTCTGGAAAGGATCAAAGGACAGAGGACAAATTATGGAGGAAAAAATGAAGCCTGAGGAACAAACTACGGGGGAGAGCAGCAAAAAGCTGGGAAACATACCATTGTGCGAGCTTTCATGGGCTAGAACAAATCTGTCAAGTCTCTTTCATGCTACACAGCTATGGCACTTTGCTATGACTAGTGCTGCCGGGGTGCCATTCTGGGATCTGAAGTTTCACAAGGTGTTAGAATTCTGTGCTAGAGAATTGTAGCCTCCCCCCAAACTACAAATCCATAGGCTCCAGCCATGGCACTTACAGTGGTGTCAAAGTGTGATAGTCGTATAGTGCAAAAGAGACTTTATTATTCTTTAATGGGCTACAGGGCTCTGTGTGTTTGCATCAACAGGATAACACACTTGCAGCAAATATGGGAAGAAATAGGAGTTTATCGAGAGACAGGTTCATGGAAATATCTCACTGAAATTTAATTTCTGTTTTAGCAGAAATTCCCTGTTTGCTATAGTTGAAGGTTTCCATCAGAGCTTGGGAGAGTTACCTTTGGGACTACAGCATGGCGTAGGAATTCTGGGAGTTGGGAGTCTAAAAAGTAACTTTTCCAAGCTACTGTCTCCAGCTGTTCTTGCTGACGCTTTTTACTGCAAACTGCTTTGTTGCATTAGATGCGTTTCTTCAATATTTACTCATCTGTTTCTCCTTTTATAAGTCAGACAAATTCTCTGCAAGGTTGCAATTGTCCCATTAGAATCCAATTGTGTGGCGATAATCTCCAATTTAAAAGCAGGTGCAGAATTTAAAAATCCGCTGGAGAAGTGTATAATCAGCTCCTTTGTTAGGAACAAGGTCAGGATCTCAGGATGGAGTTGTTCCGGCCCATCTTATTTTCACTAAACCACAATTATGCTCAATTTGCTTTGTCTTACAAATAGACTTTTAAAGGCATAATAGGCCTTCGTTGGGTATAATTTTATTCCCAGAGAACTTTGGATGTGAAACTTTTTGCAGTGTGATCCAAAGCGTGGGCTTGCAACAACAACTAATGGAACAAAACAGAACAGGGTTCTCTGTCCATGTGTGTGTGTTTTCGTGGGTGTATATAAAACATCCATAGTTTAGAAAAACTATTTTTTGGGTTTTTTTTTTATAAATTACAGAGTCTTGGAGGGGGATTGGAGAGGTTGTCGTCAAAGCAAGTAACTTTTCCAAGCTCTGATTAGATTTATGTCCAAAGGTAGAGCGGCAGGAGAGTGGGCACAAAATGAGAATCCTGCACTCCAAAATTATTTTCCCCTCAGTCCCTAAATTTCTAGCATTGCAGCAAGTGAGATGTTGAGAGTCATTCTCACATAGAGCTCTTCTATTTGCCGTGTTTGCATTTCTTGCTCTTTATTTAGGCTGTCTTCTATTTCTAATAGAGAAATAGTGCCCCAGTGACAGTGGGCTTTTGGTATCTGCCCATGATACTGTGCGCTGCCATCAGACCTGATAAGCCGGACTTCATAGGTGCTATATGCTAAAAGTGGAAGGCATATTCATTGCTATTAGTTTTCTTGAAGAATAATGGGTTTCTTGGTATTCAAGGTCCCTCTGCAAGAAGAAATGAGCAGAGGCAAAGTCTTGCAATACTTTGGGAGAATTGCTCTATACAAAATGAAAAAGGCTTTTCTGTGCCGATCCCCCCCCCCCCCCCCCCATATAGAAAATGGGTTTCTTGCCTTTAAAATGTGTTTTCTGCATAGGAGACAATGCTTCTTGTGCAAAAAAGTATGAATTTTGCACACACAAAAATCCATATGTAGTTTTGTGCAGAATAATTCCCCAAATGGCTTCTCAAAGTGAGAATATTAGGAAAACATTGTACAGAGATCTCTGTATTTTCCTGCAGAGGGACGAATACGATCGAAAGTATTTTTCGTTGCATTTGAGGATGAACAATGGGATGCTTTAGGCTACACCTGCACTGCAGAAATAATGCAGTTTGACGTGGTTTGAATTGCCATGACTAAATGTTGTGGAATTCTGGCATTTGTAGTTTTGTGAGATGTTTAGCCTTCTTTTTCAGAGAGCTCTGGTGCTCTCTGAAAACTACAAATCCCAGGACTGCATAGTATTGAGCCATGGCAGTTAAACTGGCATCAAACTGGATTATTTCTGTTCTGTAGATGCAGTCCCACACCCCTCTACCTATTTGGTGAGTCAGGAGGAAAAAAGCAGAAGATGCAGAATTGAGGAGCGAAGCTGTGTCTTCTGCCGCTTGGTCAGGAAAGGTAACTTCTCCAGCAACCAGGCAAACCTAGCACAGCCACAGGGGAGCTGCAGTACTGAATTGGCTGTGGTCCAGAGGATGGCCTTTGGTGATCTCAGCCATGGGAAGGGTTTGTATTGTGTGTGTGTTGTCTTCTGCCAAGGGCAACGCACCTCCTGGTCACGAGACAAAAGTTAGGTTGGCAGCGCCCTTCCCTTCGGGCCACTAGAGTATGTCATAACTTTCCAAGCAAAACCCAGTTTGCTTTTCTTGGCTGGCCTGAAGGAAAATGGATTAGAGTACATTTCAGAAATATTGACTCTTGTAGCTTAGTATGAAACTAAGCCAAGTGCACATTGTCACAAGGTGGAGCGATCCCATTTTGGCTGGGAAGTGGCTTATAAGTAACGTGGTGCCCTATGGGTGAGTTGGACTATAAATCCTGTCATGTCGCCAACAATGCTGGGCAGGGATGATGGGAGTTGTAATCCAATATACATACAAGATGCTAGGTTGGGAAAGGCTGCCTCAGTGGTATTTGACTTCAAGTTCTGTTAGATTGATGCATTGTTGCTGTTGTTGTTGTGTGCCTTCAAATAGTTTCTGACTTATGGGGACCCTATCGCAGGGTTTTCTTGGCAAGTTTCTTCAGATGAGGTTTGCCATTGCCATCCTTTGTTGCTGAGAGACTATGACTGCCCAAAGTCACCCAACGGGTTTTCATGGCCAAGGGGGGATCTGAACCCTGCTCTCTAGAGTCATAGTCCTGTGCTCAAACCACTACATCATGCTGGGTGGTGCATAGGTTATATCTAAAAATGTGTTTAAAATCTCATCGTCCCACGGACACATATTTGCAAGTGCAGGTAATGAAAAAGAAGGTGTTTGAATTCCCAGGTTACAATCCATCCCTATCTCCAGCTGACATCTCTCCCTTTTAAAGAAAGGGAGAATGCTCACATCTGTACTCACCAAAGATCTGTAACCAAAGCTTGCAGGAATATTATAAGGAAAGCTAAAGCTCAGAATAAACTGAGACTGGCTAGCCAAGCAAGCGGCAGCAAAGAAGGTTTCCCCAGATACATTTAAGGCAAGAGGATGGCCAAGGGGACTGTGCTACCGCTGTTCAGCAAGGATAGTAAAATGCTAAGAGAGCATAACAAAAAAGCAGAACTGCTTCATACCTATTTTGCTTCATTTGTTTTCTCTCCCCAAAAAGAGAACTGTGTGCATTCACACATCAGCGGTGACTTTAGTAAGGGATCCAGACCGCAAATGAAAATTGGCAAAGGAGATCATGTAGTTAATCTGAGTTCAAATCTGCAAGGCCAGATGGACTGCATCCCCAAGTACTAACAGAACCTGCTGGTGGTACTTTCTGACCCACTTGCCATCATTTTTGGGAAATCGTGGAGAACAGGTGAGGTGCCAATGGATGGAAGACAATCAAACATTGTTCCTTTCTTCAGAAAGGGCAAAAAGGAAGATTGGGGGGGGGGGGACAGACGGACACAGGACTACAGACCAGTCAACCTAACCTGAATACCAGGAAATGTATTTTAAAGGGATTATAAAGGAGTCTATTTGCAAATATCATGATGACAAGGTGGTGATTAGTAGGAGCCAACATGGGTGTGTTGAGAACAAATCCTGCCAAACTAATCTTATATCTTTTTTTCACTAGTGTAATAGATGGTGAGAATGCTGTAGGTGTGACTTACCTGGATTTCAGCAAAGCATTTGATAAAATCACCCTTGATATTTTGATTTGCAAACTGATTCAATGTGGAATAAATGGGAACCCTGTCAGATGGATCCATAGTTGGTTGGACAACTTCACCCTGGAAGGAAGCTTTGAGCAGAGTGCCACAGGTCTCTCTCCTGGGTCAACACTCTTCAGTACTTTATCAATGATTTAGATGGTGGGTTAGGGGAAATCCTTATCAAGTTTGTGAATGACACTGAACTGGGAGGGTTAGCTAACACATTGGAAGACAGGAACAGTATTCAAAAAGACCTTGATAAATTAAAAAATGGGGTTGAAACTAATAGAAGGAAACTCAACAGAGAAAAATGCAAAATTCCACATTTAATCCAACACACGCACACCCTGCACATTTATATGATGGGGAATATTTGGCTTAGCAGCAGTATATGTGAAAAGGACTTTGAGTCTATTCTTGATCATGAGCTGAATATGACCCAGTAGTGTGACACTGCAGCAAAAAAGGCAAATAATATTTTACCCTACATTAATTGAGTTGCAGTTTCCAATACAAGGCAAACACTAGTCCCACTACATTCTGCACTAGTTAGACCTCATCTGAAGCACTGCATTCAGTTCTGGGCACCTCATTTAAAAAAAGGCTATAGCCAAATGAGAGTGGATTCAGAGAAGACAGCAAGGATGATAAGAACGCCAGTGTGGAATAGTGGTTTGAGCATTGGGCTATGACTCTGGAGACCAGGGTTTGGATCCTGGCTCAGCCTTGGGCATGTCACACACTCTCAGCCTCAGAGGATGGCAAGGGCAAACCCCCTCTAAATTATCTCACTAAGAAAACCCTATGATAAGTTTGACCTAGGGTTGCCATAACTTGGAAATGACTTGAATAGCACACAAGTTATAGGAGGGTAGTTTTAGAAGGAACTTTTTAATGGTAAGAGCAGTTTGATCATGGAACAAGCAATATGGTCCCATCGAAGCTTGGAAATGTTACTTTTTGGACTGAAGTTCCCAGAAGCTCCTAGCTAGCTTGGGGATTCTGGGATTTTTAGTCCCCAAAAATAAATTTGCCAAACTCTGGTCCCCACCACTGGGTTCCAAGGGAAGGAGACAAAGATACAAACAGCCAGAGGTGTGGATGACATGATCCAAGGTGATCTGCCTCTCCTGCGGCTGATCACGTATCGGCTTATTTTTAAATCTTCTTTTTTCACCAAGGAAACTCAAGGTGGCTGAAGACACAGTCTTGTAATAGAAAAACCGTCTGCTCCCAAACAGCACATGCTAAAAAAACACAACCGTGAAGATAACATTATACAGTAATATGATGAGGTGGTTCTTCCGTTGCATTTAATGCTGGTAATGACTGTTCTTTGGCGCAGAATAAAACCATGCACATCTGAATTTGGGAGTGGGTTGGGCAGAGACAGGACATTACTAAAGTTCAGGAATTAAAAGCAAAGCAGGTTCCAGTTGCTCCTAAAATCCTTGTGTCCCCATGAATAAAGGAGAGGGAAACATCAAATAACCTTTTAATTGGGTCTGTTTCTTTTAATAGCTGCTTCTAGGCATCAGTGAAAGCTGATCATAGTTTGCCCTTGTGATAACTCAAGAACAGGTTTGTCAGCTGCCATTATTACCAGTCATTCGGAGCCTTACTTGAAACATCATACTTTGGTCGAACGGAATAGATGCATGACACAGTTATTCTAAAAAGTGAAAAGTATATGTTTTTCAAAGTGGTTGGAGGTCCGTGAAATTTCTTGGCCAAGCAACGAGGAAGACGTTATCAATTATAATTATTTATTTCAGAGCAATTTTGTGCTGCTCTTCATTAAAAAAAAAAAAAAGCCCTTCAAAATGATTTAATGTGAAAACAGATACAATAAAGTCACTTAGTTAAAAATGATACAATAATGATAAAACAGTAAAACTGTCAATTAGAAATGGTTCGTTAAAAACCAGAAGTAACAAAAAAAAAAAAAAATCCCCGCCGTCAAAGTGATTTGCAGTAAAAACAGACACAGTACAGGCAGTTGCTAAAAAAAGAGAGAGATAAAATAATGATAAAAGAGTAAAACAATCCATTAGCTACAGTTCATTAAAAATCAGTGGTAGCTGGCCATGTTAATAGCTAAGAATATAATGGAAATGCCTGGGCAAACTAATCTCGCACAGGACACAGACAACCTGGATCTCAAAGGAGATTTTCTTTTGTGTTGCTAATGGACTTTAAATTTTATTTCCTGGACTTTTACCACTCTTTGTCTCCCAGAACCTGCATGGCCAAGGAGTATGGATGATATCCCTCCATCCATCTTAACGGAGAACAGCTGTAACATCATCTTGACAAAATGTAGGCCTGTGATTTCAGCATCTTCATTCGTTTTTCTTTTCTCCTGTTTGATTTTTAACACCTTTGCCTGATGAAGAAGCCAGGGAGCTTCGAAAGCTTGCATCGTTTATTTTGTGCATTTTGGTTGGCCAAGAAAGGTATCTCTGTTTTGTGGATTTTGGACGTCATTGTACATTGCTATATGGACAATACGGCTATCCCTGGATATATTTTCTAAATATGCCATTAGTTAATGAGAGAAATCAAGGGGGAACTCATTTCACGTGATGGGTACCATGTCAAAGAAGATCTTCTGCCCTGCAACCATACAAACCTCACTAGACTTTGGTACAGTAAGGAGAGCCCCTGGTTATAGTTTTAGGAAGCAGGTTTCAGTTTAGGGAGAACGCACTAGAGTTCCCTGTCTCTTCTCCATCTTTGACTCACAGCGAGGTAGCTGGTGGATCCCATGTTAAAGAGTAGGTGAATCTACTCTAGGGTTTAGTTTGAATTTTAAAGGAGTTGTCCAAGGTGCTGGACCTGTTCTGGATAAGAATCGGGTCTAGCACTTTGGACAGGGCTTTTATACTTTATTCTAAACCCTGGAGTGGCTTCAGCATCCAGCAGATGTGAAAACGAACAGTTGCCACTGGATGCACCTCTGCCGTTTTTGAGGTTATCTCGCTCTTTGACATGCACTGAATGCAAACAAAGCTGCATGTATACCAAGTCAAGAGGTTGGTCCATCTAAGCCAGCAATGTCCACCCAGACTAGTGAGTTTCATGGCTGAGCTGGGAATCGAACCCTGGTCTCTAGAGTTGTAGTCCAACGCTCAAACCACTATGCCACGCTGGCTCTCAAAATGGCCCATGGGACCCCCAAATGTGGCAAAATATCCCCACACCCTTTGTTTGTTTTTAAATTACTCTATGAGCTGTAGATCCACGTCCACACTTTCCCCATTTGGTGCAACATCCCACCAAAGCTTGTGTTTCCACATCCAACGCTTGTGTTCTGACACTATGCTGTGTGATCCTTTCTCTCCAAGTACACCTATCTTCTACTGGCTCACAAAGGGAGATCTCCACCGTTCAGCCCCTGGAATCATATTCTCTGTGTTATTGTTGTTCACTAGCCTAGGAGCGTTAAATCTCTGAGTGTGCTAAAAGAGACGGAGAGAAATTGGAGCTGGCTATTACATGCCTACTAGCTTAAGCTATGTTGGATTTGAAGCTGGGTACGGACATAGAGTTCCTAAACCTACTTCCCACTTGGGATCAGCCCAAGATATTTTTCTGCCCAAGGTAGAGAAGGCGGTTCGTTCCCTTTCACTTCTCATCCCACATTTTTAAAAAAGGCAAAGAATCTCTATCTTTCTTCAACACTGAGAGTGAAGTGTATGTGTGTGAGTATAAATAATTTTAAAAAAAATAAAGCTTGAATCAGCAATTTTGAGGCAGTATGACAAAGCATCATCTGTTTTGAGTTTCTGACTTTATCATTGAATACCATTATACTGTATGCTCCTGGGTGCAGAAAGTCTGCATGGATGATGGATAGAAGATGGATCAAGACGTACTGGCACAGTGTTGAATAGTTCGCTACGGACTGGCACAATCTCCTGATTTCCCAGTTTAGCAATCGCATTCAGAACATGGAAATGTTATTCTTTTAGACTAAACCTCCCAGACTCCTCAGCCAGCCTGCCTGCCAGTGGCAAGGAAAGATGCATTTCCACGTTCTGGTATTAATAATAACAAAAAGGCTTAAAGCAACACTTAGTGACACTGGGAAAAGGAAAACACTGGAAGCTAAAGCTTGCAAAAGCTATTTTCAGGGGGAAAAGAATTCCCCAAATTTTATGGCTTCTGGCATGGGTGTTGGGCAGACAAGCAGGATTTGATTTTAACGTGAAAAAATGGTGAACTCACATTTGGGACTAAGAACACATTCTTGGCTTGTGTGTATCCTCCGAAATGCCTCTGTTTCTTAATTCTAAGTGTATGTCCTTCATTCTCCTCCAAAACAGTTATTTTCCATTTGGCTCCAGTTGGTGAACTTCAAAGTTTTAGAAGCATGACGTTCCTTACTTCTAGTTTACAATATACTGACCTCTGCTTGCTATCAGTTGTTGTTCTCTGCTGGAATTGGCTGTAGTTCCAGGCCTTCCCGAGAGTTTGGCACCAAACACTGACACATATTATTGCTATAAGATAAGCTTTATTGGTGGTAAATGATGCAGGAGATGGTATGCAGCAGAAAAGCAGCCCCGTCTTTTATTTTTGCTGATGGGACCCAACATCCCCTCATAGCCAACAACAGAGTTGGGACCCTAAACAACTCATTCTGCACATACCATGGGTGTATCTACATTGTAGAAATAATGCACTTTGATACCTCTTTAACTGCCATGGCTCCGTCCTACAGAATCTTGAGATTTGTAGTTTTTGTGAGGCCGTAGCACTCTTTGGCAGAGAAGGCTAAAGATCTTGAAAAACTACAAATCTCAGGATTCCATAGGATGGAGCAACATCACTTAAAGTGGTAAGAAACTGCATTATTTCTACAGTATAGATCTCTGACCAGGAATCACATCCCCCATGGTTTTGCTTGTTTCTTCCTCTGAAATATAGCCTACAGCACCTGGTATTCCTTGGTGGTCTCTCATCCAAGTACTAACCAGGGCTGACCCTGCTTGGCTTCCAAGATCAGACAGGATCTGGTGCCTTTAGTGCATTTTGGCCCTAGCCCAGGCATAGTGTTTACTGCAACGATTCCCAAACTTTGGCCCTCCAGGTGTTTTGGACTTCAGCTCCCAGAAGCCCTAACCTGCTTGGCCAACAGTAAGGAATTCTGGGAGCTGAAGTCCAAAACATCTGAAAAACCAAAGTTTGGGAACCACTGAGTGAAACCTAGGACATCTGGGCATTAAGATGGATCTCTTCCGGCAGTCCTTCCCAGGATAGCTCTCTCCCTCGTGTATTTGCTTTTTATGCAACTTCTGTATTATTGTTTTCTTACTGTATTCTTTTATTTTTATGCTTGTAACCCACCTTGATTCCCTTTGGAAGTAGGCGGGCTAGAAATAATAATAATAATAATAATAATTTTATAGTGTTAGCCGCCCCAAGGATGATGATGATGATGATAATAATAATAATAATAATAATAATAATAATAATAATAATAATAAATTATTATATAGCAGGGCCTTGACTAAAAGGGCATATAGCAGGGCCTTGTGTCTCTGAAGCCATTCTTCTCTTTTAACCAACTCTGAAAGAGGAGAAATGGAGGCCAAATCCACCCGCTTTGTCTACTCTGCTGTATTAGAGCATCCCAAAAGGGATGCCCATCACTTCTGGTTAGGGTTGCTAGGATCAAGACGTTCCAGATCAGGAGATTTCAGGAGCAAAACCAGAGAAGGCCATTCCCGGGTGATCTCAAAATTAAAGTCCAGCCAAGGAAAATTTTCTGAGCAATGCTTTCTACAACAACAGAAAAACCCTGCCAACGCTAGCTGCAGGGAGCCATCTCCTGAAATGTCCTGGCCTGAGATGCTCCTGATCTGACAACAGACCGGCGGGATGAAATCTGACCTCCACTCCAGCTCCCTTGCCCCTGAGATTCTTCTCCTTTGCCCTGAGGACAAGAGACCTGTTCCTGGTTGCCATTTGGGGCTACGTTTCCGCAAAAATAATGCCTGGGGCTGCATGCACAAATGGATTTCTTGTCCTCTTCATAGGCCTTGAGGTTTCCAGACCAGAACATGAGACATCGGGAAGGCTCCTGCATGAAGTACCAACCACACATGCAGATACATAGAACGTATTTTCCTTTTTTCCTTTATTGATTTAACGCTAACAGTCTTAATTTACAATCGAAGCCAAGATAATAGACATTCAGTCTATACGTTCCAAAGGTAAAGACGGAAAATAAAAGAAAAGAAGAAGGAAGGAAGGAGAGAAGGAGGGAGGGAAAAAAAGAATAAGTGGGGAGAAAACCCCAACACATCATCATCATCATCATCATCATCATCATCATCGTAATAATAATAATAATAATAATAATAATAATAAATTTCTTATACCCCACCTTTTGCCTTGGCAATCAAGGCGGCTTACAAGTACAAATACAGATTAGAAACATACATGCCATAAAACCGTAATACAATACCCTCCCTTAAAACTAAATACAATAATAAAAGCATAAAGATTAAAACAACATACGTTCTGGGACACCAATAGGAGTGTATAACAGAGATGTATATTGGGGATTATATTATAATATATTAACTATAATGAAAAGATAAATTAAAAAGAAAAGATAAATTAAAAAGTCATTACAGATCCAACTAAATAATCCTAATAGAATTACTGATAACCATAACCACGGATTATTACAGCATTAGATTTCTTAATGCTGGAAGAGTCCTTAAATGTTTTATAGTTTTTCGAAAAATCAATCGTCAACTTTTCACCTATAAAAAAAGGAACTCTCCTTATCTTTATAGCCCCAGAATATATTTTCCTGGTTGGAAATTAAGACAGAAGTCTTAAACTAACAGATCTGTTCCCATATCAAAGTGAAAAGAAGGGATTATTCCTTCTCACCTGTTTAGGGAAATGGGATAAGGAAAATTTAACCTAATTTACTTGCTTCTAGCCAGAAGATGGATGCAGAGCAGAAGGGAGGGTGAACCCTGGTGCCACAGTGACTGAGACTGCATCTGCACTGCCAAAATAATCCAGTTTGACACCACTTTAACTGCCATGGCTCAGTGCTCTGGAATCCTGGGATTTGGAGTTTGTTGCAGAACTGTAGCTCTCTGACAGAGAAAGCTAAATGTCGCACAAAACTACAAATCCCAGAATTCCATAGATTCAACCATAACAGCTAAAGCCGTGTTGAGCTGAATTATTTTTGCAGTGCAGATGCAGCCTGACAGAGGAAGAAGAAGTGCATACATTAGTTTTATCTTTAATATTTTTAGATCTTATGATGCCTGTGTTGTGCTGCTTTTAACTGATTGCTGCTTTTAAGTGGTAGCTTTAATATGCTGCTTTTTATTTAATTTATATGGATTTTGCATTTCCTTTTAATTTACATTGCCCTGAGAGTGATTGGGTACAGCTACAATTGTTGGCTAGGCATTAACTAATAAACTGTAGGAAGAAAAGAAAAAGAATGGCTAAATATGCTCCAAAATTAACTGCGTTGGCAGTCAAATAGTCCAGGACCAGCTTGTCCTGAGACAACTTGTCCCAACCAGGTGCTCCCTCTTATTAATGTGTTGGACTACTATCCCCATAATCCCCCAGCTAGCTGCAGAAATCCATTCAGACTTTTCCAAGCTTTAAGGCCGGCATCGGAGAGCCTGTTCAGTGGCTTGTCTGAACTGTCCCTCCAACAGGTAGCCTCCAACATTTCAGAGATGAAAACCAGGACATGTATGGCCAAGCAACACCAGAGTGTGACCCAGATGCAATAGTTATTAATGAGGAAGAAGACACAAGCTAGGAGAGACTGCAGCAGTTTGCTTTTGCCTGAGCCTACTGGGAAGGGGAAGTGCCCACCTTTTCCTCTGCCTCTGCTGCTGAGTCCGTTGTGTGCAAACTATTTTTGCACTTCCAACCCAATTTGAAGTGGGAAAGTGGGACGGTGCATCTCTAACAGATCTCACTTCCAGATTTTTAGCATCAGGGACTTTTCAGCGGTGCCACCATAGCCCTGGGATTCTTTCTGGGAGGAAACCCTCATTGTGCTGGATTACATGGTATAACTGAATCTACTAGTTTATAGACCATTTGTATGGTTTCCCCGTCCCCCCATGTAGTAATTTTTAAACATTGATGACATTTAAATTTCATTTTCACTATCATACAGGTTGAATCTCCCTTATCCAGAATTCTGAAATCCAAAATACTTCACAATCCAAAATTCCGAAATCCAAAATACTTCACAATCCAAAATTCCAAAATACTGGTACTTCACAATCCAAAATTGTCCACACGAGTGGCTGAGATAGTGATGCCTTTGCTTTCTGATACTTTGTTTCATGTACAAAATTGTGAAAAATAATTACCTTCAGACTATGGGTATAAATTGCATACAAAACATAAATGAATGTCATGTTTAGTCTTGGGTCCCATCTCCAAGATATCTCTTTATCTATATACACATATTCCAAAATCTGGTGTGTGTTTGGGTTGAAATCCAAAATCCAAACCACTTCTGGTCCCCGGCATTTTGGATAAGGGAGACTCAACCTGTATTATATTATTTGCAAGCCGGTTTCAGAACAGAACAAACACACTTGCTGTGTCCATTTAAACTCTAACCCTCTGTAAACCCTTTTCATTATCCAATTCTTTGATGGAAATAAGTGTCAGATTCAGTGGCAGTTGGTGGCTTCAGGGTTATTGTGGGTTGTGAGTCCGCTTTGGCTTTTAGTCTCGGATCAGTCTAAGGTGCAGCACCATTTTGCCAAAATAATTTCAGGACCTTGGATAGTACTTTTAAATGTTGGACTCAGACTCAGGGCTGCTGCACCAAGCAACCAGACATCACTGATCCACATCCCAGTGTTTCGGATCAGGACAGGGATATAGCTATGGAGTGGAGAGTAAAATGAGGGCATTGCCCTCCCAAATAATAATCCTGCCCCCCAAATGAAATTTTCCATCAGTCCCCAAATTTCTAGCCTTGCAGAGAGTGAGGCATTGAAAACCCTCCCTATCTACAACGCTTAGATTTTCTGCATTACCATTTCCTTGCTATCTTTGTCTGCCCCTTTTCTTATTCCTAAATGCTCAGATGAAGTTTTAAGCAACGCTAGAAATGTGGGTCTGAAGGAAAATTTCAGGAGGGGGGGAATTCTTGTTTTTTGGGGGGAGAGTGCCCTCATTTTGCTTGTGAGGGATCTATATACCACAGTTGGCGCTTATGGAGGAATTTCGAGATGGGAGAACGAAGAGTTTACAAAAACCCTTCTTTTTTTTAGAAAAAAGAAAAAAGTTCAAAACTTTTTCCCATCCTCTCATCATTTTACAAATAATAAAGTACAGCTAAGGCAGTCATTAAAATGTACTAAACTGCTAAAAAAAAAAAAAGAATAAGAAGAAGGCTAGGCAAATTTACAGGAATAGAACAAAGAGTGGCCCTCTTAAAGGGATGTTTGAAACAGTTTTCTGAGCAGGAATGAGGGCTCATGGCTTCTCTGGGGAACTTACAGAAGCCTCCTTTTTGTTTCCCTGTAGACAGCTAAATAAGGATGCTTAAAACTTTCTCCTCCGTCTGCATTATCCTTCTTCGATCTATACAGTGAACTCCATTTAATGTAGGCCAGGGAGAGAGAGAAAAGGGGAGCTGGATAAATTGGACTTTGAACATACAGTCGGTCCTCTGTATTCACGGATTCTTTATCTACGGATTCAAGCATCCACGGTATAAATTCCAAATAAATTCCAAATAGCAAAAAGTCTAAATTCCAAATAGCAAACCTTGATTTTTGACATTTTATATAAGGGACACCATTTTACGATGCCACTGTATTTAATGGGACTCGAGCATCCATGGTATTTTGGTATTACATGACTGTCAGAAAAGAAAAGAATGGTCTTTGGTAAAGTGGAAGACAGTAGGGGGAAAAAAGGAAGACCGCATTTACAGGGGGATTAACTCAGTAAAACTCCCTGAGTTTGCAAAACTTAAGCAGGGCTGTTAAGAATCAAGGCTTGTGAAGGTCTCTCATCCATCGGTTGCCATCGGTCAAAGCTGTCTTGGCAGCAAATAGCAACAACAAATCAATATTTTAATAAAGAGACCCCTTAAAATGAGAAAAGAAGACACAAAAATGCCAGGAAACCAGCAGAAGCGGTGATGCTTTTGAAACTGGTGATGCAAATCTTATTTTGGTAAGTTCAGTGGAGCTGCTGGCTACTTTTAAAAATCCTCTTGTCTGTCCAAAATAAAATATGAAATATTCTTCATGTTTTGAGCCCCGATTGCTCTCAGAGGGGCGGGGTATAAATAATAATAATAATAATTATTATTATTATTATTATTATTATTATTATTATTATTACAGAGAAATGTAGGACTGAGCAGGAGCATCATATCCATTCCAAGGCATGTCATGGTTTGCCCTGTTCCCTCCAAACTGGCCTTTCCTCTGATAAGGATGCCAAGGTTGTCTCTGCTTTATTATTGACAGCAAATCACGTACTTAGTAAAAGGACTTTCAGATACTCCACAGAGTTTCTACATTTTGCATTCTCTGGACAGAGAAACCCTAGCTAGTTTAAATCAGGGCTGGGGATCATGGGGTTTGTGGGTCAGATCTGGCTCCAAAGCCATTTTGGCAGTTCCTGCACCCTCCATCGTCCCCTTTTATTCCAAAGGCAAGAGAATCACAACCCATACATCCGGAGGCCCCCTGATTTTTTTTTCTAGGCAGCCTGCTCACATTCCTACCTTGATGGTCCCCTCACCCTAAGCGCACAGTTTTTGCAAAAACGGGGTAGAACTATGGGGTAGAACGTGGGCTCGTGACTTTTCTAAATTGGGAGTGCAAGTCCCAGCGTGGCATAGTGGTTTGACTGTTGGATTAGACTCTAGAGACCAGGGTTCACTTCCTCACTCGGCCATGAGACCCAATTTGTGACTTTGGGCAAGTCACACTTTCTCAGCCTCAGGGGAAGGCAACAGCAAAATTCTTCTGAACAAATCTTGCTAAGGAGATTATCACACACACCTTTTTGCCCGATCTGGGCACAGGCTGGGATAGGTATTATTGTACACGAAACTGCTGCTGCGCTGCCGCCCATCCCTTAGCTTAGCTGGCCAATTTTGATGATACGGAAATCTTCCGTATCGCCAAAATACGTGGCCTTGGCGTGGCTGAGGGATGGGTGGAGGTCGGGTGGCAGCGCAGCAGCAGTTTCGTGTGCAATAACACTCGTCCCATGCCCAGATCGGGCAAAAATGGTGTGTGCGACAATCTCCTAAGAAAACCCCATAATAGGTTCAGCTTAGGGTTGGCATAAATTGGAAATGACTCGAAGGCACACAACAACAAAAATAGTGCCTTCTTGATATCATTTTCCAAATGACAATTTGGCTGTCAAAATCAAAAACCAGCACAATAGCAAAAGCCAAACCCTAATCCCCCAAACTGAAACCTAATAAACTTTTTTGTTAAATAGGCCTTAAGCGGTCTGATTCCTGCTTAGGTGTACATCCAAAAAAGGCAATGTGTGAATATGGCATCCATTTGGGTCTGGCACCTTCACCAATGACTCCAGAGCTTCAGGATTTAGCATGCGAGTTCTTAGAAACTTTATAAAGGAACAGAAAATAAGGGGGGGGGGGAGGAGGTTTTACGGATTTGCCATTTTTGTCATAATATTTTGATAGCGTATTTCAAAAATGCCAGGCTTGCTATCGAGACCCTAGTAAAGATTTGATTATAGCTTCTTATTGAATTTTAATGGGAGAAATTGTTAAATTTGGCTGACTCACGTCTCGTTGGTCGGGTACCACGCCAACTGCCGATGCTTTTGCACAGCTGTTTTTGCTTTCTTCTAATAAGTGCAGATTTCAGAGTTTTGAATTCCAGAAATTTAGCATGGCTTTTAAAAAGGCATCCAGTTTCAGTGAGGTCCAGGACTTATTGGCCCTTATTATATCTGTAACTGAAATAATGACATATTCTTCCCTGCTTAGTTGAGGCTCTATTTTTCTTCTCTTTGATTGCAAGCCCCTGGGACATAGCACTTTGCTGTTATATTTTTAAGGCATCAGTTCTAAAAATAGAACTAAATGATTTTATTTTGCATTTAAATGTGATTGGTAATATAGTGTGACTGGGCCAGAATTAGTGAGAGTCCAAGAAGAAGGCTTCTTGATTTTATCTAGGTCTCCTTCCACACTAATAATTTGGATGTAGGACAGATAAGCTTGGATTTATAGGTTTTGCAGCAGATGGCATGATGTTATTTTAAAATGTGACTTTAATAATGTCCTTAATTTGGACAAAGAAATTATTCCATCATTGTGTTTTTAAAAAATAATCCCCAAAATATACTTGGGACGATAGAACAAATGTTGTCCAATTTCCCCATAATTTCCACCCCACCGCCACTCTTCACATGTCTATGGCACCAGACTCTAGAATGGCCATAGATTTTCATGTGGGTCTCCAGATGCCACCTAGATCTCAAAGGAAGTTATTCTGTTACTGCTAATGGATATAAAACAAATATTATTGTCTGGTTTGTACTACCTTTGTCAACCCACTCTCATCCTCCAACTTATACCCTCTAACATTTCACAGATGAAAACTGTGACATGTCTCACCAAGCAACATCAGAGTGCGCTCACTGCAGCAAAAGTTATTAGTGAGGAAGCCAAGCCAAATCAAAAAGAGGCTGCCGCAGTTTGCTTTTGCCCAAGTTTACTGGGAAACTCCCTGTCTTTTCCGCTTCCCACCTGCTGAGTTAGTTGAATGCAAGCTACTTTTGCACTTTGAATTTATTTGCAGCAATAGAAGTAAGCTGAGGATAAAGGGAGAAAGTGGGAGGATGTGAGAGAAACTGGGACATTTTAAGAGCAGCTGAAAAAGCAGGATGACACAGGATGAATCTTCTTTTGAAAAGAATCGATTCCGAAGTGTCTTCAACAAGTGGGAACGATGGATCTGAATTGGATCATACTGGAGAGGCGGGACTAATGGCAGAGGGGTGTTTATATATATATATTAGAAATACTGAATTACACATGATCCATGGTTTTTGCAACTTGGTGCCACACCAGGTGATCAGGACGACAGCAGCTCAGCGAGACAAGTAGTTGCAATACCAATGGATCGTATTTTCTATCTATTAAAAAAATTAGTTTCCAAGCCGGGCTGCTCAAAGGGGAAATGGTGTACTTTTGAGCAGCCAAAGTCACCCCATTCTGGCCCCGTCCTCACCGTGTTGCCGCTTGCGTCACCGATGTTGCGTAGATGATTGACATGCATTTTGAAGCGACGCAAACTAGTGGGAATGACAATTGTGCCAAAAAAGGAAGCGATTGCAAGGGAATAATGAAAAGATCCGCTTTCATAGTGGCAACGACAGACCTTTTAGAATCGATTCACCAACACGGAGCGAAGGTGAATCGCAAACCGGTTTAAATGTAAGTGGGAACGAAGCCGCAGTGTCCTTGTTCAACCCTCAAATCACTGCACCATGCTGGCTCTCTTGGAAGGGCCCTGGGAACAGCCAAATGCTTCGCATTAATGCTATGGAAATTGAAAAATTCTTTCTGCCACAAATGAGTGGAAGCAGGACATGCTAAACTTAGCATTCGGCAATCCGCTGTCCATGTGGGTCCCCAGACATTTTCAAAGAAATGCCGAGGGAGTTTCTGGCGGCACGTAAGGATATATCATCAGAGGACTAGCGCTCTTTTTGTATCAGTTAGCACTCCATCTCCCAAAGATTAGCTCTCTCTTCTTGCTGTATTTTAAAAATACATATTCAGTTGGATTAAGATTTATGATTTTGTGGAGGGCAAGGTTGAGTCTCCCTTAACTGGAATTCCAAATTCTGAAATATTCCAAAACCCAAATCATTTGTCGTGAGTGGCTGAGATAGTGGTCCAAAACACACTGCAGAAATAATCCAGTTTGAGACCGCTTTACCTGCCCTGACTCAATACTAGGGAATACTGGGAACTGTAGTTTTGTGAGACACTTAGCCTTCTCTGTTAGAGAGCTCTGGGGCCACAATAAACTACAGTTCCCAGGATTCCTTAGCACTGAGCCAGGGCAGTTAAAGTGGTCTTAAACTGGATGATTTCTGCAGTTTGTTTTGGACCAGTGACACCTTTGCTTTTTTTTTTAATGATTCAATGTATACAAATTTTGTTCCATGTACAAAACTATTTTAAAATATTGTATAAAATTACTTTCAGGCTATAAGGTGTATATGAAACATAAATGAATGCTGTTTTTAGAGTTGGGTCCCATCTCCAAAATATTTCATTACGCATGTATATGCAAATACAGGTATTCCAAAATCTAAAACAAAAATGAATCTGAAATGCAAAAGACTTCTGATCCCAGATGAAAGAGACTCAAACTGTATGTATTGTTCTCCAACTGCCTTCCACAACCTGATGTCCTCCAGATGTGTTGGATTCTACCTCTCATCATCCACAGCCAGGAAAAGTCCTACTGGCTCAGGATGATGGGAACTGGTATCTCACAGATCTGGAGGTTACTAAGCTGAGGAAGGTTGATCTATGGCAAGTAGGGCTTGCCTTAATAAGGAGCAAAATTAATTTTAATAAGGTACAGTAGGATTGCCTTAGTAAGATGCAAAATTAACTTTTAAAAAGATTTAACCCTGTGCTTTTAGCTTTTCTTCAGTGGATTTTCTCTATATACATTTTTTAAAAAACCTGATGTTGCATCCTCTGAATCCTAGCTCTTGGCAATTGTCTGCCTCGGACTTGAGATCTTTATCAGAATTTCTGATTTGACAGTAGATTAAACAGGGCCAGACTCTGACTTGATTTATTGGTTTAAATTGCAGGGTCATCTGGATTCAGTCAAGCTTTCTAGTAAAATAGACATTCCTAGTGTAAATGTGGCCAGGAACTGACATACCAGTTGTTTTGCTGTGTTTGGTACTGGCAGTCCTAGACCCAAAATTTGATGGTTATCAGTCAGTCACTGCTTTGAATCAAGATAAAGCTGTTGTCCCTTATGCGCACCCAAATTCTATTATTATTATTATTATTATTAGTTACTCGCCTGTCCCCAAAGACACATTAAAATCCTCCAACCTAAAATTAAAACCTACCAGTTTAAAATGCATACTTTAAAATTGACTGGGTAGGCCTGCTCAAGAAATAAAACGATGTTGGATGCCATACAAAGAACAACTATATAAAAGAGATTTAAAGAAAAAATGAATGTCGCACGAAATCATACAAAAACGAATTCCAAATTCTAGAAAATGAGGTGGAAGCTGCATGAAGTGAAACCGTGTTATAAAGTCCTACACCTCCAACTTTTCCCAGGTAAATAAACATTGGCTTTGCCCTTAAGGGCCCTGATAAAGATTCCAATTAGTGCAAAAAGTGTTTTTTTTCTGGGGGGGGGGGGAGTTACTCTAATTATTATTATTATTATTATTTATAGCCTGCCTCTCCCTGCGGATCGAGGCGGGTTACAAGTAAGAATAACAATAAAATACAATATACAATTAAAAATCACATTTATAAATAGTCCCCTACCCCAACCCTTCTCCCAATCGCAAAAAAAGAAGCAAATTATTCATCTGAATCGGGGGAAACCCATCATCCTTAGGAAGGCGATTGAGAAGCCACCATTTGGAGAGGTGCCTGTCACCTTGGCAAAGCAAACTTTTGGAAGCCTTTTGCATCAGTCCCAACAGAGATTGGAATTTTTTTTTGGCAAATCCAAAGCACATGGGTTGATGATAGCCTCCTGGCAAGCGTTGGTGACGGAGAGTGATGGCTTCTGCTTCAGTGTCCAGCAAGTCTCTCTCCATTATTTTTTGACACTGGCTGGGTGTCAAAAAAGAAAGGCGGGGGGGTATTTTTGTTCCTTTGCTTCAGTTTGCCAATTGCTTGTCCCACTGAAATCCTTGGTTTGTCTGTTCCAGCTGCCCCTGCATTTTGTTCGGAGGGGTGAGCTGATGCTTTTTATAATGATCATAAATCACATTAGAAAAATACTTTCAAGAAAAAAGTTCACATCACTCCAGACTGCCTAAGGGCTAAATGCTGGAAGCATGACATTGTTGATGTAAGCTCAAGAGCTTGCATTCAAAGAGATGAAATATGTGAACAACATTACCAAGAGGAATATCTCCTGCTGACACGGGTGCGTAGCTTTAGCTTTACTGGACCTGCAGTGAAGTCAAGAGAACAACAGTGTTCCAATGCAAAGCAAGAGCAAAGTCCGTAAAGAGGAGAGGTTGGCGGCGAAGAATTTTGTTAAAACAGCATTCGGATGGCAGACGGTGTAGGCAAAGGGTCACAGTACTCCTCGTGATGGTGAGATGTGATCTATGGTATATTTGTAAATTTTTGGGGTGCAATCGCTCAACATGACTCACTGTTGGGAGACGGCTGGATATGTTGGAGCTCAGCATCTTGCTATTCCATGCCCCAGAAATCCTTTTGGTAAGTGGCCTGGCTTCACAGAGAGATTTTTTTGGGGTAGCAGCAGGAGATGTAGCTCAAACAAATGACGATATATAATGACAGTCCCCATGGCCAAACCCCTGAGGACAATCCAAAAAATCCAGACAGATATGCTGATCTGTAAAGCAGCAAAGCAATTCTTGCAATTACCATTGCTACTTGGAGCAGATGTTTTGTAAAGCTAATGGGTCTTCGTTTCCCATTCCACAAACACGCTGCAGAACAGGAATAGGTCACGTCAAAACACTATATTAGTGGTGAAGAATTTCTTTCTCCCTTAACCCTAAGAACTATAATCAGGTTTACATTTAAACTCAGGAGACAAGGGCTGCATCCTCACTGTAGAATTAATCAAGTTTGACACCACTTTAGCTGCCATGGCTCAATGCAATGGAATTCTGGGATTTGTTATTTTTGCAGCACTAGTGCTCTCTGACAGAGAAGGTTAAATGTCTCACAAAACTACTGGTCCCAGAATTCCATAGCATTGAGCCTTGGCAGTTAAAGTGGAGTCAAACTGGATTATTTCTGCAGTATAGATGCAGCCAAGGAAACCCAGGTGTGTGTGTGTGTGTGTGTGTGTGTGTGTGTGTATGTATATATTATATCATTGTTCTGACAGAGCAAAAAGCCCTTGTGCTCTCATCCAGCAAACCTCAGATCTATTACATCAGAGGATGAATTGTATCTCTATTTAAATTATAACAATTTTTAAAGACGTTTGCATTTACACAGATTGAATTTGCCAAAAGAAGACTCCTCACCCTTGGCTTAAACATCATTGTTATTCTTTCCAGGTGGAAATAATAATAATAATAATAATAATAATAATAATAATAATAATTTATTTCTATCCCGCCCCTCTGCAACGCAATTGGGGAAACACTTTGTAAGGCGGATTTTTAATTCACTCAAACCAAGACCCCAAGGTCTCCCATGTCCATTTAATGAGACAGGGCTTGTTTTCTCAAAAAAGGAATGGATGTGTTGAAAGGATCTGCTCAATTGGTTTCTAAGTATCATTAAAGGAGATGAATTGTGCATCTAGTGCGCCTGGCAGTCCCCAAAATTACAATGTCGATTGTCAGCTTTCCAAGTGGCCCTACAAAATAAAGAACTCTTAATTGGATTGTTTCATGCTGGCATCCATTTCATGGTCATCTGTAATAAAGAAGCGGCTTTCTATTCCGAGAAATGTTTTCTCCTGGGATCGGAGAGGGTTGGACAGTTGTGGAGGACCGCAAGTGTGTTTCCCATAACAATGGTCACCATAAGTCTTTGAGAGTCCGTTTTTAAAGTGTTGCATGCCCAGTTTTTAAGAGGAGTGATTGAGACAGGCTTTTGAGTTATCCAGACTTGAGTTATCCTAACTTGATAGCTGAAAGCCAAAATAGATCAGGGATGGAACAAATGATATATTTTTGGACGCTAGCTCCCAGAATCCCATTAAGAAGAGTGCTGTAGTCCAAAGAAGGAACGTCTCCCCCTACTTTAGTATACTCAGGAATTGACGTTTTGTCTCTTTTGTAGGAAGTGTATACTTTTTTGTGCATTCTTTAATCTTTTGCCTCTCCCTTTCCCCAATCGCACTGCTCCGATCTACTTTCTTTTGGAATTCATACTTTTGGAAGCAGTATATCATTAGAAAAGCTTCGCGCCTTGCCTAGCATGTGACATAGCTAGGAGCATAAAATCATGACTGGCAGAAGTTTTAACAGGCAACTTAAGAAGATGGTTGTGTAGCTTTCTGATTAATGAGAGTTGCATTTTTTTGTTCTAAAGAGCCTTAAGAGCAAGGGAAGGAGACAGCCTTCTGCCAAAGCTTTGCTCTCTTCCTTTACTGGGAAACAACAAAATCCTTGGCACAGGGCAGAGTTACTCAAAAAGAAGAGGGGATTCAAAACCAGCGGGGCTTACGAAGCACGACTAACTGGCTAATCCCTCCAGAGATTCCAGTCTCGTATTCCTGAAGGCATGTTCCCAAGCTGGGCTTTGCATGTGAACTTGGAGGCAAAGCAAGCAGGGCAAAGCAACCACCTTCACTTCTAGGGAGATACATACTTGTAGACTGTTGCCATCCAAGAAGAACTGCACCACAAGTGAGAGGGATCGATTTCGCTCCAGAGCGGTAGTGGAGACTCACAATTTGGCTTCAGTTCCCTTTTCTTTACCCATTGCACCACTTACATTTAATCTCCAGTTTTTGACCCTCTGCTCCAGCCTTGGAAGGAGGCAATGAGGAGCTTCTCTGGATTATAACTAGGCTGGCCATATTTCCTCGAGACAAAGGGGGGTTGCAGACTGCCAGAAATAGTGTGAATTCAGTCCACTTTTAGGGTTAGGGTTAGAGTTAGGGAACCATGGGAACTGTATTTTATTGTGGCATCAGAGTTGTCTGACAGAGAAGGCTCAATGTCTCAGAAAAATAACAGTTCCCATGATTCCCTAGCACTAACCCTAACCCTAAAAGTGGACTGAATTCACACTATTTCTGGCAGTCTGCAACCCCCCAAAAACAGGGCATTGGGATGGCAAAAACGGGATGGGGTTGTGCAGTATTCCATATCCATGGGAAAAGTTAGACGCTAACAAAAGTTTTATTACATGAACCTATTGAGCTAACAATTATTCTGCACTGACAAAACTCATACAAAAATTCAGGTAGACGTAGAGGAGGACTGGACTGTGTTTCACGACGATCATCCCACGAACAGTTCTCCAATGAAATAATCTTGCTCAGCAAATTTCAGTCTCTCAACACCTAGTCATAAAACTTTGCACACGGAGTGTGCAAAGTTTTATGACTAGGTGTTGAGAGACTGAAATTTGCTGAGCAAGATTATTTCATTGGAGAAATGTTCGTGGGATGATCGTCGTGAAACACAGTCCAGTCAATATATATTGACCACCACAATTTCAAACAGGGATCTTCAAATAGAATAGAATAGAATAGATCTTCAAATAGAATAGAACAGCACATAGCCAGCATAGTAAAAATAAATAAATAAATACATAGATTTACATAAATTACAAAAATTACAAAAAATATATTACACGACAACTGAACGAATGTAAATGACCCAATTTAAAACAAGAACGCTATCCATTCATGGTTTAGGACATTAGTTTGTACAACTAAGAGGTACCTCAAAGGCCTTTGTTAACTTTACTCAGTGGAGCTAAAAAGCTGCTTCACGGTCATATAATCTGTTTGTATGCTTCCACTCATGATTGTAGAGACTTTTTAGGGGTATTGGAGACTAGTCATATGCCCATTTTGTAGTGTCAACATATCTCAATTCTTCTGCATCTACCTATTTAATCTAGATAATCTATATCATACTCAAATAGAGGGCAGTCAGCCAAGTGTAATATACTGGCACTTTCAATAGGGATCTTCAAACCATTTTCACAAGATAACAGAGCATTTTTCTTAAAACTGGGACAAAACTGACATTTATATTAAAGCAATGGGAGAGTCTGGAAATATGAAAACAAAATGGTGCTGTCCTGTTTAAAACGGTACGTATGGTCAGCCTAGTTACAACCAACTTTCTTGTCTGTTGGGATGGACAGCCACCATTAATGTGCATGTCATTGATGCACATTAATGCATTAATTAATGCATTATATTAATGCTTTACACCTCTTCACTGAATTTTAACTCTCTACCTTGGAGCTGCACAGTCACACAGGCCAGATGTTGGGGCTTTTTGATCCTTCTCCCCATCCCTGAAGTTTGAACTGCCCTGCCTTGGGAAGCCTGCATTATGCTTGTGATATTTTAGTGGTTGTAATAGATGGATTGCACAAATCTGATTTTTATAAGTGCTTGGAGTCTCCCGCCGGTTCAGAGAAACGATTATTATCATATCTCCCACTGGCTTGCAAATTTGTTTTGTTTAAATATCCAAATGACACTTCTCTTCTTCCGAACAATTTTCTGTCCATTTCTAGCACCACTTTCAGCATTTTATTTAGTTTTAATTCTGAGCTGTATGGGAACAAAACAAACAAACAAAAATGTCTAAACTCTCCTTATAGTGCTATAGAAAGATCTTGTAACACTTTTGAGATTAACCGAAAGAAAGAAGTTGGCAGCATGAGCTTTTGTAGACTTCAATCTACTTCGTCAGATGCATTTCAGTGTCTAGGAAAGCTCATGCTGCTAACTTCTTTTTTTCGATTAGTCTCAAAGGTACTACAAGATCTCTCAACATACTGATTCTACAGACTCATACGGCTATATCTTTGAATTCTACCATTATAGTGCTATAGTGCATCACTGAAATAACACTTTGGTGCTATAACACTATATACAGGGGGGGAAATCAAAAAAGAAAAATTGCATCTACACAATAACACAGTTTGACACCAGTTTAGCTGCCATGGCTCCATCGTATAGAATCCTGGGATTTCTTGTTTTGTGAGGTACCAGCACTCTTTGGCAGAGAAGGCCAAAGACCCAGTAAAACTACAGGTCCCAGGATTCCATCAGATGGCGCTAGACACTTAAAGTGGTGTTAAACTGTATTATTTCTACAATGCAGATGCACCCTCAGTTAAAACAGCAGAGAAGAAAGGAGAGGCGGGGTGGAGTCTTGCCCTATCCAGTGGGCTCAGGCAAAAGCTGGTTACAGCTGGTGTGTCTCATTGATAACATTTGCCATCTTGAACACATTCTGATGTTCCTGTGCCACACATGTCTCAGCTTACATCTGTGAAATGGTAGGTATGCAAAGGCACCTTCGCGATGGGAAGGGTCTGTCTCCCTTTCTCATTCACCCCTCAGATACTGAGCTCATATCACATTGTTGCAGGAGATCCTTCTGTTCTAATAAGCCCGCACAACTCCATGCTTCACTACAGAGACTAATGGGGAAATGTGCAAGACCTCCAGAAGGCTTTGTTCTATAATAATGGTTCCATGCAATAAGTGCATCATTACGTCCCACCCCAAACAGCGATTACCTTACCCTTCAAATGTAGAGGGGAAAAAAGTGCCATTAACCCTCCGCAATAACACACCAGCCCTTAGCTACCCAAATTACCAAAGTGTCTGGGAATTTTTGTTTGCAGATAGCTGATAATGGGGCCGATAAGTGGAATGGACAACATTAGCATGCTCTGTTTA
Organism: Phrynosoma blainvillii; assembly: GCA_026167975.1. Lineage (NCBI taxonomy): Eukaryota > Metazoa > Chordata > Lepidosauria > Squamata > Phrynosomatidae > Phrynosoma > Phrynosoma blainvillii. Next base: position 24,158,135 of record JANUYF010000009.1, on the reverse strand, counting down.
GAGACCGCTCCAAGGCCCTTCAGGCAACTTGCCTGAGTGAGGAATGAGGTTTTGCAGCTTTCATTCGACCAGCTGTGGCAGAGTGTTGGGTTTTGCAGCTGCTGAATTACTTGAGAATCTCTGAAGCCTTTCACCATCTGTCAGAGAATTCTAAGAAATAAAGTCTTTTTTTTTAATATATATATATATATATATATATATATATATATATATATATTAAATAACTAAAATTAAACTTTAAAATACACACTATTTTTCAAATACATCTTTTAAAAATACTGGGGAAACCATACCTACATAACAAAAACAAAAAACCCTAAAACATCTATATCAATTCAAACACTAAAAAATAATAATGAATAGACAACAAAATATGATCAAGGTTTGCTTTTCTCATTAATAAAATTTGACATCTTGAAAAAATACAATAAAAACAATAAAAACAAACACACAAAACCGAGAAACCATGGCTTCCAGCATACTTGACTGCAATTCTTTCCTCTTACTAATCTAACTCCCCTAAATTTATTAAAAAGTAATCTATTTAATTACGTAAAACAATTTCCAAAAGCATTTAGTTACACCATACATTTAAGCTGGAGCTTGAAATATTTTTATTAGGACTTTTAGATGAACAGTTGGGGAAGCCACATGGCAAACTACTGCAATATATGACAACAGTAACCAGAATGATCTATGCACACAGATGGAAAGAGACAACAACTTCTTTGAGAGAAGCCTGGTGATTAAAACTGCACAACTTTGCAGAAATTGATAAGTTAACTGTGTTGATTCATGAGAAAACTTTGGATTGCTTTAAGAAAGAATGGAAGATATTGATTGATTATATGAAAAATACACACAGAAAGGAATTATTTAAATGTTTGAGGTGGATTGATGGTTCAGGATGAATTTGCATGCAAATCCAACCATGTTTATTCAAAGTCTGGGTGATGTCAGTGGTTGATGCTAGAGCTTGGGAAATGCACTAGTTGTTTACAGTTCTCAGAATCCCCACTAAGCACCATCATGGAGCTTCTAGGATTTGCATTCCAAAATGTTATTTCGCTCCTCTAGTTTATGTAGCCTTTATATTGGTTGATGTTGTTGGTTGATATTTCACTATTTGTCTGAAATTGTATTCTACTGTTCTCATCTCTTTACGTTAGGATCACACCCTTCATTTTCTAGGCCCCCCTCCCCTAGAATTGATGATGATGAATTATTGATGCTTTAGTGTACACCAAATATTGTAGAGGAGACATTAGATCAAGGTTGACTAAAATGATTGTTGAGTTTAACAGTCTATAATGAAATAAAATGTAGAAATATACAGTGGACATTGGTATCCACTGGGGTTTGTTTCCAGGTGCCTCTGTAGATACCAAAATTCATGGATGCTCAAGTCCCATTATGTACAATGGTGTAGTATAATGCTGTCCCTGATATAAAATAGCAAAATCAAAGTTTGCTTTTTTATTTACTTTTGGGGGGAATATTTTCTTTCTTTCGTTTTTTTTTAAAAAAAGCAAAACACCTTTATTGATGATATAAAAATACATCTCAAAACATTTAAAGCATACCAAACCATTAAAAAAATTAAACATTACCCATTGGGGGAAATATTTTCAAGCCATGGATGCAGAATCCATGGATATGGACTGTGCATGGAACAGTTTTCTGTGGCTGTTTTCCCCTTGTTCTGTGAAATGAACCCAAAATTCCCTGCCTGCCTAGCAGCCAGCATCCATCCATACCTACATAAAGCAATACAGAAGTTCACATATGTATAGTCTGAGATCCTGCATCATTATGTGTAGTTATAACAATGGAGCTCCATCATCGTAGTTACGGGTGATGCTACCACTCCTCCAAACCCTAACTTTTCAGCCAGAAAGTGCTCCAACCAAAGAATTTTTGAGGCAGATTAGGTTGCTGTCTTAAGATATCACTAGCCCTTTCCTGGTGATGGGATGCATTGAAAAAGGACATCTGGAGAGACCCCTTTATTGCAGCTGATATTTCTTTCACTGCGACCCCTAACCAAGAGAATGTGGTAGATGTTATGTCCTAGTGTCTTAATCTGCAGTAACTTGAAAACTCTTCAGTTAGACCATTTCCTGACCGAAAAAGTAGCTTTTGGGGGTCACATTCAGTCATTAATGACTGTAGACTTACAGTCTTGTAATTATCGAACAACCATGAACCTACTGCTCGAAATGATGCATCACTTGCTCCCTGGCTGGATTTCTAGCACCTTTATAGATTCTCTAGACCAGCTTCTTCAACACAGCACCTCCAGCTGTGTGAGACTACAATTCCCATCTTCCCCAGACAGCTTGGCCATTGGCCAGCATATTCTTTGTGGATGATGGAAATGGTAGGCCAGCAGATCTGGAAGGGTCTCTGGTTGAAGAAAGCTGGTGCAGTCTGTCTTCATTTTCAACTCTTATTGTGAAAACTGGAATAAGGATGTTCTAGTTGATAGGAATGCTGTCCAGAGGTACAGAGATAATATATAATGTTGCACAGTAACAGTTCTCTATAAATTGTAGCTGTAAGTTCAGTAGCAAGAGGTAACCTATTAATCCTTTTTTACAAGACCAGGGAGAGCAGTTTTTACAAGGGTTATTTGGGGACGTTACAAGTACTTTTCCAAAATACTTTCCCAAAATCTCTAGATCTGCTATAAAGTTTTAAAATGGAGCCTTCTTTCATCCGAGTTTTAGGCAAAGCTTGGGCTCTAATAAAACTGTCCATATTGATTACATTTGATTAGAAAGTGCCATCATTGCTTTTCTTTCCTTCTTTCTGAGACTGAGCAATTGTCAGAGTAATGCAGTCCTAGAGATCCTTGTTTGACAAGAGAGCAGCCAGTTATTACTAGCGTATCTGTGCTAGTTTACTCATCCAAGCTCAGCATGGGGTATGAGTGTATGCAGCTGTCTCCAATTTCCTTTGCTGAAATGCCATCATTTCAAAAATCCCAGATGTTTGCTGAAAATTCAGTAGGACTTTTAACTTTTTTCTGCACTTAGAAAAAGGTCTTGGCAGCAGGTCAGCAAGTGAAGCTAGGCAGAGGCTGCTCCGAGGACAATATCAGAAATGCATTTTTATCACACAACCGTTGAATCAGAATGCCTCCAAGCATGGCAAAGGATTCGGATGGTTTCTGAATTATAGTTTAGATATATGGTTTGTGGGCACAAATAGTTATTAATTATCACCTACATGACCCAAATCGCTGAAGAGCCCTAGGACTTGCATGAGTCCAAAAGGCAAAGAGGATTGACATATATTGAGTTTGCATCCCTGGCAATTGGAGCATCTTCAGTTCTGAGAAAAATTCAGCAATTTAAGGGGTTTTAGAGTGCATCAGGGAAGCAACAGATAGTATGCAGTACTATTCTTTCCCCAGGCCTCTTTTACAATGTCTAATTTTTCCTTAAATATCCTGAAGATGCAAACACAAAAGTCTGCAACCTTCCCCATGAGTTCTGCTACTGTGACCTTATTTACAAATGTCATTTGTGTTCCCAGTGACTCAAAGGCATTGTTTTCAGCCCACAAGACAACTGTGCTACTTCCATAAAGATAATAATAGGTTTTGCGCTAAAGGCATGTGAATATTTGAAGAGGGGAAGGTTTCTCTAAAGAATATTTCAAGGCAGATATATACTGGCCCTACCTGGGCATTTATTTCTGAAATAAAACTATAGAATTCTGTAGAATTTCCCAGCAAAAAAAAAGGAGAGGCCTTTTTGTCTGAATTAAGCTCCTAAACAGTTGTAGGCTGCTGCCACACTGCCGAATGAATGCAGTTTGACACTGCTTTAACTGTCACAAGTCCATCCTATGGAATCCTGGAATTTGTAATTTGTTGTGGTGCCAGAGCTCTCTGGCAGGGAAGGCTAACTATCGCACAAAGCTACAAATCCCAGAATTCCATAGCATCGAGCCATAGCAGTTAAAGTGGTGTCAAACTACATTAATTCTGTAGTGCAGGTGCAGACATATTTGTGATGACCTTGGGTTTATTCTTGAATTCAGCCATTTCTATGTAGTCTTGAAATGAGTGATGGGTGCAATTTATTCAGTTTGATTTGTATTGGGCTTGGCAAGTGCATGAAGGACTGAGGAACAGGTCAGTTACTTGTCTGAGTCCAAATCCATAAAGCCAAGGACCTGTTATTCTCCCAGTGACAACACTTGGAATGCAACGGGGAGCAAATATTTCTCTCTAGACATGCCTGTCAACTCTTGTACGCTGCTTCTTGTGCCTAGAATATTGTCAGGAGCATAGTAAATGTAAAGAATACTGTTATCCTAAAAGGTGGGATGATGTGGGCGTCCCTCCCAGCATTTGAATTTAGAATTTGGGGAAGAATATTGCTCAAAAGGAAGCATGCAAGAGGAGAGTAACTTTGGGCCTCTACAGACTGGCCCAAAGGGCCGGCCTGTAGGCAGAGATGGGGAGGGGCAGCCGCATGCCAGGCACCCCAACCCCACGCCGGCAGCGTCCTGACGCCGCGCACCATTACACACGGCGCGCGGCATCAGGACATCCTTCCGGCACAGCGTTTTGACGTGCTGCTCTGGAAGGGACACTAAAGAGCCATGCGCCGGCTCTTAGGGCGCCCTTTTGCTAACTCTGAAAGGAGCGGCATTTTGCCACTCTTTTCTGGGCCGGCAAAAGTGAGGATCAGGGCCAAGGCATCCGGCAGCCGCGGCCCCGATCCTCTGCTTCCCGGGGCGGCCCAGGGCCTCCTGTCTGCATCCCCCCTTTGAGGATCTTTTCACCTGTATGTACCAGTACTAACTGCAGAGAGACTCCAACTTTAGGTGAATAGAAAGGTTTTATTTAGAAATGTGCAAAGGTACACGCAGACATACAAAATCTATGCAACCTTAAGAACAATACACAGCTAATAGAAACAAAGGTGTGAAAGGTTGAATACTGAGAGATTGGGAATTGGAGAGGGTGATAATTACCGGTCCCGAAGACAAGTCCGTGGAAAATGGAGAGTGGCTTAGACAGCATCTGAGGGTGACACAGAGAGTGAGAGGGACTCTCTGTGCACACATGAAGCTAGAGCTAGGGCTGATATTTATATCCTGTTTCATAGCCTTCAGGGGTGCTTGATGCAATCACACAGTATAACACAGGCTTTGAGGTTTTCCCCATGGAATTGACGAAAGAGGTTGGATTGGTGGATGGCTTTGACTTCAGAATAATACAGCAGTGATTGGATTAGAGATAATCCCTAGATAGTCAGATAGCAAGGGCCAAAAGGAGCACAAGCTGGGGTGAGGTCGAGGTATGGTCTTTAACTGGTTTTGCAATGGGACTCAATCTCCATTGCAAGGGGAAATACAAAAAGCTGGGGTGTGTGTGTGGAAGAAGCAGCAAACCCATTTAACTTTCATTTTATCTAGGTCTCCCATATGTGTTTAGGCCAACATGACTCCTTACTCATATAACTTCCTAGACTCCAAAGATGACCGTGACCCCTGAAAAACATGCCTCACATTAGATATTAAATATAAAACCCCATATTCAGTGAGTGGGGTGTAGAGCATGCTAACAGTAATGAGAAATATATCCGTCATCTAACCTGTAATACGTTAGCCTTCCCAATCTTGCACCTATGCATTTTGCTACAAAGCCTATCATCCCCGCTTGGTATAACCACTTGTCATTCTGGTTGAAGCTGATAGGAATTGCAGTCAGCACAATTGGGGAGGCCCAAGCTTGAAAAAGGCTGTTGTCATTTATCTGCTGATCCTAGGTTGTCATTTGACCAGAAATTTCGGATTGGGGTGGAGGTTCTTGATATTGTCCAAAGTAATGCTATAATGCACCTTCAAGACTGTGGCCGTCTCCTTGCAAATCTTATTTGTTGGCTGCCTTTAATCATTCTGACTGTGATGGAGGGCTCATGAGGCAATGAATGTTCATCCTTGCTTGACAAGTTACAAGTAGTTAATCAGTGTCCATCTATGCTATACTTCAGCGATATTTTTCTAGATAATCCCCATCCTTGCTTTTTCATTGATAGATTGCACTGTCTGAAGAAAAATAGTGGCTACCTTCAAGCGACAGTGCATTTGTGCTTCCTGTTTGCCTTCTACCAAGAGCTTGCCTATACAGAAGAGGAATCCTGCTGGATTGACAGAAATATGGAAGCTTTTTTCATGGCTTGAACAAGGCTTTTTGAGGCTTGTGAGATGTCACAGGATCTGTGCACAAAGTGGAACAATCCCAGTGACTGGCAAACTGTGCGAAACCTCTGGATTACTCAGGCCTAGGATATATTCTTGGAGCCAAATGGGCAAATTTAGTATCAGCTATTCACTTAAGCACTTAAGTACTGGAATCTCAGGATATTTTGGAATGGAAGAATAAGCAAGCTCTTAGTCTTTTAGGCTATTGTATACAGTAATAGATACATATATACACACTCCCCACAGGAAGGAACATAGACACTTTTCAGTGTCTAGGCATATTATATTCTTTGTGTTCATTGTAAGTGAGGCACCATACATTTAATACACTATTAAGGTGTCCTAACCCTTATTCTATTTGTGGGGGAAAGACATAGGCATCCATGGAAGATAACACCCCTGGGCTTTGCTATATATTGCCTGATTCAAAAAGAATGGTGCAAAATCAAATAAAATCAGCTTTTCTTTTGTACCGTTCTTTTGCAATCACCTTGCACATAGCAGCATCCATTATATATAGATATAAATAGCCACAATGGGCATCCATCATTCATAACTGGCATTTATCTAATTAGATAAGAATTATATCTCGCATCTTTGAGAGCAGCGATTTTCTCTTACCAGCATTGTTCGGGTAGTTATCAGCTAGGAGGAGTGTGATCGGCATCAAAGGGCTGTCTACACATTTAAAATATCACTCATTCCACTTGAATACAGTGTGATCCGGCCATACACAATTTGCAGGAGTTGAGGGGTTTTGCTGTGGGAGGGACGGACTCCTTAAACTTTGCAGAAAAAATCTTTGTAGTTTTTACTGCACATGTGGCCATCCATCTGCTGCACATGCTATGGCGGGGGTCCTTTATATGCCCAAGATTATTCTTACCTCTTATCCACAGAAAGCCCCAAGTCGCTTACATGTGCCCTGGTCCCCCCCCCCCAATATTATTCCTAAATTCAAGTATCAGGGTCCCATGTGTTTTCCCAAACCAGTTCTGATATTTTATGTAGCGTGTAAGTTTTTGATTATTGCTTCCAGAAATAATTTCAGACAGAAGTGTACAATAAACAGTAACTTTTACTGAATAACATATAGGAGTTTATCACACGGGAGGAAATTAGGAGATGAAACAGTAATTCACCTGTGAAAATTGTGCAATTGACATTAAAACGCTCTTAAAACGAGATTAACACAAGAGCCATTCTTCCGTGAATAAGCAGGCAATAACCAGCAAAAAGTCATTGGAGTTTATCAGACAGGGGACAATTGGAAGTATAAACGGTGAAAATCCTGTGATAATCCCGCAACTGCACTAATGGTTTTCACACAATGTCATGTTCAAAGTGATATTATGCCACAAATAACCTATTATTGTACAATTGCACTAATGGTTTTCACACAGCGTCAAGGTGAAACATGATTATAGTGCCATTAACCCGTGAATAATGAGGCAAGAAACAACAGCAAATCATTTTTCTTGTGAATGACTTTTCGCTGTTTATTGCCTGGTTATTCCCTGGTTATTCACAGAATAATGGCTCTTGTGTTAATCTCATTTTAATTGTGTTTTAATGTCAATTGTGCGATTTTCTCTGGTTAATCACTGTTTAAAGTCCCAATTTCCCCTCGTGTGATAATCTCTATTCACGAGGAAATCCCGTGAATGATTTGCTGCTGTTTCTTGCCTGGTTATTCACAGGAAAAAGGCATTTTAATCACATTTCATCTCGATGTCGTTGGAAACCATTAGTGCAATTTTGGGATTATCATGGTTTATTCATGGGATAATATCACTTTGAACACAACGTCATGTGAAAACCATTAGCGCAATTGTGGAATTATCATGGGTTAATCACCATTTATACTTCCAATTGTCCCTCGTGTGATAAACTTCTAAGAACTAAAGTATCTTGTATGATACTTAATATGGATACTTTATCATCAATGGATATTATTAAACTTAATATGGATACTTTATCATCAAATAAGCTTTAAATAATCTTCATCCTACTATTCTCTCTCAGCAGGATTACCACCTAGCCTCTGACTAGACCAGGGGTAGGCAACCTTTCCCCTTTAAGGGCCGAGGGACTTTTTATCTCCCAATTTTTATCTCGAAGTGTTGGAAAGTATACCCAAGCCAGTGTAATCAACAGTGAGAGATGATGGAAATTGTAGTCCAGCAACATCTGGACAGAGCGAGCATGGTGTGGTGATTTGAGTGTTGAACTATAGGCCTAAGCAGACTGCCAGAAATAGTGCACATTAAATTGAGGCACTGCCCTGGCTCAGTGCTAGGGAATCATGGGAACTGTATTTTTTTCTGGGACATTGAGCCTTCTCTGTCAGAGAGCTCTGGTGCCACAATAAATTACAGTTCCCATGATTCCCTAGCACTGAGCCAGGGCAGTGCCTCAATTTAATGTGCACTATTTCTGGCAGTCTGCTTAGGCCCTAAGACTCTGGAGACCAGGATTCGAATCCAGGCTCAGCCATGTAAATCCACTGGGTGACCTTGGACAAGTGACATTCTCTCAGCCTCCCCTCTGAAAAAAACCTTCCGAGAAAACCTCATTATAGGTTCATCTTACGGTTGCCATAAGTCAGAAATTACTTGAAGGCACCCAACAAAAACATCTGGAGGGCCACCACTTGCCCACCTCTGGTTTAGCTCTTCCGAGCTGAATATGTGAAGCGGAGGGGCTTTAAAGATCAATAACAGGAAAGATCTGGAGATCAAGATGTTTTTATCTTCCAGAATTATAATTACTAAGTATCCCCATTTATTTTTTGAGAGTTACAGGAGCACATGACAGGCTTAGATGTGTTTGTGTGTATGATTCTTGTATCTGTTTGCAGAAGACTTCAGTTACTTCCTCCCTTCCTTCTTACCTCCCCCCCCCCCCACAAGTTTCACCCATGCTAAATATTTACTTTTACACTTCACTTGCAGTATTCCAGTTTGCTTTCTTAAACTTTGCTGACCTTTCTATGTATTTTTATTAGCTCTTGGCACAAGTTTCCAAACCTTGTATGTGCGTTGATGGCCTCTAAAGAAGGCTTTTTAGACAAAAGTTAATTTCCAGCATGTTGGAACAGACCCATTTGGCAAAACAAAGGAAGGAAAATATCTTTTCTAAATGGGAAAATCTGGTAACTCTGACCAAGCGGGAGATAGAAACGTGCCCAATTTGTTTTTGTGTGTGTGCAATGTGTTTGTATGGCAAGAATTTGCAAGCTGTCCAGACATTCTGATACTTTTGCCTTGGGGGGGGGGGAGCATTATTATACATGATTTTTGTCTGGGTATCCTTATAAATTTGTTGCCACAGGGTTGTCAGGTCACCTGGAGAGGTCTTGCTTCAAGGTCAAGGCAAAGTGAAGCAGCTACTTCAGGCAGCAGATTTTGGGGTGCTATAAAAGGACAGTTACTTCATCATTATGGCATATCGTCAGGGAAGAGGAAATGAGCTTTTTAGCTTCAAGGAAAAAAAAGAATTTGGTTGGCCTTGGCTACCTTTACTTCAGAGAAGAAGAAAGCTATATTCTGCTATGGCGCAGACCAGCCTTGCTTGGTTGCCAGCTTCCTTCCCCACTTTGTTTTTGTTAAGTACCTTCCAGTCGACCCCAACACATGCTTGTCTTGTGGATGAGACATCTCCAAAATTCCTCTATCCTTTACCGCTCTGGTTCTGCAAATCCAGGCCCATAATCTCCTTGACTGAGTCTATATATCTGGCGTGCAATTTTCCTCTCTTTCTACTGTCATGTACCTTTCCTAGCATTATTGTCTTTTCCAATGCTTCGTGCCTTCTCCTGATGGGCCAAAGTATGACAGCCTCATTTTGATCATCTTGGCTTCCAAGGAGATTTCAGGCTTGATCTTGTCCAAGGATGCATTTGTTTGTATTTTTTGGCCCCCATAGTATCCTCAGCACTCTACTCCAGCGGCCATCTCAAATGAGTTGCTATTCTTATCTGCTTTCTTCACTGTCCAGCTCTAACATCCATACATGGTGACGGAGAATACAATGGCTTGGAGGTTCTAACTTTAGCATTCATTTGTATACTTTCCCACTACATTAGCCATATTTTTCACTGGACGACAGGGGAGAAACAAGAGCCTTGGTGCCTTCCTCCCTTCATTCCCATGTGAGCTGAGATATGAGGCCCTTTCATGCTACACCATTAAAGCGCTATGATAATACCTTACAAAATACCCTCCAGCATTTCGCAGATGAAAACCAGGATGCATGTGGTCAAGCAACATCAGAGTGTGTTCAAGATGACAAGAGATATTTTTTTCTAAATTATGGAGAGAATCGATCAGGGAGGGAAGGGGCAGTTAGACTTTTTAGTCTGAGCAAAGAATCGGTAAAATCTTGCAGTCCTTGTTTCTGCAGGCTGTAACTGATGGAAACAGACTTAATCATAAACAGGTAGACAGAGTCAATGACCAGATTTTAAAAATCTCAGAAAAAGAAATAATGAAGAAATCAGCAGGGAAGAAACACCCAGCATGCAGGCACAGTAGCAGCAGAAATGAATCATATTAGCAGCAAAATCTATGCTTATGAAATAATAGTAGCCATAGCAGTTTAGCATGAAAATACAGTAGGTGGTCCTAATTTGCATTAGGGAAACTGACCAAGTAAAACTAAAAGTTGATTTAATTGAAATTGACATTGCCTTGCTCTTTGGCATGAACATCAGGAGAAGAATAAAATGCAACAATAATAATAATGGCATACCATGTCAAAGACACTATTATGATTTAAGTCTGTTTAGATAATTTCACAGAAAGGCAGCTCTCATTTATCTTTGAAAGCCTGCTGTACCATCCTGAAGCTGAAAAATCAACATTGCCAAGCAGTGAAGGGCAAAAGACAAAGGAACATAGAAAACTCCCTCATGTTGAATCAGACCTTTGACTGGCAGCCATGCCTCTCCAAGGTTTCAGGAAGGATTATATTTCAGCCCTTCTTGGAGATCCCTGGAATTCATTGGCATTCTCCCATCTAAGTACTATTGGCCCTGCTTAACTTTTGAAATTAAGAGAAATCAGTTGTGTTTTGGGCAGTATGCTGGTAAGACAGAGAAGGAATGATACAGAGCACCAAAACTGTTATTAAAGAGATATTAGCATACCAAATTTGGGACAGGTATTCTAAATTCAAAATCGTAGTGCTGTTGTGTGCCTTCACGTCCTTTTAGACTTATGACAACTCGAAGGCGACCCTATTGCAAAGTTCTCTTGGCAAGATTTGTTCAGAGGAGGTTTGCCTTTGCCTCCCTCTGGGGCTGAGAGAGTGTGACCTTCCCAGATCACCCAGTGGGTTTCCATGGCTGAGCAGGGATTCAAACTATGGTCTCCAGAGTTATAGTCCAGTGCTGAAACTACTACACTCTTGTAAAGTCAAATTACTGTATGTGTTATACATTCACAATGGTTTGCTTCTATGACTAAATAATAGCTTAAGGTTCTGTTTTATTTAGTTATTACTGCTTCACACTTAATGAGACTGATATAAGTACTGACTTACCACATTTCCAAATAATTCAGTGGGTCTTCTCTTGTTGACTAGTTAATGTAACTGTTAACTTTTCCAGAAGTATGAAATTAAATTTTGGTTTTGGAAAATATCTTCAGGCTTTATTAGTTGCCAGTCATCTAGCCTGCCCACTGGGTAACTAAAGAGTCAAATGGCCTTCTGTTTCAGCAAATATTCTGACCGCGGAATTTCTTTTTTGGGATACCCAGTTTTTCAAATGAAATGCTTACAATCCTGTTTTTTTAGACTACAGTTTCCAGAATCCTTCCCCTAGCATGTCCACACTGGCTGGGGGGATTCTGGGAGTTGTTGTGAAAAAGTAACTTTTCCACGTTCTGGTGCAAAATGGACGTAAGAGGCTCCAGCTGTGTGAAAAGATGCATGGAGTCACTTCAATTGATGAGTGTCCCAATGTGGCCACAGACCTATACCGTAGTTGTTTTGTCCAACCACAGGGGCTTATGTTTCTGAGTTTTTAAAATTAGGAGAGATCAGGTGTGTTTTGGGCAGTATGCTGGGAAGACGTAGAAGGAATGGTACAGAGCACCTACGCTTTCATTAAAGAGATGTTAGCGTACCAAATTTGGGATAGGTATTCTAAATTCAGAATCATGTTGTGCTGTTGTCGTTTCCGACTTATGGCAATCCGAAGGCGGCCCTTTCACAGAGCTTTACCTGTAATACCATGGTGTATTCCTGAGTAAGAATAGTTCACCAGATACTTACATATGGTGGTAGATTAATCATGTCTTTTTTCTCTCCTCTTGCTCTCTACAACATCTAGGCAATATCTTCGTTGTCAGCCTGTCCGTGGCAGATCTTGTGGTAGCCGTGTACCCCTATCCCCTCATCCTGAGTGCCATTTTCCACGATAAATGGATAATGGGTCCCATTCACTGCCAGATTAGTGGCTTCCTCATGGGCTTGAGTGTCATTGGTTCTATTTTCAACATCACCGCCATCGCCATCAACCGCTACTGTTACATCTGCCACAGCCTCCGGTACGACAGACTCTTTAACCTGAAGAACACCTATGGCTATCTTTGTCTGACGTGGCTCCTTACCTTGGTGGCAATTTTGCCAAACTTTTTCGTGGGCTCTTTGCAGTACGACCATCGGATTTATTCCTGCACCTTTGCGCAGACCGTCAGCATGTCGTACACCATCGCTGTGGTGGTGATCCATTTCATCTTCCCGCTTTCCATTGTGACTTTTTGCTACCTTCGTATCTGGATCCTGGTCATTCAAGTCAAGCACCGGGTGAGGCAAGGATGTAAGCAGAAAGTGAGAGCGGCTGATCTCCGGAATTTCTTGACTATGTTTGTGGTTTTTGTCCTTTTTGCCGTGTGCTGGGGGCCTTTGAACTTTATTGGCCTGGCTGTCTCCATCAATCCATCCAAAATCATACCGCAGATACCAGAATGGCTTTTTGTGGTCAGCTACTTCATGGCTTACTTTAACAGCTGCCTCAATGCTGTGATATATGGCGTTCTTAACCAGAACTTCCGGAAGGAATATAAAAGAATTCTTGTGGCTCTCTGGACTCCACGCTTGCTCTTTGTGGACATCTCAAAAGGAGGAACGGAAGGGATAAAAAGCAAACCATCCCCGGTTGTGACAAATAACAACAACCAGGCTGAAATCTACTTGTAAATGGAAGGGAAATTATTTATTCTGCACTGTCTGGACTGTGAAAAATACTATGTCAAGCTCTTGCTGTATACATATATTTGAATGTATGCTTATACAGTGCCAGGGTCCATTACTGTTTAATCGTATTTATGAAAAAAAGTTCTCCAACCTCTCAGCACTCCATTTATTATTTTTTAATGGTTGCATCATGGTGGTTTGTGGAAGTTAGATGATGGGCTTCCTAGGGCTGTGGCGAAAAGGTCATAATTTGGAAATGAAATTATAATTATTCTCTCACACACAAACAAACAAACACACACAGAACAGCTTGAAGAAGCCCCTGGCCAGAAGTAACTTTTCTTAGCTCTAAAAAGAACGTAAACAATGAGATGAGAAACCTCCTATTCAAATCAGTATGCAAAGGGATCTTGTAGCACCTTTGAGACCAACTGAAAGAAAGAAACAGGTAGCACCAGCTTTTCTAGAATCAAGTCTTCCATTCAGTTAGTCTCAAAGGTGCTACAAGATCCCTTGCATACTGATTTTCCAAACTAAGAGCCGGTGCAGACGGCCCGTTTGGGGCAGCAGAGAGCTGCCCCGGGAAGTGGCGGATCGGGGCTGCGGCAACCCCACACTGTGGCCCTGATCCTCCCTTTTGCCGCTATTTAGAGCAGAACTGTGGGACATCATCCGCTGCACTGGAAGGGTATCCTGACGCTGGGCGTACGGCCGCGCAGCATCAGGATGGCGTTGGGGTGGGGTTGGGGCACTCAGCGTGGTCTGCAACAACCCTAAGAGTCTTGACTCCTATTCAGGTGCCTTGAATTTGCAAGATAACTACAAGCAAGTCACCTTACACTAAAATGAGCTATTTATCTAAACCTCACTTTTCTGTTCGGATCAGCCAGGCTTTCCTGGGTTTCAGGTAGTGACGGCTGTTGGCTTCTATGTTAGGGGCTATACAGACCGGCATAAAGAGCCGGCCTGGGGTGGAGTTGGGGGGGGGTGACCACACGCCGGCCACCCTGACTCTGCTGGTGTCTCACAAAACTACAAATCCCAGGATTCTGTAGGATGAAGCTGTGGCAGCTAAAGTGGTGTCAAACTGCATTATTTCTACAGTGTAGGTGTACCCTTAGTTTCATGCCATTCTCTGATTTTAATACCCAATGCTATGGGAAGTAATGAAAACGTAAAACATTGTAATGAATTGCATGGAATTACTTTTCAAATATGATAATGAGGACACATGGGATTTTAAAAAACAGCTCTCTAAACTCTGATCGCTTCCAGCCCAGATTCACAGTGAAGCCATGGATTTGAGTTAGATTTTGTTGCAGGATGTTCGTCTGTCTTGGTACAAAAATGCCATTTCCCACCATGTCCCCCACATATTTTGGATGTGCCAGCCATAAGTCTATGACAATGAGTAGCATGCTGAGAAGGGCACGCACGGGTCCAGAATGTGCCTCAAGACATCAGGGGGAACCAAGCGCACGCTGTCCCTCTCTGTATTATTTTGCCAGCAAGTGTCCCACGCTCTGTCCTTCTGGCATGGCGCCACTGATGTGTCTGAACTCTTAAACCACATTAACCAGCTTAGTGTACTGTCTTGGATTATTGTCCGTACAAACCAGCATTTCCCCATCCAGCACCCCTTGAAGTCCCTCCACTGTGATTTTTAAAGGCTTAACATTAAAGGGCTGGCAGAGACGGGAACATGACTTTTAAGAAGAATGACATCATGACACAAGCCATCCCTGACCGATCAGTGGCAGGACGATGCTCTGGCACCAAGGCATCAATGAGCTATGGGTGGCTTCAGCTTATGTCATGATGTTCATTCTTTTTAAAAGTAACTTTCCAAGCGGTGAAGTAGTTTTTACCAAGGCCCCATTTGTCTTCATCTAGAGGATGGCTAGTCATGTGCCATGCAAAGTACGTTCAATTCTTAAAGTCTCCATGAGCTCAAGGCACTTGTCCACAGAAAAAGATACACACACTTCAATTCTGTCTGAGTGACAAACAGTAATACTATTATGGGAGAAAGGTGGGATATAAATCCCTAAAATAAAATAAAATAATACTGTAAGGAAGGTACACAAGGGGATTTGGCTGGCAGAAGGGGACTTGTGCCAAATCTTGCCCCCTCCCATACTTTTGGGTTTGGGTTGTGTTGCATTGTGCAACCTTTTTGTTGTGTAGTGCAACATTTAAATCATTGAACTGGTTGCTTTAATCAGTTAAAAACTTTATGGTGGAGAAATGGTGGCACTATATAATGGGGATGCAAAAAACTTAATATAAGTGCTAATAAAATAAATATAAGTGCCTTTGTCATAAAAGATGCTTTCCCTTCTGTATGTGATAATGTAGGAATGTCTCTTATTTTTACAGCAAATGCACTGTTAGATTAGGGCACCTTCTTTACAAAGAATCATGATACAGTTGCAAGCATTTGTAATAAATGAATTAATAGGCTAAGCAGCAATCCTGTGGCGCCCAAGGATGGAGCCTCAGAGGTTATAGGATTTTTTGGTTCTTCCCTTCCAAAGATGGAAAGAAAGGAGTGCCTTCAAAGAAAAAGGTATAACCTCATAGGCCTCCTCCTCAAGGTTGAAGAAAGGTCCATCATGTATGCATCTCCAACACTGACATTTGAATATGATGGAATTTTTCTTGAGATTTGTTAGAAAGTTCAGGAAAATAGGAGAGATTGATTTAATCTCATCAGCAAAGTGAACCCAGCAGAAAGTGCATGAGCAGGAAAAAAGGAAACTAGTCCACTTTTCATCTCCAGCCTCCATGTGTCTTCCAATAAAGAACAAGACAAAGTTCTTGGCGTAATATAAAAAGGTAAATTTACTTACAAAATCATGTGCATATTCATACACAGGTAAAGCTTCATGTTGCAAAGAAAATGAGGTAGAAAATAGTCTACATGCTTGCAGAGAAAGTTTCTTACCAGTGTGGTAGAAAGCCATGCTGCTCCAGTCAAAGGACCAAAGGAGAAGGAGGAAAGTAATGGCAATTCCTCCAGAGACAAAGGAGAGGCTGAGAGTATGTGACTTGCCCAGGGTCACCCAGTGGGTTTCATGGCTGAGCGGAGATTCGAGCCCTGGTCTCCAGAGTCAAAGACTCAAGCCACTATGCCATGCTAGCTCCCATATCTACACTATACAGTTATAATGCTTTGGTACAACTGTGTTCTAGGGAATCCTGGGATGTTTAGTCTTTGCGGTACTCAGAACTCTCACCGAGTGCCGTAGCTGGGAGAAATACACTAGCAATTCCCAGCAAAAACACATTGAGAAGGAAGAGCAATCTAAATTAAGCTGGCTTCCTCCACTTTCGAGTCAAGCTTGGTCAAAGCCAGAAAAGCTATTGCTACAAGCCAGGGCTCCGTGGGCTTTTGCTCGTGACATGCAACATCTCCCTTCCTAGCCTGGGAATACACCATTGAACGTGAAAACTAGAGCTCCCCCAACTATATGAGCCAGCCACTTCTCTGTGCAGTCTCTACATACCACGTCTTTTAGTTATGAAGCAGAAAACACAACGTGACAATGCAGTATTTTTTTTTTTTTGCTGCAGCCACAAAGCTTATTCAGAGCATTCCACTCTTCTAAGTCAAATCAACACAATCTTTGTCTCCGGCTGCCACCATTTCTGGGAATCATGCCAAAAGTTTGCAGCACTTTGTCAGCCTTTCACCCCTCAGAGGCCCAAGTGGCATCTTGAATGTTGTCTTCGCATGTAGGATGGAGTTTCTTCTGAAGCCTCCTGGGGCTAAGGCTGCATCCGCACTCCAGAAATAATCCAGGTTGACGCCACTTTAACTGCCATGGCTCAATGTTACGGGATTATGGCTGGGTGTCGTTTTGTGAGAGATTTAGCCTTCTCTCTCTGAGAGTTTAGGTGCCACAACAAACGACAATTTCCAGAATTCCACTGCATTGAGACATAGCTCCAAAAGATACTCAATCCCTGCTACACTAATAATAATAATAATAATAATAATAATAATAATAATAATAATATCATATACAACATGAGAGTGGATATCAATATCATATACAACATGAGAGAATTCCCAACAACCAAAATCAATAAATACGTGATGTAACTGAAGCACATATACACTATATTGTTGTTGTGTGCCTCCAAGTTGTTTTTGACTTATGGCAGCCCTAAGGCGAATCTATCACAGGGTTTTCTTGGCATGTTTTTTTTTTCAGACAGGGTTTGCCATTGCCATCCTCCAAGGCTGAGAGAGTGTGACTTGCCCAAGGTCACCCAGTGGGTTTTTATGCTCGCGCGGGGAATCGAACCCTGATCTCCAGGGTCCTAGTCCAACACTCAAACCATTAAACCATGCTGGCTCTCACATATAGAAGTATACCAGACAATTTTATGGTAAACCTGAATGTAATTTACAGAGGAATGCACAGAGAGCAAACACTAAGCATGAAAAATATGTAAAGTCCCTATTATCTTGAAAACATCAGTCCTTCAATAATAGGAATAACCAGCTGTAAGAGCTTGCATGAAGGGCTGTAAATGTTGAAAGACTGTAGCAGTAACCTTTAAGAATAAACAGTAAATCCTGCTCTCAATTTACTTCTTAGTCCATTAAAACCACTGAATTTTTCATTCAGACAGGCCTTTGGTATCTACGCTGAAAGCTGGAACAGGCTGTATTGATACAGTTTCAGTTTGTGTTTAAAACCAGTTTTTATGTTATAATTGTGTTTGATGTTACTTGAATTTTTGTCACCTGAGGCTGTTTCCCACTATGCAGCTATAAGCTGCATCCACACTGCTGAAATAATCCAGTTTGACACCACTTTAACTGCCCTGACTCAGTGCTATGGAATTTTGGGATTTGCAGTTGGTTGTGACACCAGAGCTCTCTGCTAGAAAAGGATACATCGCTCATAAAACTACAAATCCCAGGATCCCATAGCATTGAGCCATGGCAGTTAAAGCGGCATCAAACTGCATTATTTCTGCAGTGCACATTCAGACTTGAGTTTCAAACCCGGCCAAATGTTTCAAAAAATGAATTGGAAATGATAAGGAGAAAGAATACACTTGCCACAAGGAGAAAATTTCTTTATCTCAGACATTATTTTGCCAAGGACATGAAGGGCTGCTATTCAAAGTACTTTTTTTAATGGAAAAAAGAGGCAATATTATACATAAATCCATATTGTGTATGGCATGTCCACATGACTATAGATTCTTTCCTGTAAGGTGGCTCTGCTAATAAAGAGAAAATGTATTCCCCTTTTGCCTAACACGTCTCTCTCTTGCTCCTTTGTGAATTTTATCAGGCTTTTAAGTCGAGGTACGTCCCTAAATTCAATGGTAAAATGTGTGCAGGACTTTTCTTTTGTGCCAAACCGAATTGAGGATTATAGCTCTTTCCCCCAAAATGGCTTTTGCCTTGCTCTTGTCACGGAACCTGTAAGACTAAGCATTTACTATTCGAGAACAAACAGAGGACAAGCAGAGCAAAGACATTTTGGATGGGATTTTGGACAGAGAAATCTCCTCCACCTCTGAGTATACCTGCAGAACGGAAATGCATCAATTGCCTTTTATTAAACAGATGGGTAGAGAACTCACTTTACTAATACTGCTGGATTTCTGTGGTCATTATGAAGGAAGAAACTTACCTTCTGACACTAGAATATGGAACAGCTTTGGTTTCGAACTGCAGCTCCCACTACGACCATGCGCTGTAGTCCAAAAATTATTCTGGATATTGGTTATGCTCTTTTACAAACTCTACTTAACCCAGCAGGCTGATGGTGATGGGATGGAGCCATCTTCTAAACCAGCCTTCTCTCTCATCTGCATGGAAATCCTGGTCATCTCTGGCTGCTGGCAACTGTGCCAATGCAAGAATGCTTCTAAGGGCCTTGCAACTTGCAACAAGGCAGGACTTTGTGGATAATCTGAGGCCGCATCTACATTGCAGAATGAATGCAGTTTGACACCGCTTTAACTGCCATGTCTCAATGCAATGGGAGTCTGGGTTTTGTAGTTTTGTGAAATATTTTGTCTTCTACGTCTGCAGAATTAATGCAGTTGGGCACTGCTTTCACTGTGATGTCTCCATCCTCTGGAATACATGTAGTTTATTGTAGCATAGGATGGAGCCATCACAATTAAAGCAGTGCCAACCAATTAATTCTGCATTAATTCTGCCATGTGGAATCAGCAAGGGTTTTACGTGTCTAGGAAGAGATGATGAGGTAGGATGAAGTGTGCACTTTTTGGAGGTGGGAGCCCAGCCCTTGAGCTTGAGGATGCAGCAAGATCATCTATAAATCCTTGAGGTCAAGAGCAGAGCATGTAAAGGGAACCTTCTCCTGCTGCCTAAATACTTACAGCTGTAGATGGGCGGTCTGGATTAAAAACCTGAGTTCTAGGCAATGAAGAGAGTTATAAGGTTATTGCATGGCACTTTCAGGAACGGGAACGGAATGGAACGGCATGGAACAGGGAGAGAATGCAAGTTACTGCACAGGAGAATGCCGCCGATGCCGCCGGGAGTCCCCAAGCCGTTCCCCAGCCATTCGGCTGGGGAACGGCTTGGGGACTCCCGGCGGCATCGGCGGCATTCTCCTGTGCAGTAACTTGCGTTCTCGCCCCGTTCCGTTCTGTGCCATTCCGTGCCATTCCCATTCTTGCAAGTGCCATGCGATAACCTTATCAGTGTGGCATAATGGTTTGAGTGCCGGACTACGACTTTGGAGATCAGGGTTCAATTCCCAGCTCGGCCATGGAACCCACTGGATGACCTTGGCAAGTCACACACTCTCAGCTTCAGGGGAAGGCAATGGCAAAACCCCTCTGAACAAATCTCGCCAAGAAAACCCCACGATAGAGTTGCCTTAGGGTTTCCATAAGTCGGAAACAACTTGAAGGCACACCGCAACAACAACAGCAACAACAAAGCTGGTGGAAGCATTGCCCAGAGGCCAGTTGTATCTTGAAGTGGTGCCATGTATGTTGCCTTGACCATTTTAAAGCTATGAATATAGCATGTCGTTGTTGCTGTGTGCCTTCAAGTCATTTTCAACTTATGGCATCCCTAAGGTAAACCTATTACAGGGTTTTCTTGGCAAGTTTCTTCAGAGTGTGTCTTCCATCGCTACCTCTGAGGCTGAGAGCATGTGACTTGCCCAAGATCACCTACTGGGTTTCCATGGCTGAGCGGGGAATCAAACCCTGCTTTTCAGAGTCCAATACTCAAACCACTACACCACACTGGTACGTACATTAGGATATATGAATTAGTATATATAATGTATGTTAGTATGTACATTAAATATAGCATATACATTAGTAATCCAGCTTTATTTCCATTCAAAGGCCCTTTTTTAAGCTTCAGAAGGATGGAGGGGGAGGCAAACCCATAGTGATACTGTTTGACATAATGGATTTCTCCCAAATGGCATGTTCAGTCGACCCATGAAAGAAATCCAGAACATGAGATGAAACAAGCTTTGAAATGAATCTTAGGTCTCCTGATTTAATTCTGCATTGCCAAATGCTGCCGTCAGAGGGCATCTAATTTAAAAAGACTGGATGTGATTTTAGGAAGGAATTGGACAGAAGAGCTCTCTGGGACAAATCTGCACTATAAGAAGTGAAGAAATGTCTCTGTCTCCCTTCCAAAACATGCAGCAGGCTGAGAGAACCTGTCAAGTGCGCCAAAGATTTTGCTGGCATTGACAACACTTGGATCAAGAGGACAGTTCATTTATCATTGGCATAAGCATATGGCAATGTTTTCTGGCCCAAGATCTTCTGCTGCCTGAGGCAGAACCTACTCAGTGGAGTCCAGATGCAAAGGCAGCCAGGTTATTTTGGCACATGAAACAGAAAAGCCCACAGGGGTGAAAGCATAGTAACAGTAAATTAGTTATTCAACCTTTTTCCTGTCTCTTGAAAGTGCCCCCAATTTTTTTGTTTAAAGTACTAATATCCTAAGCAATATCTGAAGATCTCAGGGTGGCAGATAATAAAAATAACTCGATCAATTCAAAACAAAGCTTGTCTAAAAAGGCAGCATCTACGCTGCAGAATGAATACAGTTTGACTCTGCTTTGACTGCCCCGGCTCAATGCTATGGAATTCTGAGATTTGTAGTTTTGTGAGATATTTAGCCTTCTCTGTCAAGGAGCTCTGGTGCCACAACAAACTACAAATCCCAGAATTCCATAGGATGGAGCCGTGACAGTTAAAGCGGTGTCAAACTGCATGAATTCTGCAATGTGGCAGCAGCCTGAGACAGAGAGAAAGAAAGAGGCTTGAAGTCACCCAGAGACCCCCCCGAGTCTCTCTTTTTCACCCAGGGCTGAGAATCATGCAGCCGTCCAGATCTTGTTAGACTGAAACTCCCAGGATTCCTAAATTTTGGCTAGGCTAGCCAAGGATGCTAGGACTTGCAGTCCAGCAAGATCTGGAGGAGATGGATGTGATTCCCCTCCCTGCTTTAATCTCTTCCTTCAGCATTCCATGCTTCCAGGCAATCAAAGAGCATTTGATTTGATTTATTTTATTTTATTTTATTTACAAAGGAATCTTTTTCCCCAAATAAATAATGAGCTTGCTTGAGAACAGAAAAACCACTGTTGGTGGGTAGCCCAACCTTTTTGCTCAGGGCTTGGAGAAATTCCTTTTCTGAATGTCTAATTAACCATTTGTAAGCCACTCTGGTAGCCTTTCGGCTGAAGAGCAGGGTATAAATACATCATCATCATCATCATCATCATCATCATCATCATCATCATCCCCAGCTATTCCAGGTGGGGGATTCTGGAAGTCATAGTTCCAAGATGTATATTTTCCATGCTCTGCTTTTTCCTTTCCTTTCCTTACAGCCAGTAAGTTGACTGTCTGATACTGGACAGATAATATTACGGGTTGAGTCTCCCTTTTTCTGGAATTCTTAAATCTGAAGTATTCCAAAATCCAAAAATGTTTCCATGGGTGGCTGGGATAGTCACACCTTTGCTTTCTGATAGTTTAATGTACGCAAACTTTTGTTTCATGCACAACAATTATTAAAAATATTGTGTTCAAAATTATCTTGAGGCTGTGTGCATAAGGTGTGCATGAAACATAAATGAATTTCACATTTAGACTTGGGTCCCATCTCCAAGATACTGCATTATGTATATGCAAATATTCCAAAATCTGAAAAACTCCAAAATCCAAAACACGTCTGGTCCAAAGCATTTCAGAAAATGGAGTCTTAACCTGTAATGCTTAAAAGCGAAGCCTTTGCAGTCTGTCATCATCACTTTCTCTGTTGTCATGTTCTGTGATTTAAGTTTCCCACTGTGGGTTGCTGCGGGATAAATGGATAGAATTTATATTCTCTTCATTGCTTGTCTTTAATACATGGATTTTATCTGCCAATTATCTTTTTGTTGGTTGCAAAAATTATTATGCCAGTGCTTCGGTTGCCTTGTGCTTTGTTTTTCTTGTTTTATTTACTGGGAAGGGGGAGTGAGGAAGGCTGGCTTGTGCTTTCAGAAGGGATATAAACCTAAGGGAGCTTGCACTTCATGTTTATTTAATTTGGCCAAAAGGATGGGGCCTGCTGTGTGTCTAGAATCACTGCCTGTAAATGATGGGGAAAGCAGGCTTTCAAGCAGTATCAGTGTTGGCAACAGATAACAGAAGCCAAAAAGACGGAGTAATCCAAAGATAATTAAAGAGAAACAAGAGTATCCTGGAAGGATTGTTATAGATGAAAACTGTTTTGGGCCCAATATTAATAGAGTTTGGAAATGCAATGTTAAAAAGTAATTCATCCCCATTAGTAATTGTGATGTTTAAAATGTGGTTTGCTTGCTACCGATTATAGGCTGGCATCTTACAAATGACTTAACAAAGGTGCAAGTTGCTGCCTTGAGTCCTTATATTGGGAGGAAGGTGGGATATAAGAAATTATTATTATTATTATTATTATTAGTCCAAGTTGTTGACTTCTCTACTGACTGTGAATTGACTTAACACCCATCTTTTATGGGTATGAAAGCCTCCCCAACATTGCCATTTTCTAGCCAGTGAGGAGGAGGTATGGCTGAACAATGTCCAGCTATGTTTCTATAGCTGGATGCATAAGGATAAATGTCCTCCAGGAAATCTCCAATAAAAGTCTAATGCACGGTTACTTTTCACCAGTATGCTATGCCCTCATGTCGTAGTAGTTGCTGTGTGCCTTCCAGCCAATCTTGACTTTTCCTAGGGTTTTCTGGGTATGTTTTAATCAGAGGAGGTTTGCCATTGCTTTTCACTATGGCTGAGAGACTGTGACTAGCCCAAGGTCATCCAATGGCTGAGGTTAGATTTGAACCCTGGTCTCCCAGATTCCTAGACCACTGCACCACGCTGGCTCCTATGCTCTCATTATGGGGGGAAATAACATGTTAACAGGTTACTTGCAAGCCAACACTTTCCAGATCTGTCATAAACAATAAGGATTTTTCATGAATGAAAATGGATCCAGCAGTGGAGTGATTAGGACTTAGATATGATGTGACCCTCCAAGTATTGTTGGACAGTGACTCCCAGCATTTCCCACCATTGGCTATGCTGTCTAGGACTGCTGAGACTTGGAGTCCACCAACATCTGGCTTCTCACCCTACCTCAGATAATGATGTTAAACTGGATTAGCTAAAAGCCGGTGTCACTTTTCCAGGGAATCTAAATACTTTTTGATGCCACATTTCTGTGTACAATAGAAACTTCATATGTGTATAGAAAGCTGAAGTGGAAATCCTATACACATCAACTTGGGAGACTTTTGGAACACTTTCTTTGGAGTGTGACCAGAGCACAGAAGTAAGTATTGATAAATAATTCGTTTCCTTTTTCCAGGAATAAAAGTTACAAGGGATGATAAATCTACGATAACATCCAAAATCCACAAAACAGTGATACCAACTCTATGATTTCTATGTCCTTTGTTCAGCCAAGCAAAATGCACAAAATACATGATGCAACCTTTTGAATCTCCATTGGCTTCTTCGTCAGGCAAAAGTGTTAAGAATCGTATGGGAGATTTTTTTTTTTTTTAATGACAATGTTAGTCACATTTTGCATTTTGTCAAGGCGATCGATGATGGTGTGTTGTTTTTTGTTGAGATGGTGTGGAGGGACATCTATGCAAGTGGGTCCCTCCTCCTTCTGGCCATTTGGAACTGGGAACAAAGCATTCCACAGTCCAGAAGATAAAATCTGAATTCCATTAGCAATACAAAAAGGTACTTCTCCTGAGATCCAAGATGTCTCCATCCTTTGTGAGGTCACAATCCCCTTTGTTAAGCAGAGAACATCTATCTTTTGCATTAGGAATTGCTTTTGCATTAGGAAAATCTTAGATACTGTTTTGGTAAAACATGCAAACATAGCCTCAATATTTTGAAAAAATTGTTTTACCTTTGTTGGAGATAGACACCTCAAATAGTAAAGTCCCAGTCCATTGGCTCCCTCTTACGATTCCCCTGTAGTGGCTAAAATGCAGCATCTTCACATCCAGGAAACATATCCAAGCATAATACATAGCATGTGTTGGCCATATAGCAAAGTGCAATAAGGGATCAATCTGCTCTTTTGGTGGCCTAACTGTATTTTATATAATAATAATAATAATAATAATAATAATAATAATAATAAAATTTATTTATATCCCGCCCAATGGTACACCAATCCGGGCGGCTTACAAGTTTAAAAGTACAGTCCAATAAAACATATAATACAAAGGACACCCTGTGGACTTACTAAGTGGAGGAGGAAGATTGCATGGTTCAAGTGCTGGCTCAAGTTGTGCTGCTTCCACCTTGTGCTCCAAAAGGACAAAATGTTCTGTACTACAAGACAAGACTATGAAAGCTTATGCTACCAACTTCTCTCTTTCTCAAAGGTGCTCCAAGATCCCTTTGCCTATTGATCCAGACTAACACCTGGAGTTAGTCCAGTTGTAGAATGTCTTTGAATTCTACAACTGGACTATATAAAAGATTGGCTTGCCTAAACCTATCAGGTAAATTCACAATTGAGATATGATGTGAATTGGGGACTTTTGAAGCTTACATTCTTAGCCACTATTCTGCATATAATACATAGCATGTATTGCAACTATTCTGTGGCTTATAGATTTTAAGGATCACCAAACTAGGCTGTTTTTTGCCTCTTACTGCAATTCTAGAAGCTATGAGGCTGGCAAAAACTTTGTAGCAAAGGTATCCCTTGGATTTATTTAAGGCTGGACCAGGAGTGAGGTTAGCTGTTAATCTATTTGCTATCTCCTCTTGTCAAAACATTTGAAACAGTCTCTGTTTCACAAGACAAAATGTTTCAGATGGGATAAGAGGATCTCTATTATTCATGCTGAGTGTTAACCTCTGTAGCATTGCAGAAACAGCATTTTTACAAGCTTGGTTAACTTTCCTCCCTACGCTCACTTTCATTTTAAACATCTTAACAATTTAGCCCTGCAGCTAAAGAAACAATGTGGTGTAGTCTTCGTACAAAGGACAGAGGCAACCTGGATCTCAAAGGAAGCATCTTTTTGTATTGCTAATAGAGTTTAAATTTTATTTCCTGGACTTTATGACTCTTTATGTGCCAGAACCCACAGGGCCAGAAGCAGGAGTGTCTTGCCTACACAAACATCCCTCCATACCATCGTAAATGAGAACAACAGCAACAACAACGGCAAAATGTAGGCCTGTGACTCTTGACATCATCATATTTTTAATCTCTCCTGTATGATTTTTAAAAACATCTTTTGCCTGATGAAGAAACCAGTGGTGCTTCAAAAGGTTGCACCATGTACTTTGTGCATGTTAAACAAAGGTATTGTTCACTTGTGGATTTGGGATGTTATTGTATTTTGCTGCACGGCCAACACGGATTCCCCTGGATATGGTTCCTGAATTTGATGTTAGTGTAGCGGTTATGACTCGAGAGATGCAATTTTTAGTTCCCACTGAGCCCTTGGGCCAAGTGCACAGTCGGCTTGACCTGCCTCACAAGGTTGTTGTGAGGATAAAGGGAGGAAGAGGGAAACTATGAGCGTTGGAGAAAGCACAAATTTGCTATACAAATGTAGCAAACAAATTAAATTATGTACGAATGGAACAGTGTGTGTGTTGCTTGTCAACTGATGGCGAGCCCAAGAATTTCACATGGTTTTCTTAGACAAGGAATCCTCAGAGTTGATTTTGCCAGCTCCTTCCTCTGAAATAGAGCCTATGGCACCTGGTGTATGTTGGCAGTCTCCCATCCAAAGGGCTAACTCTGCTTAGCATCCAAGCAGAGGGCTAACTCTGCTTAGCATCCAAAATCAAATGGGTTCTGGTGCTTTTAGAGTATTTGGGCCCTTATTTTATAGGATACAGATATTTTTTTTCTTTGCCTGGAACAGGTCCTGGAATGCGGTCATATCAGTCCCATCTAAGTACATGCGAGTTATGAACATGGTTGTTTTGGCTAGTTCAGAAATTGATTTTCCAAGCCATTTCATTCTGTTCTGAATGGCTTCTGGGCAGTGATTAATTTTTAAAGCAAATACTTGAAGGGATTTCATTCTAGAATATTGCTCTCAAGTGTGTATGGCTGTCTGATAACCCAACCCTTTTGGCATCAGTTCCTCTTATAAAGAACCCATTTTGTCCTGGCTTTCACAGAGTCCGACAAAAGCCTCATCTGGAAGAACCTTCTGTACCTTCCCCTTGTCCATTCCTGTATTGTCTTCCTCTATTTCCCCACCACCTTTAAAAAAATATTTGCATCACTCTGATGGCTGTCACATCTTGAACTACCTTCTGAACAATTAATTAGCCTCCATAAAAGAGCCATGCCTTCAACATCCTCAGCCATTAAAGGTGCAATTTGCCAGACAAAAGATATGGGGTAGCCATAACAATCCTAAAAGGGAGACAGAGGAGATCTCAGATCTGCCCTGGAAAAGATTTATTGCTCGAATGCATTTTAAATCTGAGATAGTAAGGAAGGCTACTTTTTTAGTTCTTTGGATTTATTTAGTTCTGGGAAAGTAGAAAAACTGGCAAGGCCAATCCAAGATGTTTTGCTGCCTGAACTCCCAGGCAAGATGCCTTGTACATGAGCTGTAGTAAAATAATTAATACTAGTAGGAGGACTGCAAATTCCACAACACCTGAGTTGTTGTTGTTGTTGTTGTTCTTGCTGTTGTTGTGTGCCTTCAAGTAATTTCCAACCTATGGAGACCCTTAGGTGAGCCTATCATGGGGTTTTCTTGGCAAGATTTGTTCAGAAGGGGTTTGCCATTGCCTTCCATTGAGGCTGAGAGCATGTGATGTGCCCAAGGCCAACCAGTGGGTTTCACGGCCAAACAGGAAATCAAACCATGGTCAGGGAACATAGGAGAAATAGTAGACATAAATTCGAAAATTTCACATATAAAAACTGAAGTCTGTAATATTAAGGTCTGGTAAAGACAGCAAGAGGACCAGCATGGTGTAGTGGTTTGAGCCTTGGACTATGACTTGGAGACCAGGATTCAAATCTCTACTTGGCTGTGGAAACCCACTCGGGGAAGTCACACCCTCTTAGCCTCAGAAAGGGACAAAGGCAAACCCCTCCTGAACAAATCTTGCCAAGAAAATTTCATGATAGGTTCACCTTAGAGTTGCCATAATAATAATAAAATAATAATAATAATAATAATAAATAAATAAATAAATAAATAAATAAATAAATTTTTATTTATAGCCCGCCCCTCTGCATGGCAATCAGGGCGGGGAACAGCAATAGTTAAAACAGAACAAAGTTAAAAACATTCCCTCATCCCACAATCCCGTCCTCCCCCCTCCCGTCCCCTTAAAACCAGATTAAACAATAAACTAATTAAAATACAATATTAGTTAAATTAAAATCAAAATAACATAGAAATCAGACTAATGGGACTCGTCTATGGGCCGACAGTTATTCCGGGAAGGCCTGCCGAAAGAGATCCGTCTTTACTGCTTACTTGAAAGCAGCAAGAGTAGAAATAAGATGGATCTCATCCAGCAGGCCATTCCAAAATCTGGGAGTGGTTGCGGAGCAGGCCCTCTGGGAGGTCTGAGACAGCCTAGTTTTTATTGGCTGTAACAGATTCCTCCCAGAGGACCGAAGGGCGCGTGGGGGATCATACGGGGAGAGGCGGTCCCTAAGATAAGATGGACCCAAACCATGTAGGGCTTTAAAGGTTAAAACCAACACCTTGTACTGCACCCGGAAACTAATTGGTCCGAAATGACTTGAAGGCACACCACCACCATCACCATCACCACCACCATCACCACCACCACCATCACCACCACCACCTCCACCACCACCACCACTACTGCTCTCCAAGCTGAGCTGGAGATTTGCACACAGTCCTTTCCTCTTGCTTGGCACTGAGTCCACCAAAACCAGGGAATCTGCACCCTCAGCCTAGATATGTCCCATGTAAACTGGAGACTTGAATCAGGGCCCCGAGTTGTGGCAACCACGAGAAATAGTTTTGCTCCCAACTTTGTGTCCTCCACAAAAATGTGTGTAGTGAGACAGCAAGTGGCAAGGTTTCTCTCCCAGCTTCGGTCCCATTGATGTGCTTCTTTCCTTCTCTCACTTCTTCTCTCTAGGAGGAGAAATGCCTGCTGGAAAGAACTGTAACAATCTACCAATATTTTTGGATTTGGCTATACATTAGGAGAAATGGCTTAACAGTAAGAGATTTTAATGGGAGAACAGATTCAGGTTGGAAACATTATGGTATATTTTTGGACAATACCTCTCCGAATGGTCCTGCTGGCTATGCGCTTCTGGGTTTTGTACTCCATAAGTGACTTTTCCAAGTTCTGTTGATGCCTGCCCTCATTCCAGAAGGGATCCAATAATACTGAGGTGCTCTTTAGAAACACATGGAGCTTGGATTCCAATGCTACCCTGGGATCATGTTGTGCTAAAATTAAAGACCTCTGGGGTTTGCATCGTCTGTGGATGCTACAAAGCAAAATGTTTTTGTTTGCTTGTCTTGGGTTCCCGCCATCCAAAATAGCACTGCCATGGCCTTCCAGTTATTCCCAATTGGGAGAAAAAATCCTTTTCAGTAAAAACAATATACAGACCATGGAGGTGCTTAAATGTTTTGGATGGATAGACAGTGGAGGATGGAGACATATCCAGATCCAGCCATATTTATTCAACATTTACATACCCTGGTGGTTTATGATAGAAAAGCTTGTGCTGGGAAAACTTAGCTTTTTGGAGCAGTACTCTCAGAATCCCCAGCCATTATGGTCAGACTGCCTTGGAAGGTTGTCTGGTCTCTCATTTCCATAGATAGAGTTATTTAAGCAGAGGATGGATAAACATCTGTCAGGGATGTTATAGTTGTATAATGTGTGCTGTTTTGGCAATTGGATTAGATGTCTTCCTTGGTGGATCCCAAGTCTGCAACACCATATCTTTTGTCTTACCCTTGATCACTTTTGCTATATTGTGACTTGCCAGAATGTCTTTCACATCCTGATTTTAACAATGAGCCAGTATATTTTCTTCTCAAGTCAATAGTTGATGATCCTACAAAACAAAATGAATATTTGGAGCTCATAAAAGTCAGTTCCATTTCTTACTTATCCCATTGATTTCAGTGGGACCACAGGTTGGGAGGAAAAAAGTTACTCTTTGGACCATAGGTCCAAGAATCTCCCAAACCAGCATGGCCATGTTGATGGAGGGATTCTTGGAATTGTCATCCAAAGAGTAACTTTTCCAGGCCCTCAAGGAACTGTAGCTGCAATCGCGTACGCACCTATGTGGGAATGAGACCCACTGAATTCCGTGGTACTTATTTCTTATTAGACATAGAATTCTTCTCAGTGGATTCAGCTTATCATGTTTATTTAAACTGTTTGGATTTCCCCCCAAGAAATCCAAGGATCAAGCCATAATGCTTTGGAATTGCTCATGTTACGAGCATCATTAAGGCCATCATTCTTTCTCTCTCTCTGCTCTCTGCATCTCCTTTCAAGTATGACCTGAAAGGCCTCTCGCTTCTTTCTCATCCTCTGATGTGGCTGCAGCTAATTTTTTCAGAAGGCCAAAGGTGAGGTCTCATTCATAAGCACAGCCTTGGCTTTGATTCTGGTGGCTCTTTGTACTAATCCAGCTTCCACTGCTGTAAGCAGAGATTTGTCATCCCTTTTTTCTTTTTGATCTGATGCTGTGCATAGGAATATGAGAACTTAATTGTGGAGAACCTTTGCCTAAAGGCTGAGCTATACCAGTTATAAAACCATTTGCTGTGAGCCAGCAGGATGCAAGACAACATAAATTAATAATTTGTAGGGGAGTTTGGAACTAGTATTTTTTGATAGTTGGCTCTTCATGGGGGGGGGGGGGGGGAGGAGAGATTGTGGTGGGTCTCAGAGCCAATTTTCAGCCCCTGGAACACTTTTGGGGTTGGCAGAGACTGCTGTAAAGGAGGGGGAAACCAAATCAGAAGTGAGCTTAAGCCCATGACAAAGTTTTTTGGGGAGAAAATCCAGCTTTTTAAAAAATGTTGTTGTTGTTAACTGCCTTTGAGTCAACCTTGACTCATGGAAACACTGTGAATGAGATCTCTCCAAGACCCACCATTCTCAACCTTTCTCCTCAGGTCCTGCAGTCTAGGCCTGGGACCTCCCTGATCGAATCCATACATCTGGCATGCAGTCTTCTTTTCTTTCTACTCCCTTCCACCTTTCCTAGCATTACTGTCCTTTCTAATGAGTCTTGTCTTCTCATGATGTGACCAACATACAACAGCCTCAATGTGGTTACCTTGGCTTCCAGGGAGAACTCAGACTTGATCAGTTCTAGGACTCATTTATTTGTCTTTTTGGCCATCCATGGTATCCTCAGCACTCTTTTCCAGAACCACAATTCAAATGCTTGGTTAGATGGAAAGCAACAGGAAAAGAGGAAGACTGCATTACAGGTGGACAGAAATAAACAAGGAAGCCACAGCCCTGGGTTTGCAAGACCTGAGCAAGATTATTGATAATAGGATGATTTGGTGGTCTCTCATCCATTGAGTTGCCATCCACCAGGAGATGACCGTAAAAACTGGAGTCTTGGGGCCAGGCCCTGCAATCTGACAACCCTAACCACTATCACTCTATCTCTTTGGCTATTAAGAATTCTAATCTGGATGCCAGGGGGAAAAACCCTGATAGGCGATTAATTCTGTCAGTGAGCCGGCAGTAGAAAAACAATAATAGACATTGATTTATTGTAAACATTGGCACAGAAAAGAAATATGTTATATTAAAACATCGAAAAATTAACAGCATGGCCAATACGCTTTGGAGTTAATTTATTGTCATTTAATTACACATCTTAAAGATGTCAAAAATGGCATGCAGAAAGGCAGGACAATTAAGCAAGGCATGCAGGCCATCATGAAATCTTAATCTCCCCTAATGACATATATCTGTTATCCAGACAAAATGGGTTTTGAATGCCTTTCCCAAGGATGTTTTATAGCAGAGAACTTTAATAGAGTGCTAAGCTTTTTACCTTCTGCTATTTCACCCATGGGGAAAATACTGTGTGAAAGAAATAATTAGATTGCTAAGAAACCAGACTAAACTAAATTCACAATTCTAAAGGAGGGTGACATTTTACAACAGCTAGTCTATTAATGATCAGGTGGGGATGGTTGTATTTAGCTGCCTTGAGTTCCAATTCTGGGGGGAAGCCATAAATGGTTTCCAGAATCCTATATCTCCTTTTACGTAATGCAACTTTATATATAGTTAGCTAAATAGCAAAGAAACTGTGTTAGTGAACTGTAATGTAATGTAATGTAATGAAATGTAAGATGTGTGGCAGGACAACAGCAAGGTTATCCCAGTATGCAATGAACATCAAGTACTTTGGTGGGTCTGCTATGCAGTAATGTCATGGAAGCATTACAAAACTGCCCAAGTCTAATTCTTACATATGTCTACTTATGGAGACACAATTCAAATACAGCATTTGCTCAGTGTTCATCATCACCATCATCATTGTTGTTGTCTTCAATGGTAGTTGCAGCAATGTTATTGTTATGGTAGAAACACACTGTATTCCATAATGGAGGCCAAAAATGTGGGGATCATTTGAGGATGGATCAGTTTGTCTCAAGTATGTTTACCACAAGATACACTGCTGCAGTGATCAATATTGAAGCGAAGGCACTCATTACATATTCCCCAACTGTCCAGATTAATTATCTGTCCTCCCATTTTTTTTCAACTACTTTTAAAATGTCTCAGTTTTTCTCTCCACTTCCCATCTTGGAAATGGGATCCATGTCTAAACATGAAATTAATTTATGTTTCGCATACACCTTATAGACCTAGCCTGAAGATAATTTTATACCTAATATTTGAAATAATATTGTGCATGAGACATGGGTTTGAGTACACTGAACCATCAGAAAGCTACTTACTTACTTACTTATTATATTTATTTGTATCTGGCTTTTCCACCAAAACTGGGACTCAGAGCAGCTTACAATTTAAAAGAACAGCACAATTAAAAACATGCAAAAGTGATGCATTAAAATAGAATTGAAATATTACAATATTAAAACAGATAACTTGTTAGAAGAACATCACTCGTTCAAATGTGTTACTATCTCAGCCATCCCTGTAGATGATTTTGGAGTTTTTCAGATTTTGGAATTCCTGATAAAGGAGGCCCTTAATGATGAATGCTAAAGACAGAGGTAACCATGAAGGTAAGAAGTAAAGTGAGAAGGGGGATGTGGGATTTACGGAGTGAGAAAAAGCTCAAAGAATGAAGAGACCAAGGAAGGGGCCTTAAGAAGAAATTGGAGATGAAAGATAAAGGATGACAAGAGAAAGAATACAGCAGAAGGTAAGTAACAGAAACTTAAAATGAATGTGTAATGGAAAAGCTAGCCAGAACAGAAAGGGTACTGCCATGTATTATTCAGTGCTTGTCAGAAGTGCACACACAAAATGCTGAGGCACTGGGATCTTAACAATTGGCTTCATTCAGATTTATTTTATTTTTATTTACCAGAAGCTCGGTATGGCCTGATTGGATATTATACGATATGGAGGTAGAGTGCTCTGTCTGCAGAATAATGGAGACTGATATAGCATGACAATTATTTTGATGCACATGCTATTGTTTGAGGAGCTGCTGCTAACCATGACTCTCTTTGTCTTCTGGTTGCTCCTCAGGTATCTTTGATGGGATCTCAACTTCATTCATCCTCAATTTGGGCTGTCAACCCATTTGATCTGGCATACGCTCTTCCACTGCATTATATGTTTTATTTTCACTCCTACCCTTTCTCCGAGGGACTTAGAGCCATACACAGGGTACGTATATGTGTGTGTTGTGTGCCTTCAAGTCATTTCTGACTTATGGCAACCCTAAGGTGAAACTTATCCTGGGGTTTTCTTGGCAGGATTTGTTCAGAGGAGGTTTACCATTGCCTTCCCCTGAGGCTGAGAGGATGTGACTTGAGTGCACAGGATACCCATCCTCATTTTCTATCCATGGTGGCCCTGTGAGGCAAGTTAGGCTAACTTTCACCTGTTCAAGTGCTCTGTTTGTACACATGTAAGGCTGAATGTCCTAGCCTTTGGACTACAGATCCCAGAAACCTCTAGCCTACATGCCCACTGGGAATTGTAGAACGTTGAGAGATGTAGTCCAGAGAAGTAACATATAGTCAGGCTGTACTCTTGCATCAATGAGCCATTTTACTCTAGAAAAAGGAAGGATGTGGTTTTCACACAAGTCTGTGGGTGCTTCTACACTGTAGAAATAATGTTGTTTGATACTACTTTATGTCCTGTAACTTTATCCTATGGAATCCTGGGGTTTGTAGTTTTGCAAGGTCTTTAGCCTTCTCTGCCAAAGAGTGCTGGTGCTTCACAAAACTACAAAGCCCAGCATTCTGTAGGGTGGAACCAGGGCAGTTAGTGGGGTCAAACTGCATTATTTCTACAGTGTAGATGCACCCTATGTGTCTACTAAAACAGAGTGGTATAATGCTATGCCACTCAAAGTGGTGGTCAATGGGCTGGTGCTGATCCTCAAGCCATCTCCTACCAGTCCTTGGACAACTTTCAGGGAAGAAACAAACAATTGTAAGTAATGGTCACTGGCATATTCAGGGAGGGGAGAATTGCCAGTCCCCACATCAGATAGCTTAAGATGCACTGGTGTAGTGCACCTCAGAGAGTAAGTTCCAGTTCATTTGTTCCCTTTAGTTCACAATTCCACTGTGGCGGCTGAGTCTGATATATTCAAATCTGGAAAATGTATGCAGATCTAGCTGTGTCTCAAGAAAGCCCTGTGACTCTCCATCATCACCTTTTCCATTTCCATTCTGATATTTTGGTCATTAAAGTTATCACTGTAATATGCTATATATTATCATAGAATCATAGAATCATAAAATTATAGAATTATAGAGTTGGAAGAGACCACAAGGGCCATCCAGTCCAACCCCCTGCCATGCAGGGACTCCCGATTAAAGCATCATCCCTGTCACTACTCTCTGGATGGATTCCATTTTGTCAATATCATCTGGATGCAGTTGTCAATCTAGTCAAGAAACCCTATATAGGTTCACCTTAGAGTCACCATAAGGCTGAAATGACTTGAAGGCACACACAACAACAAAACAGCTTTGTGTGATAATATCTTGGATGCAGTTCATCTGGTCCTGGAGATTTCAATTATTTTTGGTGTAGTCAGAAACAATTTGAAGGCACACAACAGCAAAGGTAGATATTCCTGTAGCAGCTTTTTACCTGTGTTAGACTTCAGTTCCCTTACTGTACCATTTGTTCCATTTTCACCAATTAGAGCACTTTTGGGAGAAGACTGGGGCAAAGAAGATGTTGAGGAATTCCATCTTCTCTATGAGTATTCCAGATATTTTCGTTCTACCGGGAATGGGTTACTTTGTCTATGAACTATTGGGAGATTAGCATGCCATGGTCTTGACTGGATTGTAATGGCCCTTTCATTCTGAATTTGGTCAAACTGCCAGCTTATTAGTTTTAACATCTGATGTACAAGAGAATCTAGAACTCTATGAATAATGTATCAGATTTTGGGAGGCAGCTGTGAAATCCAATTAGTCGAGCTGAAGTCTGAATATCAATCAAGGCCAAAGTATCCCTTGCTCAGCTGCAAGATGAATGGCTTCTTCAAGATTCAAGGTGTGCGCTCACCGTTTTCACAGGCAAGCCATAAATAACAATGGTTTTAATTAAACGTTGGGATTTATTAAAAAAGTAAACCAATCAGCAAGGAGCATACCCAGGGCTGACCTATTGCTGCCTGAGGCACAAAATACCATGCATCTCCCCTCCATTCCATGTACAAAAGCCAGCAATGGAAATGAATGAATTTCACTGAATACCCTCCAACACTGTCCAGATGAAAACCAAGACAAAGGTGGTCAAGCAACACCAGAGTGTTGTCAAGAGGGCAAAAGTTATGAATGAGGAAGAACGCACAAGCTAGGAGAGGCTGCAGAAGTTTGCTTTTGCCCAAGTCTATGATCTATGCCAAGATCGATGATCTACTTTTGCCCAAGTTCTATGATCTATGATCTAAGTCTACTGAGAAGGACAAGACTCTTTCCCCTTCTCTCATCTCTTCCCTGCTGAGTTAATTGTCCGCAACCTACTGTTGCACTTATCTCAGTTTGCAGCAACTGAAGTAAGCTGAAGACAAAGAGAAAGAGGAGGAGGAGGGACAAACTGGGACATTTTAAAATCAGTTTAAACAGAGGATTAATCAGGACTGTTCCTGGCAATTCAGGACAGTTGGAAAGTATGCCACTGCCATCGTCACTTGTCACTGTCACTGATATAAGAGTCCTCCATCACTTTTGAGCACTGCAGGGTAGTTTAAGGGTTTGTGTGAAGCTGTGTGGCACAAACAACTTGGGAGATTATTGCACTGGCTGTCTTTTCCCGATCTGGGCACAGGCTGAGATCATGCCTTAGCACACAGCTCCGTGCCCAGATTGGAGGCATCCCATGCCAGATTGGGACTCCTCCCATACTTAGCCAAAACAGGACTTTTCCATTCTTAGCAAAATAATGGGAGACGTCCTGATTGGGTACGGGATGCCTCCGATCTGGGCACGGAGCTGTGCAATAACACATGGTCCCAGCCCAATCTCAGCCCCTGCCCAGATCAGGAAAAAGGCAGTCGATAATCTTCTTGGTCTCCTAGGAAAGAAAAATGACAAAAGTGTTCAGGAGAAGCAGCTGGGGAAGTGGACCCACTCCACCCCGCAACCTCAGTCAGCTGAAGCAGTTCTTCACTCTGCTTCATGGAATGGCCTCCTGAGCGTATCCCTAGAGGGAAAAGAAATGCCACTAGTGTGTCTATGTCCAAAACTAGAAAGACCAATGACATGGAAACCTATTGACTAATCATCTAGTCTTCTGTATGTTTACTCACAGTTTATGTGCAAAGGGATCTTGTAGTGGCATCCCTGTCCTGTGAGTCTGAGCAAATATGATTGTATCGGAAGGCTTGGCTGTAAACTATGGATTTGGTTGTGTGCTTAGGTTGGAAACTAGGGGCATGTGGTCAGTGGGTTTGCAATATAGAGTTGTGATCTGAATGGTGGTGTCCAGAAAGTGGACTTGTTCTGTAGATTGTTCCAGGTTGAGGCTGATGGTGGGTGGAAGCTGCTGAAATTCTGGTGGAATATCTTGAGTGGGTTCTCTCCATGAGTCCAAATTTTGAAGATGTCATCAAGGTACCTCAGATAGAGGAAGGGTTTCCAGGTACAGAAGTTGAGAAAGCGTTGTTCTTTGTCAGCCATGAAGATGTTGACATATTGTGGTGCTATGCATGTGGCCATGGCAGTACGATTGACTTGGAGGTATATATTACAATTATGTGTGAGAACAAAGTGGCAGACTTTGGTGGCTATGTCTGCTATAGTCCCATCTGGAATGATGTTCCTGACAGCTTGTAGTCCATTCTTGTGTGGGATGTTGGTATATAGGGATTCCCCATCCGTGGTGGCTAAAACATGGCTATGTCTCTGAATTCTACTCAAAATTAAGTTAGTAAAATGTCTTTGGTTAGCCCTGTTAATTTAATTTAATCCATTCCACCCCACCCTACCCCATCACCAGTTTGCAGTCTAGAAAGCCTGGTCAGCTGGTTTTTTGACCCTCTCCCTAAACAAGAGAAAGAAACCTTGTTCATTCTGACCTGAGGACCTTAGTCAATTCCAGGTAATTGTAGGTAAGTTCATCCAGTGACAGGCAGAGCCAAAGGCAAGAGGGTATGACTAGAAACACCAGCATATTTTAGCGTGAAGCTATGGTCAATAATAACTAAGCCTTAGGAGAGGCAGGTCAGCCTTTTAGGACAGAAGAAAAGATCAGTAAACAATGATAGTGTCATAAAGAAGGAGGCATAGCCAACTGAGGAAGCCCAGAAAACCAAAGCGGGACACCAGATGAGGACCAGATTCAGTTGAAGAGGCTGAGGTTTTCCATAATTTCCTCATTCATGGATTGCCGAGAGGGGGGAATTAATACTTCTGATTTTGTTAGGATGTAGTTCCCCCATATTTGCTCTAGATTTTGCATGAAATATTGCTCTGTGTTGGTTTATGATATTATCATGCTGATGCTCACTTCATCTCCCTGCAGGCTTCCAGCAGAGCTGTGTTGCTATTACTGTGCAGGCAATCCTAAAACCACTCTTCAAATGTTGTTATCAAAAGTGGCTCTATTTCCGGGGAAGAAAAACTACTCCAGTGTAAGACAAGTGCCTTCTTTCCCAAGGACACAAAACATAAGCTTCTTTACATCCTGCGGAGATGAGCAATCTGAGCACTATTTTTTTAAAAATAAATTAAATAAAGATAGAAAGGTCATGCAGAAATAGGTTGACTGTTGACTTAACATGCTGAGCGATTTGTTTTTTTATTCCAAAGCCTTCATCTCTGTTTACTTATGTGGGCTCTCAGTGCAAGAGTGTTGGCTGGAATACAGAATGGATGTCCAAATTTAGAGATGAATCTCTTACGTGGATGACCTTTGGAAGGATTTTGATGGCTTTTTAAAATTGTGTGGTTCCTGATGAAGTCTGAAGGTCAGTGTGATGTAGTGAGTAGAAAGTTTGACTTAGAAGTATGAGATTCAGATAGAAATCCCAGTGTGATCACAATGGATCCCAGTGGATAACTAGGGGACAGTCAATTTCTCCCTATGCAAAGGTGGGAAATGTGGTTGGGCACTAGGCTAGTGGTTGCCCATTTTCCAAAGTCATGCAGTAGTTGACAAGGGAGGGCAGGCAAGGATCAAATAGCTTACACTGGGGTTGCATGACATGCATTTGTGCATGTCGAGTCATGCACTGATTTTGCGCTGTGTTGTGTTGAATGCGCAATGGGATGAATGACTGAAGGAGTACTGCTGCCAAT
Source organism: Phrynosoma blainvillii (assembly GCA_026167975.1). Lineage (NCBI taxonomy): Eukaryota > Metazoa > Chordata > Lepidosauria > Squamata > Phrynosomatidae > Phrynosoma > Phrynosoma blainvillii. Next base: position 24,119,190 of record JANUYF010000009.1, on the reverse strand, counting down.
TTCTGTTTATGCACAATGGCACTGCGCACATAACTCAGTTTCTGTGACCTTTTTAAAAATATATATTTTTTATTCAAACACATTGTTTCATATACATATAATATTTTAAAAAGGAAAAGAACACAAGAAAAACAAACCACAACAAAAAAACAACATAACCCCCAAACATAAAGTACAAAATATAAACACAAAATAAAAATTATACATATGGCTTTCCCCAAATTAAAACCTTCAACTCAAACTAAACTTCATACCAATCATATCCCAATTATACTTCTACCATGAACACATTATTGTTATCTTTTTCTTATCGTATAACACCAAAAACTGTTAAATTCCCCCAGCATTGTCTCAAAGAATTGATAAACATATCCCAAACTTTTAAAGAATTAACTAAAGACTTTTCTTTAATCAACCTTGCCAGTTTGTTCATTTCAGCAAGTTCATAAATCTTCACCAGCCCTTCTTCTTGTGTTGGAATCACAACTTCTTTCAATCTCTGTGCATACAAGATTCTCACTGAGGTAGTCATATATTGTATCATTCTTCCATATTCTTCCTGATCTTCTCTATAAGTAAATTCAGGTCTCTTCTGGTACTTGATTTTTAAAATGTCCTCCAACATTAGGCGAATCTGAATTGCAGCCTTGAAGTGAATGTAGATATTGTGCACTGGAGAAAAATATCCAGCCATTTCCACTGGGGGACTTACATACTCATAAGAGATGAGTAGGATTCCAGCCAAAATATGCCAGTTCTGAACAATATATTTCACCAATGCTGTACTTCTTTTATTGCCACTATGCCTGCATCTTTTTGCTTCCTGCTTCTATCGTCCATGCCAGCATAAAAACACCTGCACAGTACACTGATAGGATGTCAGCATTTACTTCTCTTGTAGAATGGAAGCAAACAACAGTCTTGGATCCTAGCAACATTCACTTTTTGCTTGAGTTAATTGCCACCAAGTCAATTAGATATTGTGAGAAGCAGGATCATCTCAAGACCTTGTTTTGGCTGAGCCAAAGGACAAAGATGGTGCTCTCTCATCTACCCATTCCACAGACAGAAGTTGATCAGAGGGGTCATTAAATCCCATTTTCATCCTGGCAGTCATGTAGTTTCCGCCTGAGGGCAGAGATGAGCTTAGAGGACATGAGATGGGACTGTCAGGCCTTCATATTTCCATCCTCCAACAACTCAGTACCACCTACAACCTGCTTCAGATCTGTTGCCTGAAGTAGTTTCCTCACTCCATCTCATGGCACTGCTGGGAAAAGAATTAGTAAACTCACTTGACTTGAATTGTAAAGTTGCTTTCCCACCCAGCAGAAACGACAGGAATGCACTTGTTCGAAGTGAGGAGCTCTTGACTCTCCCTATAATCTTGAGAGGAGCAATCACACATAAATAACTGTGTAGATTTCCTCTTGTAATCAAAAGAAGGTGGAACACAACAGTGTCCTTTATTTGACTCAAGACAGTCAACAGGTAGAATGGGACTGAGCTCTTTGACTCTTCAGCTTGAGGGAGCTTTTTGCAAACATTTGTCATGTGCATGTGTACATGCTGTCAAATAGAATTCAAGTTATGGTGACTGTATAAATGAGAGACCTCCAGTTCATCCTGTGATCAATTGCCCTGCTCAGGTTTTCCAAATTAGGGTTGTGGCTTCTCTTTGTGTGTATTGTGTGCCTCCGTTTCTTATGGCGACCCTTAGGTAAACTTATCACAAGGTTTTCTTGTCAAGTTTCTTCAGAGGGGGTTTGCCATTTGCTATCTCCCTAGGCTGAGAGTGTGTGATTTGTCCAAGGTTTTCATGGCTGAATGGGGATTCGAATCCTGCTCTCCAGAGTCAAAGTCCAACCCTCAAACCACTATACCATGCTGGGTCTCAATGTGGTCTTCCTCTTTTCCTACTTCTTTCCATCTTATCAAGCATTATTGTCTTCTCTAATGAGTCACGTCTTCTCACAATATGTCCAAAATATGATAGTTTAGTCATGTTGGCTTCTAGGGAGAACTCATGCTTGATTTACCCTTGAACTAATTTATATATCTTTTTGGCATTCCATGGTATCTGCAGAATTCTCCTCTAGCACCACATTTCAAATGAATCGATTCTCTTCCTATTAGCTTCCTTCACTGTCTAGCTTTCAAAATCATACACACAAATTGGCAACACAATGGTACGGCCAATTCTGACTTTGGTATTCAATGGTATTCAACATTCTTTAGTCCAGGGCCATGTCCACACAGGCTGGAATATTCCAGGAGCAACCCAGACTATTATGGTCCTGAATTCCCTGTTACCTGGGCACTCAGGAGTGATGCCGGGTGGTTCTGTACATATGCATCTCACTGTGCCACCCAGTGCTGGTATGGGTCACTCTGCCTGAGGCCCAAAATGTGTTGCCCACTGCTGCCCACTTGGCTGGGCACCTCATTCTGATTCAGAGGGAGTGTCCTGTACTGGTGGTGAGTGGCACAGTAGGAGGCCCAAAGTTGCTCTAGTTGGGTCTGGATTTTTTGGGCAGATCTAGAGCAAAAGGTAAATTTTTAAAGTCTGTTTTAACAGTGGTATAATGTGGGTTTGGTGCTGAACTGGATGTAATTGTCATGACAGCTCACACCAGAATTGGTAATTGGGCCCTGCATCTTCTGGATTGATTGCTGTGAGGATGGAGAGAGAGCCCATGTAGACATGGCCTAGGAGATATTATAGTTTCTGGCTACTGAGTTGTTTTTAACTGTTTTCAAGCCATCCCCAACTCATGGCAACCCTGTGGATGAGACATCTCCAAGACCCCCCGTCTTCCTCTGCTCTGCTTAGGTCCTACAAATTCATACCTGTGACCTCTTCAATTGGGTCTATCCCTCTGGTGTGCGGTCTCTCTTTCTCTTTCTACTACTCTCTCCTTTTCTCTCTATGTTTGTCTCTACGTTTATCTCTCTACTTATCACACGGGGGACAATTGGAAGTATAAACGGTGATTAACCCATCATAATCCCACAATTGTGCTAATGTTTTTCACACAATGTCATGTTCAAAGTGCTATTATCCCAGGAATAACCCATAATAATAGCACAATTGTCCTAATGTTTTTCACATAATGTCAAGGTGAAATGTCATTAAAGTGCCATTATCCCGTGAACAGCCAGGCAAGAAACAGCAACAACTCATTCATGGAATTTTCCCATGAATGAGTTTTTGCTGCTTATTGCCTGGTTATTCCCTGGTTATTTCCGGGATAATGGTTCTTGTGTTAATTGCATTTTAATCACGCATTAATCTTAATTGCACAATTTTGACAGGTTAAGCACCCAATTTCCCTCTGTGTGATAAACTCCCTAGTACTGTTGTCTTTTCTAGAGCATCATGCCTCCTCATGATGTAGCCAAAGTATGACAGCCTCAGTTTGATCCTCTTGGCTTCCAGGGAGAGTTCAGGCTTGATCTGACCCATTTGTTTCTTTTTGGTCATCCAGCGTATCCTCAGCACTCTTCTCCAGCGCCACATCTCAAATGAGATGGTTTTCTTCTTATCTGCTTTCTTCACTGTCCAGCTCTCACACCCGTACATGGCTACAGAGTACTGCTACTGAAATGGTGACTGATTTCTCCTCTTCCCAAACCTACTTCAAATGTCGCTTTTATAAAGCAAACTACTTGGCTCCTGCAAAGGCTATTTTGTGTGCTTTATAGGGGAAGCTACCACATACCAAAGGTCCACTGCACTCTACTGTTTCTGTCTTCTATTGCTCTCAGTTCTTGGTTTTGAATTACTGTCTGAACCTTCTCTTCTCAGCCTAGCAGGGGCCTGGAGACAAACAGTCTGGTGATCATCTTCTCTTTCGGATCCTGTTCCACCCAACGCTCTGATCTTCTGACACGAAACCAGATATCTAGGCCATCAGCTCAGTTTGAGGCAATATCTGAGCCAGTGAGGCAGGGAAGCAGGACCTGTTAAAGACATGTGCTAAATGTTAAAGCTGTTTACTGGATTTTGTTCCACTCTGCAGGCTTGCAATTAACGTATCTTCAACAAAGGTGTTTGTTGGACATTTTAATATCAGTAATTTAACCCTTGTTCACTCAGATGGGACAATTTAGTCCCCCAGAGTTAACTCAATTCCAGAACTTGCACAGAAGGTAGGGTATTTGTGACATTTTTAACCAAAGAATTATAAACAATCTTCCAGCCACTTACCTATCCATTTTTCTTTACTGACAAAATAACTGGCACATAGATTGTCCAAATAAATTCATTGGATGGGTATGCTTCTTCCCCCCCCCCCCCCCCCACCACCCGAAGTCCTTTTTTTTTGCCTCAGCTCATAGACAAGTTGAGTCTCCCTTATCTGAAATGCTTAGGATCAGACGTGTCTCAGATTTTGGAGTTTTTTAAAATTTGGAATATTCAAATATAGATAATGAGATCTCTTGGAGATGGGAGCTATATCTAAACATGAGATTTATTTATGTTTTGTATACACCTTATATACATAGCCTGAAGGTAATTTTATACATAATATTTTTCATGATTTTGTGCATGCAATGTTTGTGTACACTGAACCATCAGAAAGCATTGATATCACTATCTCCACCCGTATGGTCAATCTTGGATTCTGGAATATTTTGGATGTTGGAATTCTGGATAAGGGAGACCCAACCTATAATGCATTTGGACAAAACAATCTTGTGCCATTTTGTCATGAGCCATGCTATCATAGGGATATCACACTTGCAAGATTAGCCAAGGGCATAAGAAAGATGCCAGGATAAGTAGCAGACACCCTTAGAAAGGCAAATGGCATCCAAAGCAGCATTATATATAAAATAGGGGCGTGGAATGTGAAAAGCATGAACCAAGGGAAGCTGGCCATAGTAAAAATGGAAATGGAACACAGGAACATAGCAGTACTGGGGTGAGTGAGTTAAAATGGACAGGAATGGGCCACTTTGAATCAGACAACCATACAGTGTTCTACTCAGGGAATGAAAAGACAAGAAGAAACAGGGTGGCTTTCATACTAAGGAAAGATGTGGCAAAAGCAGTCAGAGGATACAATGCAAAATCAGACTGAATCATTTCAGTAAGTCTCCATGGGAAACCTATGAATATCACCATAATTCAAGTATATGCACCAACCACAGAGACAGAACAGGCAGAAATTGATAGATTCTATGAAGGAGTACAGAAAGAAATTGTCAGCACACCAACATAGGATATCAAGCTGATCATTGGAGATTGGAACACAAAAGTTGGAAGCAAAGAAGATTCAAAAACAGTAGGCAGATTTGGATTAGGCAAAAGAAACAAAGCAGGTGAGCATCTGATAGATTTTTGTGAAGCCAACAACCTATTCATTGCAAACACATTTTTCATACAAACAGAAAGAAGGCTACACACATGGACATCACCAGATGGTCAACACAAAAATCAAATAGATTATATAACTGGAAGTAAAAGATGGAGGAACTCTATACTGGTGGCCAAGACTAGACCAGGAGCTAGACCCAATTCTCAATGGGTTCAGGAAATACCAGACATGCAAAGTTAATCCTTCCACTAAGCCTACTAACCCTACTGCTAACCCTCAGAACATTCAGATTTTAATGGAGTCAGAAAACAGCCTGCAACTCACCCAATACAAGTTGTTTAACTCATCTCAATTTGGGTCAAGAAAAGCAGGCCAGATGGGCAAATAACTGTGGTTTGGACACAACTGGCTGAAGGAACCAACAGAATGGACAGTATCATTTCATAAGAGACATCCACGACTGAAGAGGAAATTAAAGTTGGGTTTGCATTTTAATACAAAGCACCCCAGTTCTTCCTTCCTAGACATAAGGAAAATCCAGAGCACAATTATATTTGCAGTTGTTCTCAAACAACTCTCAAAATTCTGAGATCTGAAAATTCTGAAGATCTGAAAATTCTGAGGATCTTAAAAGGAGGAGTACACAGAATATATACATGAAGAAAACTGCATGCAAAATGCTCATTGGGGGATTATGGGAGATGTAGTCTAAAAAGGTAACCTTTTCTAAGCTGTGGCTCTGAGCAAAAAATTAATGAGGGGGGGGGGAAACCATATAGTTTTGCTTTCTCCCAGACGAAACAAACTGTATTCCTCCCTCCTTCTCCATCTTGTCTCCTTTCACAGTATATTTATTATCGTCTTTATTTATAAAATGCCGCAAATTAATCAGAGCTGGAAAAAGTTTGTCAAACAACCAAAACAAGCTGGCCCCTGTCAGCAGACTTGCGGTCTTAAAGGCTGCAAGTTGGTTTTATGTTGGAGGGAGTTCTCTTTTTCAATTATTTATTTATGTATTTATTACATCCACTTCCTTTGAAAATATGCCACTGTGTTTATTACTGGATTTACATTCTGTTGACAGAGAATGAGGTCAAGGAATATGGAGAGTTAATGGCGTTTCCTGATTTTAATGGAGGAAAGCCATTGCCTCGCTTCCAATGAAGTGGGGCTGTTTGTGATAAACTCCCCATGGTAATTTTATTAGCAAAAGAGATAGCAAAACATCAAATAAATTAACCTTTTTCAGCAACTGTTGTTGTCTGAGCTTGGCACACAAATTGCTTACATTTCTCTGTGGGGTATGTGTGCATGTATGTGAAAGACGGAGAGAGAAAGAATGAATGAACCTAAAATCAGTTTGTAGATTATAACAAGTAATAGGTATAACAAGTGAGGTACTAGTAGATCATGATTCATGCCATCTCAAGATATGGCTAGGAAAGACCCCTACCTAACCCCCTGGAGAGCCATCTGTTAGTACTGGAGTAGGTGGGCCAGTAGCCTAATACAGGACAAAGCAGAATTCAAAGACATAGGACGTTTTCACACGGGGCAAAAGGAGGACGCTAGCCGGCCTCCCGCCGGCCTCACTCTGGCTCCATTTCCCGTGTGTTCACACACGCGCGGCGGCAAACCCCGCCCCTTCCGGTGTCATCCCTGCGTCCAGCCGGCTTTTCGCTCCGTGTGTTCAAACACACGGAGCCCTAAGTCCGGCCTCACTCCGGCAGCCGCAAGCTAATTCCTGGCTAACTCCGGCTTCAGGTAATTCCGGGTGGCAAAAGGAATTAGCCTGCCGCCGCCGGAGTCATTCCGGTGTCAGCGGCACGGGGTCCAGCCGGCTTTAGGGAGCCCTGTGTGAAAACGTCCATAGCCATGTTTGTCTGTGAAATCAGTATGTAAAGAGATACATCTGAGGAAGTAGACTTAAGTCTACGAAAACTCATTGTCCAAATGCATCTGAGGAAGTAGATTTAAGTCTATAGGAGATTTATAGCCCAGATTCCTTGTGATTGGGCAAGCTATAAATAAATAATAACTCCATATTATTGTACACAAGCATAAAAATGCAACTTACTTCTCCTAAATTTAAGTAGAATTGTGGCCATCTGCAAAGCGAGTTAAATGAGCCGGGCTGCATTTGGATGGCGGATTTTGCAACAAAAAGCCATGTGATAGGACCTGGATGGAACCCGGATTTTACTTGAATTTGGGAGAGGTAAGACACGTTTTTATGCTTGTGTGATAATCTCCTAAGAAAGCTCCTTGTCCAAATGCATGAGGAAGAAAACTTAAGTCTATGAAAGTTCATAGTCTAGATTAGATAGTTTATTGCTTAGTCCAAAACCATTGCACTAAGCAATAGCCTATCTAATCTAGACTATGATTTTTCATAGACATAAGTCTACTTCCTCAGATGCATTTGGACATAAAGGTACTACAAGATCTCCACATACAAGACAAGGCAGTTTTCTGTGTTTCTACAAAGGGCTTCTCTGAGGCAAGTGTTCCACAACCAGGGCCCCAACATTGATATGACTCCATCTTTTGCAACCACAGCTCTTAAAGACATTGAAATGGACTGGGATCCAGTGCATTTGGTATAGTGGCATAAGACTTAAATTAGTGATTACTTAACAACTCATTCAATATGAGATAAGTCTTGCAGTTCAAACCACGCAGACAAGATAGCATCCCTGCATTCCCATTTGTTGTTGTTGTGCACCTTCAAGTCATTTCCAATTATGGCAACCCTAAGGATTTTCTTAGCAAGATTTTTTCAGAGGGTTTTGCCTTTGTTTTAAAGTCACCCAGTGGGTTTCCATGGCTGAGCGGGGATTAGAACCCAGGTCTCCAAAGTCATAGTCCAATAATGCTCAAACCATTACAAATACGCAATAAATTATTGTTAAAATGCAGTCCAGTTTTCCATATATTAGGATCAAAAGCCTTTAAAGAAATCCATTACAAGTCAAAGAATTAAAATTCAGTTTAAAGAGACACACAGTTCAAATAAATCCCTTACAGCAAAAGACTGTCAGAATAGAAACATTTTTGCTTGCTGATGGTAGGAAGCCACTCTCACTTCTTTAAGAAGCCTGGGAATAGCCATAAAAAGAAGGCCCTCTCCTATTTTCCCATCAGAGATGCCTATGATGGCGATGCCAAGAGAAGAGCATCTTCCCAATCTTGGAGCCTGGACAGGTTGATAAAGGAAGATATAGTCCTCCGTATGGCCTGGACCAAAAGTTTGTGTCTATTTGCCTTCAAGTGACCTAGAATCATAGAATCATAGAGTTGGAAGAGACCACAAGGGCCATCCAGTCCAACCCCTTGCCATGCAGGAACCTTTTGACTTATGGTGACTCTTATTATTATTATTATTATTATTATTATTGTATTTATACCCTGCTCTTAAGCCAAAAGGCTATCAGACCAGCTTCCAAATGGTTAATTAGACATTTCCCTGCCCTCAGGCTTACAATCTAAAAAGACAAGACACAAAAGGAGAAGAGAATGATGGTAGGGAAGGGGAATAAGTCATTTCATAGTGGTTTTTTTAAGGCAAAGAATACTCAGAGGTGATTTTTCCCAGTTCTTTCCTCTGAAATATAGCCTACAGCACCTGATATTCATTGGCGGTCTCCCATCCAAGTAGTAACCAGGACTGACCCTGTTTAGCTTTCAAGATCGGACAGGATCTGGTGCCTTGAGGGTATTTAGTCTCTGTTGCATAGGCATTTATAGGTCATAAATCAATACTTTGAGTTGTCCCCAGAAGTGAATCAGCAATGAGTAGAGCTGTTGGATCAAGGGAGCTGTATTCTCCATTTAACCTGAACCAGTCAATAGTCTGGCTGCAGATCTTTGGGCCGAATGAATTGTGGGTTTTCCTCCCTATACACTTCTCCAAACAATGCATAATTTTATACACCTCTGTTATGTTTCCCCTTATTTCTCTTTGCTCTAAGCTGTGTATTCCCCCAATAAAATTTGGAGACTATCTGGGTCATGTTTCTGCCTGAAGTTGAGAGGACTGGGCAATTCCCTTTGCTGCACTAGATTAGGTTGCCAACGGCTATCATTGCTTGGCAGTTCTCTCTGTGGTAATGTGATCTAAGTTGTTGTGGTTGGCAAAACAATTACGGTAGGTACACTAAAAATACGGGTACTCACGGCATTGCAGGAAAAATGAAATTATATTAATTCTTGTTTGTAGTCTGGAGTTCTAATTACGTGGTCTGATTAACTTTGATGCTGGCCTGGGTCTGTGCTTATAGCATAAGTGCCACAAAAATGGCTCAAAGCTGGCACCTTGTTTTATTTTTTGCATTCGCTGAAAATGGTTCAGAGTGCACTGCATAAGCCTTTCCTTGGTTTTATAACAGATTGCACAGGAATCATTAATGTAAATTACGCTACAGTTTCCGGTTGTGATCGAATTCATAAACTGTGATCAAAAAAGAGACGGAGGAACGCAGTCCTGTAAAACAAAGCGAACCTCTCTATGCTTCAATATGTATTGAAATGGTGGGCATCCTTCTTACGATGGAACAGGACCCAGCAAACTGTTTTTTATTTGTGTTCCTTTTATTTTCTTGCCTTGCGTCGTGCAGGTATCAAGAAAAGAGAGGTCTCAGCACAATTGCTAACTGTATGCTGGAGCAATGATGTATATTTATGGAAGCTGATGCACATTTAAAAAAATAATGCAATAGCTACCGTACCTACAAACATGAGAGTGGGTCCAAACGACATAGTGACACAAAGCAACAACATACCCAACAATATGCACCATTTGGAGAAGAAGATCTTTTTTAAAAATAAGGATAAGGTCAGTGGGAATGTAACAGAGAAGGGAGGCAATTCAGATGAATTTCACTCTAATTGTGAATATTCCCACTTTATCCATCCCCAAAGACCTGACCACTTCATCATCTAATATGCCTCCGCTCTCTGTTCTCTCCACAATGGTAAGCGACACCATTGTCAACCCTCCTGGAGTCTGAAAGCTGCCAAGGAAAGAGGTTTTGGAGACTACCGGTATACAAAGGGATGCAGAACTACATGTATGTAAGCCCTTCCCTACCTGCACATATGTCCAACCATTATTCCAAGTGGACACTATTGTTCTGTTAATGCAGCCTTGAATTTAATTTAATTTAATTTAATTTAATTTAATTTTTTGCTGCTACAGCATCACACTGTTGACTGATCATCTGGGTAGCTGTGTTGGCCATATAGCAAAGTACAATAACATCCAAAACCCACAAAACAGTGATATTTTTATTCAGCCAACCAAAATGCACAAAATGCATAATGTCAGCTTTGGAAGCTCTGTTCATTTCACCAGGCAAAGGTGTTTTAAAAAATCATATAAGAGAAAAATATATAAAGTGATGATGTTAGTCACAGGCCTGCATTTTCTCAAGTTATTGTTGTGTTGTTCTGTGGAGGGATTTCTATGCAACCAGGTATCTTCTCCTCCTGTCTGTTTGGCAGTGGGAACAAAGCATTCCAAAGTCCAGGAGATAAAATTTGAATTCTATTATCCGTTCAAAAAGGTACTTCTTCTGAGATCCAACAAAACTCACCCTTGAGGTCACAGCCCTCTTTGCTAGGCAGAGAACACTTGGATCTCTCAAGAGAAGCCTCCATGCTTTTGCATTAGGAAACTTTTGGGTGCTGTTTTGATAAAATGTGCCAAATATAGTCCCAATATAAGCTTGTGGTCCATCAGGACTCCTAGATTCTTGTCACATACATCTGTTGTCAGATGTCACCCGTTTTGTATTTGTGCATCTACTTTTTCCTGCCCACTTTTCCATTTATTATCTCAGATCAAGAGGAGGAAGGTAGATTGTAATGAAATCCACAAGATTTATCCCCTTCCTTTCCACAAGCAAAGCAAAAGGGGGGCATCCGCTTCAAGTTAAAGACTATACTGCTCAGGGAAGCTTTCGCTGGCGTTGCATGATGATTATTTGATGTTTTTAATTTGTTGCCTTCTTTGTATTAATATGTATTATTTTACTATTTTGTAGAACGTACGCCATCGGCAGGCTTTTTTATCTATTTTATTGACTGTATGTACAGCGCTGTATAAATCTACAGCGCTATATAAATAAACTGTAACAACAACAACAACACATATGTTAAAAAGGAAAAAAACCCCATAATTTAAGCACTGACTAAAAGTGAGATGCACGTACATTTGCCAAGAATTCAAGCCTTCCTGCATTTCACATCTCACTATTCTCCCTCTATCTTTAAAATGCTGGCATGAAGCTATTCTGATTGCATTCCATTTGCAAGTTTAAAATTAAAATGGTGAGGGCAAAACCAAAAATTAATAAGAAGAATTTGACTGAGGCATGGAGGAAGCATGAGGAAGGAATAGTTATGTAAATGAATGGCTAACTGAGATATTTGCAGGAAGATTTGCAAAGATTTAATCAGAAAGGGAAACATTGTAAGGAAGAGAAGAATTATCTTCAGTCATTTCTGACAACAAAAAGTGCCTGGTGTTACTTAATATACTTTCAAATTAAACGCGGCAAGATAAGCCTCAGGAAGAAATCTAGGCCTAAAGATGGGGTGTAACAGTATAGGATCAGCATTCACAGGATCAAAGCAACATTATTTGCCACCCCACTCAGGTTTCCCAGTTCTCACAACATGTATGAATTTTCCCAGCAGCAATGTATTGTTTGGTGCTTTCCCTGTAGCAATCCAAACTATTTCAGGATGGCCTATTCTTAACTGGTAACTAAGATTCATTAGCTCTATAAAAGTCCTGCTCCTGATATTGATGAAGATTTCTGGAACTGGTTTGCTGATGCAGATCAGCACAGCTATCTGGATTTTTTTTACTCTCCCAGAGCAGGGCTATGGGAACTATCTTGGTGAGCGTCTGTTTTTCAGAATTAAAGACTATAATGTCATGCTACAGCAAATGAGGCTGAGTTTCAGTACTTAGCCTGCTTGGACAGAGTGGGTGCTGATGCCTACTCTGGAGTCTCTGTGATAGGAAGTTTGCATCTATGAATTGTCATTTAAATTTCCTGCAATGCCTTGAAACAATATGACACTGGGTATTCCAAAGAATCAGTGCTAGTCCTACTGTTGGACAAAATGAGATTGCCACATAGACAACAGAGAGTAATGAAATCAAAGCATATTTTAAGTTATAGGTTGAGTCTCCCTTATCTGGAATTCCAAAATCTGGAATTCCAAAATCCGAAATACTCCAAAATCTAAAATGGGTGGCTGAGATAGTGACAGCTTTGCTTTTCCCACGGTGCAATCTACACAAACTTTGTTTCATGCACACATTCATTTGTATAACATTGCCTTCGGGCTATGTGTATAAGGTGTATATGAAACCTAAATTTTGTGTTTAGACTTGAGACCCATCTGCAAGATATGTCTTCATGTATGTATGTGCAAACACAGGTATTCCAAAATACAAATCCGAAATCCAAAACTCCTCCAATCTCAAGCATTTTGCTTTTTGCATCAGGCAGCCAAGTGTGGGAAATATTAACTAGTCACTTATAGACACTTATAACCAGATGTGAAGGTCTGGGGGAAAATGTTGTCAGGGGATGATGGAAATTGTAGTCCAACATACCTGGAGGGCATCAGGTTGGAAGTGTGTTTTCCCATAATGATGCCGCTCTGCTCTTTCCTCAAAGAGACATAGGAAATGGGGTCCCTGACATTTTGCTTCTGTTCTTTCTTTCAACTATGTCCAGTTCGCGGTGATGGCCTTGGTGTGGTTTTCTGTTATTCTGGCTGCTCTTCCAGGAATGTTTGGGCAAACAAGAGCGTGCCTTTGTTTGGGTTCCTACCGACTCTCCGGGTTACTTTCCTACGTATAATTTTATGGTCTCATTCAACAAAGCATGACAAGAAACATGAAAAGGAGGCAATAAACTGCTGCAAAGGATGTCCTAAGCAGACACACAAAATACCTTTTTAATGTTTGCTATATTTCTTCTTATCAGATTATGGTTGGCATCCTGTTTGAGAGTGTAAGAAGATGGAGGAACTCACCAGGGTAGAGTTTCCTGGAAATTATATTTATATATTATTTATATTTATATTTATATATATTTATATATCCTAGACACAAAACTAAAAAAAAGCTCTTACAAATAGCTAAATACATTCAGAAGCAACAACCTAGACAATACTACAAACTTCCATTCTGTTTCTTTGACAACAAATACCATATTTTTCTTCATTCTTACCTCTTCTCTTTTCTTATTTCCTCCTATTTAATGCTCTCTTCCAAGAAATACAATTCTATATATAATAAATTCAAACGTGTAAATAACTTTTACTATAATACCTATTCTGTCTTTTGGTTATCTTGTCCTTTCCAAAATATAATTTCTTAAAAGTTCTCATGTTAAAACTTGCTCTGATCCAACTGTCTTCTCTTATAATATTCATCCGAAGGAGACCATTCCTTATCTATCTTTTCCAAATCCACTTGGTTCAACAGAGCTGTTAACCTATTCATTTCTCTCATTTCATATAACTTCAACAAACTCATTGGGAGATTTTCCAGAGAGAAGGAGACGGATTTGCAAAAGGCTGTGATATAACAGTGCCTTTGGAAAGGTCCTGCTCAGTCACCTCTCAGTGCTCTACACATGAGGAGGTAAACCTTGATTGAGGCGGCATCCGCACTGCAAAAATAATCCAGGCTGACGCCATTTTAACTGCCATGGCTCAGCATTATGGAATTCTGGGATCTGCAGTTTGGTGAGATTATTTAGCCTTCCCTGTTAGAGAGCTCTGATACCGCACCGAGCACAGAGGTAGACTACATGTTGGTAGACTACAGTTCCAATCATCCTCGATCATTAGGCTTGTTGGGTGGTGTTGAGGGAAATTGGGAGTCCCTGAGCATCTGGTGGGCCACATGCGCATAGGTTCCCCATCCTTGCAGGAAAGGAAGCCTGTCCTGAGACGAGACTTTTGCCTCTAATCAATGTTCTCTTTCTGTATTTGCCAAAATAGGACAAGTGGCAAAAGTTGCTGCTCTTAAGCAATTGCCTGTCAACTGACTGATGAGCCAATCCATTTGACAGTTATTATGCCTGATTAAATTTGCAATGCTGATAAGGACTGTAGCAGATATCCCCTGCTGTGCTTTAAAATAAATAAATAAATAAATAAATAAATAAATATTGGCACACTTTTTGATGGGCTGTTAGGGAGCATGGGAAAGAAAAGCTCCTAAAGCTATGATAGCCAGGCATTGTGAAGATGTGGCTGGCAGATTAGGTGTTGCATAATAAAATAAAAGGTAGACATCCTATCTGAAGAAGCGCAGGAGTGTTGAACCTTGTGTTTGATTTGCTGATATGCGTGCCCAGCATTCTCAGCTGCAAACACCATGGCAAAGAGATGAGCTATTTTATGAGCAGGGCCAGCCTAAGATCTTTTGCTGACTAAGGCAGAGCATTTAATGAAGTCCCTTCTTTCAAAGACATAGTACAACAACCAAGAGCCTTGTTGCATGACCAAAGAAAGCAGAGGTCCAGCAAGAGAGAAGTGGCTTTCTCCTTGCCTCTCTGCATGCTGTCGTAGCACTTCTGCCCTCCTTCCTAAGGGAGATGGTCATAAAAGTGTGCCTTTTGCCAAACGGATTTTTCCAGCATGACAAAAGACACACTTTTATGACTGTCTCCCTTGGAAAGAGAATGGAAATGCTTTGAGGGCATTTAAGATCTTGGAGGAACTCTCCTGAGAGGCCCTCCTGTTGTGAGACTTCAGGCAGGTCTTATATTGGCCCATCTCACATTTCCCAGCCAGGCTTGACTTTCCCTTATTGCTATTTGAAAATCAGGCAACCCTAAATTGGAGGTGCATATATGGAGTGTTATATTACGCGTACTTCTAGGATTTCAGCCATAAAACATTTGGATTCACATATTCCCTGCCAATGGCTGTTTGAAAATTACAGCTTTTTGCTGATTTTCTTTCCCAAAATGGGCACTCCAAATGCTGGAAACTGTGGCTAGAGTTCTCCATTAGTGATCTCATTCCTATAGTCTTATGCTTACAAACACCTAAAGTTCCCATAGCTTTCTGCGAAGAAGGGTTGACTCTCTTCCAAAATTCTAGCAGAAGTACTAACCAGGGCTGACCCTGCTTTGTTTCCAAGATCAGAAAGGATCTGGTGCCTTAGACAATTTTACTATTTTATCAATAAAAATGTTTTAAGATTAAATAACCCACTAATATTTCATATTCTGATTCCTAAGGCACAATAAGAAAAAGACTGATTTTTAAGGCTTCCTGGGATATACATTTGATTTTGTTTTTAGCTAATTCTTCCTTTTTGTAAGAATTATTTTTTCCTCCTCCTTCTCTTTCTCTTTGAGTCCTACTGAGCTACTTCAAGACATGTCAAGCTTGGATATGTAAAATGCAATACATTCCTGGAAGGGAATCTTATGCCTCAGTAACATTGCTGTAAAAGGATGACAGCCCGACAAATCACCCCAACTCTCTGTCTACATAAAAACCAGCAGACTTGCAATGTAAAAGCAAGCAGGTGAAATTAATGGATCAATATCTGGACCTGTGGTAAGAAATGCCTGTCTTCCAAAATAAAATATAGTAGTAGCAGTTGAGCTTTCATGCTGTTTGATCTTCAGCAGGTAGCCTTGAGATTGGGGAAAGATCGACAGTCCTTCCCACCTGGAGCCTTGTAAAGCTTGCTTTTTCAAATGTTTTAAATTTCGTGTTCTGTTTTCTTCTTCCTATTCTTTCTACATTGTTTTGACTCGCTTCTTCTATGCAGTTGTATTTATTCATTCTTCATTTCTGTCATTGCAGGTGATAGGTTTTGGAAACGGTCAGTAAAAAACATCAGTGATTGTTAGAGTGAGGAAATTTCACAGCTGCAAACAGACCTTAGGCAATTGTGTGTAGGACTGCAACACTTATGATTTTTTTTAAATGAAGGTGTTCATTTATTTACAGTATTTGATTTATATTTCACCCCTTCTCCAATAAAGGGATACTGCAGAAAACAAAAGATTTTGCAAATTCTTTCCCAGCCTCTCTTACATCTATCAAATGCAGGGGTTCTTAAGTATTTCTCCCTTTGTTCTTGCACTTATGCTGCTCACTTGCCCTTCCCTTTTATTACTTCCCTTCCCTCAAACCCTTGCAAGACATTCCAAGGTTGCGCTACAGAGGGGTGAGATATTAATTATTATTGTTGTTATTATTATTATTATTATTATTATTATTATTATTATTATTCCTCCCTTGGTTCTTGCACTCTGCCGATCATGCTGCTCTCTTGCTCGTCCCTCTTATCATCTCCTTTCCCTTGCAAGACATTCCTCCCTTAGTTCTTGCACTCTGCTGCTCACAATACTCACTTTTTCTTCCCTCTGATTCCCTCCCTTCCCTTTCATCCTCTCAAGATGTTCCTTGTTTCTTGCACTCTGCTGCTGACACTACTCACTGGTCCTTCCCTCTTATTACCTCAATTCCTTTGCACCCTCACAAAGCATTCCTCCCTTGGTTCTTGCATTCTGCTGCTCACACTACTCACTGGTCCTTCCCTCTTATTACCTCCCTTCCCTTGCACGCTCACAATGCATTCCTCCCTTGGTTCTTGCACTCTACTGCTCACACTGCTCAATTGCCCTTTCCTCTTATCACCTCCCTTCCTTTGCACCCTCACAATGCATTCCTCCCTTGTTCTTGCACTCTGCTGCTCACACTGCTCAATTGCCCTTCCCTCTTATCACCTCCCTTCCTTTGCACCCTCACAATGCATTCCTCCCTTGTTTCTTGCACTCTGCTGCTCACACTGCTCACTTGCCCTTTCCTCTTATTACCTCCCTTCCTTTGCACCCTCACAATGCATTCCTCCCTTGGTTCTTGCACTCTGCTACTCACACTGCTCACTTGCCCTTCCTTCTTATTACCTCCCTTCCTTTGCACCCTCACAATGAATTGTTCCCTTGGTTCTTGCACTCTGCTGCTCACACTGCTCACTCGCCCTTCCCTTCTACTTTGCCCATGACTTACCTTATGTCCTCCCAATCATCTCTGCACACCTTACTCTCTTTTCTCCCTTCGTGAACTTGTTTCTTACAGAAGAATTTTACGGAAGAGTGCCTCCACATTTTGCCTCATATCATAGAGCTGTGAGAAGCTTATTTAAGAAAATAAAATGGAAACTGAGAATCCAGGCCAAATGATAGCAATAGCAAGTAGATTTCTATACTGCTCGACAGTGAACTAGCACTCCCTAAGCAGTTTACTATGTGCAAGCCAATTGCCCCCAACAAGCTGCGTACTCATTTTACCGGCCCACGAAAGTGTGGAAGGCTGAGTGGACCTTGGAGCCTTCCTTCTAGGATCAAACTAAGGACGTTATCACACGGGGCTCAATCCAAACAGAATCCAAATGAAATGGCGAACGAATCCGGATTATTTGCCCGTGTTTCCACACGACGTCGCACAGAACCCCGACAGAAAGTGGAAAGAACCGAGAGCTTTTGAATTTCAGTTTCTTCAGGAATTGCAATTGCGCGACGGGAATCATTTCGCATTTACTGTAGGTCTGATAACCAAATACGTATTGTGGCGCATTTCTCGCTGTTGCCATGGTTCCAGCGAGCATTCCTCTCTCTGTGCATGTGCAGGAGGCTCATTTCGGCTACATTTACGGGTTTTTTTCTCTTGTGTGTGGACGTTCAATACACTTACTGTAAATGCGCAATGAAGGTAATGACGTATGCGGAAACAAGGGTTATTTCCCGTTTATTTTCGGGATGCCTCATTTTCACTTTTATTTCCACTTTCTGGCCCACGTGTGATAACGTCCTTACAGTGTTGTTCCAGCATTTAACCACTGTGCCACCAGGGCTCCTTATGATGGTCCAAATGGCCATCAAGTGGCATGGGTAAAACCTGGCTAAACTAGGAAACTTTATTACAGTCGTCCATCTGTATCCGCGGACTTGCCATTTGCGGTTTCAATTACTTGCGAATGGCAAGCCTGAGGCTCCCTTCCTTCCTTCCTTCCTTCTCTTCCTTTCTGTACAAAGCTGTACAAACACATGGTCAAAGCACATCCTATAACTCTCAGGTTTTATGCATAGTGGTTTATCACTTATTGGTTAATTTATTTAAAATGGCTCCAATGTGCATTGTAGTATCAGAAAGCAAAGGTGTCACTATCTCAGCCACCCAAGTGAACAATTTTGGATTTTGGAATATTTCAGATTTCAGAATTCCGGATAAGGGAGACTCAACTTTTGCCATTTAATTTAAATGGTATAATAATAATAATAATAAGAAGAAGAAGAAGAAGAAGAAGTTTTATTTATAGCCCGCCCCTCTGCACGGCAATCGGGGCGGGTTACAACATTTTAAAACAACACAAATTAAAACATTCCCTCCTCACATAATCCACCCACCCAAAAATTGAAATATTGAAATAAAGGAATTTACTGCCCCTTCATGCCATCTAAAATGATGACCTCTACAATCTGCTATCTGAAGTGGATGCCTGACTTTGTCAAATGGTAGAACCAACCCTGTTAGCTGGGGGCATACCTGGCATATTTGTCACCTGGTGAGGATTTTTTTTTAAAACATCTTTCCCAACAAATTGCGGGTTGGGTATTAAAAAATTGCTCCATTTCTGCAGCTGCTTCCGCTGCTGCCAATGCTTGTCTCTTTGGGGTACCTCTGCCCCCCTCTTTGTAGTTGGCTGCACTCCATAAACACTTATGCCACATAAAATGTGTTAGTGTTTCAGGTGCCACAGATTCCTTGTTGCTGTTGGTTTGCAGCATATTTAAAACACTGTAAAAACACAACAATATTCCAAATTACAAGACAAGCCTGGGAACTATTTAACTAGTTTACAGCTAGGAATTGCCAGGGTAAACAAGAAAACTTTTCATGAACATCAAATGTACATTATGGATTTAGGCCAGAATGGTCTCTGGAGGCCAAAATGCACAACCGAAAATTTAACAAGAGCCGCATCACATTTGCTTTCTAAAACATGCTAGGAAACTTTATTCCTAGTATGGGTAGGAACTGGACTCCAAAACAATTGGAAGGGGGAAAAGCTCCCCACTCATTTTTTAAACTAATCCTTCCAGTAGCTAAAGGAGAAAGCTTGGAAAAGTTATTTTTCTGGACTACAACTCACAAAAAATACCCACCTGTCTAGTTAGTGGCCTTGTTGACTAGACAAATCCTGGAGTTGCAGTTTTTTAAAAAGTTGTTGTCTTAATAAAATTTGCAAGTCCTGCTCGAGTGCATACCGTGGACATGTACAAAATCCATGGGTGAGGAACAAATACAAAATATCTAAAGACAAATAGGGCCACTGTTCATTAAAGGAGAGTTGTTAACTTTTGATCCGCACACTGCTTTTCAGAGCACCAAGGTCTTGGGAGCATTACTGCAGCCACTTGCAATATGCAGACAATCACTCACCAGATTTAATTAAAAGATTAACCCGACAAAATCTCAATAGCACATGAGTCAAGGATACTTAGAAAAAAGTAACTGTAATAAAACTTCTGTACTAACAAAAATGACTCAGGATACAGTCTATTGCATTCCACCATTGCATTCAGCAGTATGTGTAGAGCTGGCCTGAAGAACCTCTCCAGGAAATTATATGTCTTATGTCATTTTCCTGTTATTTGCAAACCACTACTCCTGGAGTGGGTTATTTGTGGCCTTCCAGGTGGTGCAGGCCTGCAGTTCCTCTCACATGGGGCTAAAACGAACCTGCCTCTTCACTTTTGACTAATGACCAACTGAAGACACATCAGGCTTTCTATTTCTTTCTTTATGTATTTATTTATTTGATTTATCTCCCACTTTTCTCACATTTAGAGAACCCAAGTGTTGCTATGGTTAGCAGTCAAGGTGGAACATAGGACCATTTGTCCTAGAAGAAGGTTCTTCTTTCCATACAAGTTCATGATCTTGCCTGGGTGTCACTCTTGTTCCAGTTTCATACCTGCAGGTGCATGACTCTGTCCATATGTGTCGTTTTCTTTTGTTTCATTCAGGACCAGCAGAAACTAACCCCCAGTAATGGGGGGATTTGGAAGAACCAACAAGAGCCCAGAGGTTCTCTGGGGGCCTTCTCTGGAGATCTGTATGAAGATAATCAAAAAGAGGCCAGATGGCCATGTAGTAGGGATGCTCTAGCTGGAGATACTGCATTGAGTAGGTGGTTCGACTTGGTGTCCCATGCAGCCCCCTTCCAACATTATGATCCTATTTGATTCTGTATTCATCTCTGTATGATCTGAGAAACTATTCCAAGGAGCCACAGATTGCAGAGCCTTTTTGGTGGTTGCTTCCATGTTATGGAATGCTCCAATGTTGGACCCCAGTGCTGATGTGTAATATGTAGTATTGTCAAAAAATATTGGAAGCAGAGTGAAGATATATGGCTAGATGAGTTTTCCTCCCAACTGGCTGGTCTATCTTTCCCAGTTTCCAACAGTTTGAAAGCCATCAAAGCTTATAACTCAAAGAAAGCTTATAAGTATGCTGAATTCAAGTGCATTACCATTGTGTATGCATGATGTGGGTCATACTGTTGCAACCTGTTGGCTCTTTTGAAAACCTTTTGGAGAAAGTTTATGGCTAGGAGATACCATCAAAGCTTTTAGCTACATTTGGAAAACAAATCAGCAATTTTGTTGTGGTTCCCATGCTCCATGGGAACTGTGTATGCTCCCATGGCTGTGTAAATTAGCTTTTGTCAAATTTGGCCTTTTAGAAACTAATAAAGCTCCGAGACTTGGCACTACTTGATTTTGTTTATAATAGATTGTCTTGAGTGGTTAAGTTCACAATCTACCTTCTCCAGAGTTTTAAAAAGCACGGTTTGATTCAAAGATGTCTTCTCAGGAATCTGAATGAATTGCCAGGCGGCATGATTGACACTTATATGAACAATCTTGTAAAACAAACAAAGCTGATTTGAGCTGACTGCAAATATATTGCAGAAAAAGGAGCTAGGACCATGGTTACATATTAGCATTTTCTAATTTTAACTCTCTTAAAATTCCTTTGCAAACATACACATGGTTTGCTACCTCTCTCAAAAGAAGGAGAGAGTAAAGTACAAATGAAGCAGATGAGTGTTTTTGCAACATGCAAGTCTCCATTTCCTTCTGTGTAGCTCCATCTAGAGGGGTTTAGAGACAGCCATTACTAATATGGGCTTTACAATAATCTCTGGTTAATTTGACAACCCTGACATATAAACCGATTATCAATTTATGAAAATACTTTATGAGACCTCTGGCCTTCTTGGGTGCTCCATGCAGAGTTAAAAAAAAATGTTGATGATCACTTTGCTAATGCTGGGCCTCTGGTTCAAGTCATATACTAAGAGAGATACAGTTTTGGGGTGCTGGCTAAACTAAATAGAAGCTATAACTCATATATAATTGAGCCAGCATGGTGTAGTGGTTTGGGCATTGGACAGGAATGCTAGAGACCAGGCTCAGCCATGTAAACCTTGGGCAAGTCACACTCTCTCAGCCTCAGAGGATGATAATGACATATCCCCTCTGAAGAAACCTGCCAAGATAGAGTCGCCTTAGGGTTGCCATAAGTTGGAAACAACTTGAAGGCATGCAACAACATAATATCTCAAGCCTGAACTCTCCCTAGAAGCTAAAGGAATCAAATTGATGCTACACATTTTGGACACATCATTTAGAAAACACAATAATGCTTGATAAAGAGGGAGGCAGTAGGAAAAAAGAAAGACTGCATTAAAGGTGGACATAATAAAGGAAGCCAAGGCCCTGAGTTTGGAAAACCTGAGCAGGGCTATTGATGAGCGGATGTCTCAGCAATCTTTCATTCACATAGTTGCCATAAGCGAAAGCCAACTTGATGGCAACTAACAGCATCCTAGAGAACAGACATGGGACACCAGATCTGGCTCTTTGCTAAACCCACTGTTAAATTGTGTCTCCGCCTAGGCTCAATCTGTATTTTTATAAGTACAAGATATTCCAAAATACCATATACCTCCGTCCAGCAACTTCCTTCCAAAAGAAACTGGGTCCAGGAAACTGGTGCACCATTTCTGCAGAACTTCTCACCACTTAGGAGTTGGATTTGGAGAACTGGGATTGCTTGACTGGGCAAACTGGGAGAGGTTCCCATGGAGACAAGTCACATATACAAATATTGCTCTATGCCACATTGTCAGAGGGTCCCTGTTTTTCTGGGCAGTCCATCCCTTATTATCACCAAAAGGAAGCCTTGAAAGCTATCCTGCATTGAGTCAGTCCATTGGCATAGTGCTGTTGACAATGTCCCAGTTTCACCAGTCTTACCTGGAAGTGCTGGCGATTGAACCTGAGATTTACAGTGAAGCTGCTCTTTATCCCTGAGCTGTGGCTCTTCCCCCAAAATGGGAAAACAAGATGGGTATGATAAGGCTTGGGTCATTTTGATATATTAATTGGGCTTTGCCAGTACTGTATTTTAATAACACTGGCCAGAACTTATTTCCATGCCCCCTTTTCTTTTTTGAAGAAATGTAAATGTTGATTAGATCATATGTGTCATGCATTAGATGTGACAAGTAATGTAGAAATACAGTCTTCCCTCCCCATTCGCCGACTAGAAATCCGGGTTTTTGGATCATCACAGACCGGCAAGCGGGGAGGAATAACATGGCAAACGTGCAGGGCTGCGCGCCCATTGAAAACAATGGGGACTTGAATATTAACAATATTTCCGATTCGCAAGGGAACGGATCCCCCGCAAATCGGAAGGGACGAGTGTATATTACTTCTATATTACTTGTCACATACCGTATTTTTATGGCAGCATAGAACTAAAATAAATAAATAAATACAAATAAATAAAATAATATTAAACTAGTTCACGCTTCCCAAACTGGTGCCCCCCCCCCCGGGGTTGCAGACTAGAACTCCCTACAGCACTAACCATCCTGATCAGGGATGATGGGAAATTTAGTCCCAAACACCTGGAGATCCCCCAAGATGAAGAAGGCTGATTAGATGTACATTGGATAATCACCAACGAGCTAACTGGATAAGAACTGTCATCCTTTTGGGGGCTGAGATTTATAAAAGAACATAGAAATATAGCAATTTCAGCATAGAGGTCTGATTCAAGCATTATGTCAGCACACATCACAGTGACCTTGATGAGATGATTTCATACTCAGAAGTGATTATGGACGGAGCAGCGCCAACACTCACCAATGCATATGAATGAATCTTGGAGTTGGAAGATACCCCAAAGGCCATCCAGTCCAACCCCCTGACATGCAGGAACACATAGTCAAAGCATCCCTGACAGATGGCCATCCAGCCTCTGTTTAAAGACCCCCAAAGAAGGAGACTCCACCACTCTCCAAGGCAGCATCTCCCACTGTCGAACAGCTCTTACTGTCAGGAAATTCCTCCTAATTTTAAGGTGGAATTTCTTTTCTTGTAGTTTGAATCCATTGTTCTGGCTCCTATTCTCTGGAGCAGCAGAAAACAAGCTAGTGCCCTCCTCAATATGACACCTCTTCAAATATTTGAACAGGGCTGTCATATCACCTCTTAACCTTCTCTTCTCCAGGCTAAACATACCTAGTTCCCTAAGTTGCTCCTCATAAGGCATGGTTTCCAGGCCCTTCACCATTTTAGTCACACTCCTTTGGACACACTCCAATTTGTCAGCACCCTTTTTGAACTGTGGTGCCCAGAACTGGACACAACAGTATTCCAGGTGAGGCCTGACCAAAATAGAATAGAGTGGCACTATTCCTTCCCTTGATCTAGACACTATACTTCCACTGATGCAGTCTAGAATCACATTGGCCTTTTTAGCTGCCGCATCACACTGTTGGCTTATGTTCAACTTGTGGTCTACTAGGACTATTTTCCCATGTCGTCTTGTTAATCCAGGTTTCCCCCATCCTATATCTATGCATTTCATTTTTTTCTGCCCTAAGTGCAATGTACTTTACATTTCTCCCTGTTGAAATTCATTTTATTAGTTTTTAGAAAACTGGTCCCATTCAGTGCAGTCTACCGGTTCTTGCAGCAATGATGGGTTTGTTAGAAACAAAAAAAAAGCATGTTTATCACCCAAAACAGCTTGAATAATGGGTGAAATGAAAATAACCGTTCACAAAAGTAAGCACCCAGAAGTGACAGTGTAGGATAGAGTCAGGACACTTAAAGTGGTGCCAAACTGCATTATTTCTAGAGTGTAGAACAATAATAATAATTTCTGTACGTAACAGAGGTAACAAATTGGGTACAGCTTGTGGAAAAGAAGAACAACAAGAAGGGACACAAGAAGAAAAATTATATATTTTATTCTATGGGGAATATATGTAACAGTTGTCTGAAAGCTAACCATAATGAAAAATAATATTAAAAGGGGGGAATACAACAGAGTATACAGTATGTACATTGGCCATCGTTGACCCAGCTGACTCTCCCATCATTAGAGCAAACCAGTGAACAGTAAACATGGCAGAAGTTTAAATTTCATGCAATAAAACTGGTTATAACTCTGAAGAAAAAAACCTAAGGCATTATTTATACAGTGCAGCTCGGTAGATGCACTCAGGCCTTCAAAATGGCCGCCCTTGCTCCCCGCCTATTAGCCTTATTGGCGACGCTCTGAGCTTCTCCGTCTATGGTGGAGCCTTTCCACATCCTCCTCATGGGAGGCGGTCTAGGAACCCCACGCCGCCCACCTCGTTTCCCTCTTCGTTCCAAGGAATCTTTCCTAGAGACGGTCTAGGAATCTCAAAGCGTCTCATCTCGTCTCCTCCTCCTCATTCCAAGGAGCTGGAATTTCTCGCTCGCCAGTTGCCACGTGACCGTCCGGCGCGGTGGAAGCCGGGTAAGGGAAGGGTCAGCTGACCGGAAGGAGAGGGTTCTGAGTGCTCTCCTTGCTGTTTGAGGAGGAAGTAGAGGCAGAGGCGGCAGCTCAGTCATGGAGCGCTACGATAAAGCGGCGCTGAACGCGCTCTCAGGCCCCGAAGCCAGGTGAGGGAAGGGAAAGGGAGGCCTGACCGGGCGGGGAGGCAGCCCCTGGGAGGCTTTGCCCATTGCCCTCCTCCTTCGCCGTCCTGGGATGGGTCTCTTCGCTTGATTGGGAGGGAGCCCTATTGAAATCAGTGGGGCTCCCTCTTTGGCGCAGGCCGCATCAGGGGCCGCAGACACGTCCTCCATTTCCAACCCTCCTCCTGTCCAGGAGGAATTGCAAACCGTCCTCCATTTTGAGCATGGACAAACAAATAGGTCCTAGAGCAGATCGAGCCAGAGATAATATCCCTAGAAGCCAAGATGACAAGACTTAGGGCCTTTACAGACTGACAGAAATAGTGCAAATCGAGTCCACTTGAACTGCCCTGACTCAGTGCTAGGGAATCATGGGAACTGTAGTTTATTGTGGCACCAGAGCTCTCTGACAGAGAAGGCTCAATGCCTCAGAAAAAAATACAGTTCCCATGATTCCCTAGCACTGAGCCAGGGCAGTTAAAGTGGATTCAATTTGCACTATTTCTAGCAGTCTGCAAAGGCCCTTAGACTGTCGTACTTTGGACACATCATGAGAAGGTATGAATCGTTGAAAAAGACAATAATGTTAGGAAAGGTGGAGGGAAGTAGAAAGAGAGGAAGGCCACATGCTAGATGGATAGACTTTATTAAAGAGACCACAAATAAGAGTTTGCAAGAGCTGGGTAGAGTAGTAGAGGACGGTGGCCTAGACATGCCTCATCCATAGGGTCGCCATGGATCAAGATCAACACGATGGCAGTTAACAACAACAAAAAATCATTTTATTTATTTATATCCGCCTTTCTCTCAATATAGGGACTCAAGGTCACCACCAACAAATTTAAAACAATACAAATGAAAACTGAGGCTGCCATACTTTGGCCACATCATGAGAAGGCACAACTCATTGGAAAAAAACAATAATGCTAGGAAAGGTGAAGGGAAGTAGAAAGAGAGGAAGGCCACATGTGGGATTCTGGGAGCTGAAGTCCCTCGGCCCTTAAAGGGGAAAGGTTGCCTACCCCTGTGCTAGATGGATGGACTTTATTAAAGAGACCACGAATAAGAGTTTGCAGGAGTTGGGCAGAGCAGTAGAGTTTTTAACATCCAGTTGTCTATTGAGGGTATTTCTCCCGATTTCCATGTTTGCTGGAACAAGTACTCCTGCTAGTGAAATTCTGATTTATATTTATATCAGTGTTTTGAGCTTTTTTAAAATTTGGTCGTGTCCTACATTTTTCCTTGCACCTCTTCCATTTTGTGTGGCCTTGTCCTCCTCGGCAGTGAGGACGCATCAGGTCACCCTGATCATCCTAGGATTGTGGCCTCTGAGGAAACTCAGAAACAAGGCGGCAGCTCTGTGTGTGTGTGTGTGTGTGTAGGAGCATAACTATCTCCTTTTTTCTCTGAAGATGCTAGCCACAGATGCTGGCAAAACGTCAGAAAGAAACTCTTCTAGAACATGGCCACACAGCCCGAAAAAACCACAAAAACTATCTCCTTTTTGTTGTTGTGTGCCTTTTTGAGTGTTGGACTAGAACTATGGAGATCAGGGTTCGAAATCCACCTGGTGACCTTGGCCAAGTCCCACTGTCTCATCCTTAGAGACTGGTAATGGCAAACATTCTCTGAAGATACCGGCCAAGAAAACCCCATGATAGGTTTACGTCAGGGTCACCATAAGTCAGAAGTGACATGAAGGCACACAACAAAGTACAATGCAAAGCCAGTGTGGTGTTGGACTAGGACTATGGAGCTTGGTCATGTAAACCCACTGAGTGACTTTGGGCAAGTCATACTCTCTCAGCCTCAGAGAATGACAGTGGCAAACCCCCTCTGAAGTAACTAGAAAACCTCATGATAGGTTCACCTTAGGGTCATCATAAGTCGAAAATGACCATTTCTAGCATGTCAATTTGGGGTGGGGATTTTATTGGACATATGATTTTAGGGGGGAGAGCAAAGTCTACAGCAAGTTGCCTTCCATTTGCAGCACTCTTTAGTATTTCCACACTTCTGTATTCTTTCTTTTGTCAGTCAATCCTCAGTATTTCACTAAAAGCCATTATAAATCCATGTATGTAAAATTAAGAATTCAAAGACCTGACTGTGTTAGTCTGGAAAATCAGTATGGAAAGGGATCTTCTTGTAACACCACTGAGACTTAAGTGAAAGAGAGAAGTTGCTAGCATGAGTTTTGTAAGCTTGAGCCTCCTTCCTCAGATGCAGAATTCTAATCCTGTCTTCCTTCTATGGTATTAGCTACTCCTCCTAATTTGGTGTCATCTGCAAATTTGATAAGCATGCCCTCTATTCCTTCAAGTCATTGATAAAGATGTTGAATAGCACTGGGCCCAGGACAGAACCCTGCGGCATCCCACTGGTCACTTCTTTCCAGGATCAAGAAGTGGTGCCATTGCTGGTCAACTAATTATAAATCATCCTAACAGTCACATTGCCTAGCCTTGATTTTACGAGCTTTTTTGCAAGATGATAATATTTTACTCCAAGTCTCAAGTCGAGTCTCAAGTCTGTTGCTCCTGCACCTGAGGAAGTAGATTCGAGTCTATAAAAGCTCATGCTGCCAACTTTTCTCTTTCAGTGAGTCTCAAAGGTGCTGTAAGTTCCCTTTGCCTATAGAATTCGGATACATGAGTCCAAAACACTACAGAAGTAATCCAGTTTGAGACTACTTTAACTGTCCTGCCTCAGTGCTAGGAAATTCTAGGAGCTGTAATTTTGTGAGACATTGAGCCTTCTCTGTCAGAGAGCTCTGGTGCACAATAAACTACAATTCCCAGGATTCCCTGGCACTGAGCCAGGACAGTTAGACTGGATTACCTCTGAAGTGTGTTTTGGACCTTGCCCACGTTAGTCTGGAATGCAAAAGGACCTGGTAGCACCTTTGAGTCTGTGGCTGCATCTGCCCTGCAGAAGTAATGCAGTTTGACACGGCTTTAACTGTCATGGCTCCATGCTATGGAATGCTGGGATTTGTAGTTGTTGTGGCACCTGAGCTCTCTGACAGAAGGTTAAATGTCTCACAAAACTACAAATCTCAGAATTTCATAACATTGCGCCATGGCAGTTTGTGTCAAACCGGATTTTTTCTGCAGTGGAGATGCAACCTAACTGTGCGAAAGAAATAGCATAAGCTTTGATAGACTTGGTCTACTTCATCAGATGCTTTTGTGGGTTGGAATTGGATGTGGTTTAATTGTCTAAAGTAAACATAATATAATTTGTTTGTAAACTGGATGATATCTTTTCCTCCCATGAAGCTTGCACTGTATTTATGCAGATGGATTAGGTTATGACACAGTGACCAGGCTAAGGTCACACAGCAGGCTTTGTCACTGATTGGAGATTTGGATCTAGCTTTTCCTAGCTCTAATTTGACACTCTTATCACACCACACTGACTCATTGCACTAAATCCTGTTCTTTCAAGTCACTGCAGAATATTTCCATGTCTGAGCAAGAAGCAAGCAAACTGTGTTTGTTTGCAAAATGAAAAAAGCACTGATTAGTGCCTACAATTCATGGAATTCAGGTGTGGTTAGGTCACCTTATTTTGGTATAAATAGCTCAACAAAGCAGTTACTGGTCAATGGGAATCCATATAGATAAGAACTGTTGTGGATATTATATGTGTTAAAGGTAAAAAATGGACCTGACAGACCAAAAGCTGCAGTTTTGCTGGTCTTTAAGATTTTGCTGCTAAAGAGATGTGGGCATATATTGCTGAATGTTGCTCAACTGCTCAAAGGTGACACTTTTAGAAGTTTTAAAAGGTGTTTAAAATACATAAAAAATAGCTAGGTGTAAGCTACACTAAAATCAGCTGAAATTAACTATAAATTAATTTCACAGTAAATATTTGTAGTTTTGTCAAAATCTCATGCTCATTATTAATAAAATTCCCACCCTTATTTATTTTTTAAATTACATTTATATTTATATATAAATGAGTGACTACTTTAATATGAGACTGACATTTGTCCCTGAATTAAAAGGAGCTGAATTGGCTGTCATATATTACAAATGAAAGCTTCAAAGTCAGTTTAAAAAATAAGAATGGGGAGGCTGCCAGTGGCCCCTGGAATACAGTTTGCCCAGTCTGGTACTGTATTCATTTGGGCTCTAGCATTATTTGCATTACAATATGGATATCCAAACACAGGTTGTTGTTTTTTAAACTTTATTTATACAGTATGCAAAGGGATCTTGTATCATTTTTGAGACTAACTGAAAGAGAGATGTTGGTGGTAGAACTTTTGTAGACTTGAGTCTGCTTCCAAATGCATCTGAGGAAGTAGACACAAGACTATGAAAGCTCATGCTACCAACATCTCTCAGTGAGTTTCAAAGGTGCTACAAGATCATTTTGCCTAATGATTTTGTAGACTAACCCCACTATGTCTTTGAATTTATTTATACAGCTTCCAGTTGGTTTTGAAATGCTGCTAGGTGACTTTATCTTTTTGTGTCACCAATCTGAAGTAATTGAAAACAGCCAACTATTGACCACTGTTTCTGTGGAAGATCTTGCTGATTGTAGTAGAATTTGAGTGCTTCACCTTGCACACACAATTTCAGTCCTTTACCACATCCAGCATTTTGAAACTGTGCAGTTTCTCCAGTGTATCTGCAGATCTCTCATGCTTAGCATTTTTACCATTCATTTCAGTGTAAAAAGCTGGCCTGTACATGTGCATTTGCAGATAACAACTTGATTCCTGAATGGTGTCTGCTCTGTGTACAAGAAATACTTAAACCTGTTTCTCTGGATGCATGTATCTTTGGGTTGCAAAAGTGACATTATGTCTGGGATGGACAGAGTGTGCCCCCTTCCAAAAGCCTTTTTTGCATTGCCTCCAGTATTCTCCAGTGATCCCCAGAAGATTTGGGACAGGGAAGGGACACTTGTTTGCTGCTGAAATATGTATATAATGGGGGGAGGGGGAATACTAAATATTGTATAGTGAAATGATGCACTATAATCAATAGGAGAGGTGACACCCAGTGGGGCCCTCCGCACCGGGTGACACCTTAGGTAGTGGTGCCACTGGTGCAGGCTCAGCTAACACTTTGGCATCTGGGGCAGCTAGGATTGCACTCTAAATCCAATGTTAATCTTGCCTGCAGTAGACCCATTGAAACAAACGGGACTTCATTTCGTTGTAGCTAGTAAGTCTCATTCTTTTCAGCTACAGGGCACTAGACAAGCCTAATGGTCCAAAACACACTGTAGAAATAATCCAGTTTGAGACTGCTTTAACTGCCCTGGCTTAGTGCTAGGGATTCCTTAGCACTGAGCCAGGGCAGTTAAAGTGGTCTCAAGCTGAATTATTTCTGCAGTGTGTTTTGGACCCAATGTTGGATTTAGGCCAATATTTTTTCTTAGATAAACCATTATTCCACTATGAGAGATGATTTAATAGATAACTCTGGTTTTTTTGTTGTTGTAGGAGTGAAGGTTCTTTGGCCTCAACTCTGAGGACACTTCTATTCTTCACTGCTTTAATGATTATGTTACCCATTGGGCTGTATTTTTCATCGAAGACATACGTATTTGAAGGTAATTTACTTGGTTAAATACTATCTTTATTTTTCATTTTTGATTATTTATCTCAGAGTCAGTAAATTATGTAGAGTTTTTTTGTTTTTTTACTTTGCAGTAGCATGTGAGTAACATAAATTCTGCTGTTTGGATGAGATTATAAGATTTTTAATAACAGCAATGAACATTTTAATTGTTCTGTTGACAGTTTCCTCAGGAATAAACTAACAAAGCAGTGAAGGAGGAGAAATTGCTTTGTGTCTTTAAACTGCTTGCTTAATGTACAAAAAACATTTTAAAAATTCATAGGAAAAGTATCTTGATTGTGAAACTTTTCTTGACGTCAAGCTTCCTGCCAGCACATTTTGTGGTAAAAATGCAAAACTCTTTATTTAAGCAGAATATTTGTTTTAATGTTTTGCAGTGGTCAAATGGCAACAAGCACCTCTATTCAGATTTGCAAAATTGAGTTGCCAAAGTCTCCATATTTCTTATATGTAAAGGCTGTTGTCATACTGTGGTTAATTTTAAGCAACCTACAAATATACCATGTCCTCTTGAGTGGTTTAGCTAATGATAATGGAAGAATGAAGTCTCGCTTCTGTAAAATCACTTAGAATGTGTGGAGTTTGGCTTTCATTTATATTTTCATTAACAAGAGCCAGGTATTGAGATTTTTTGTGAACTCTTATGGTTAAGATGCAACAGTATGCTTTGGTAACTAGTATCCTGAAATTGGGATTGTTTTTCCTTCCTACTTGTTGCAGTCATGTGGCACCAAAATCCTGGCCCTGAGTTGGAGGGGTATACAAAGAGGAGGATTTCACAGATTCTCAGAAGCATGGGATCACTATTCAAGGGCACTATAGGTTCCTGGTTGTAATTTGACATTGATTGTTAGGGCATCTGTTAACAGATTGAACTTGATAGTTTTTTAAACAGAGAAGTATGATCCTGATTCGTGCATCTAATCTTTGAAATGTAGGTGACCCAAGTTAACCTGGCTACAGTTAACTGTTTCATAACTCATTTTATCATCATGATATAAATATTTAGGTAATAGTATCCTTTTTGAATTTTTGATTTCCACACACACACAGGAGCAATAAAAAATCTGTTAACATGAATTTGTTTGTTTATAGTATAGTATTTGTTGCATTCCCAGTGCAAGTGGTTCTTCCATGTTGGCAACAAAGAAAATGTTGAAAGCATGACAAAAAACAAACTATGCAACAAAACATACATGCTTTTCAGTGATTCTGTTCTGTGCTTTATTAGTGGGCAAAGGGAAAAAAGGATTGTAGTACTGAGAAGAGGTGTGGTAAAAAGAAAGTCTACTATATGATGAATATTGTAGAATATCAGTTCATGTGACATACCAAAGAGTCTGTGTTTCTCATAGTAGGCAAAGACAATCACGACTTAAGCAGCTTAATCTTGTACATATGTACAGGTATTGAGAAGTAAATTCAGTTGATGTCAGTGTTGTACAGTGTGAGGTAATTGTGTATAGGATTGCTGCCTTAAGCATTGCCAACTTTTATCTTTTACTACATTTGAATCAGAAAACTAAATCGAAGATGCATGGCCCATTGGATGGATTTTAGGGAAGCAGAGGGAAGAGAAGGATACAGTTTTATTTTAGCAAGTTTTGACCTGTATGTATAGTCATTTGCTTTGTTCTTATGCTTTCTAAACTTTGTTTTTATTCTTGGTTAGTTATGTTATGTTATATTTTATTGTAGTTTCATTGCTTGATAATCATTACCCTTCAGTGGAAGGGGGGGAAACAAAATTAATAACTGAGCTGATAGTTTTTCTTTGAAGATTTCTAGGTTAACCTGGATTGCTTTGTTTTTTAAAATTTCTTTCAACCCCCCCTCCCCATTTATTCTTTCAGGCATCTTTGGAATGTCCAACAGGGACAGCTATTTTTATGCTGCAATTGTTGCTGTGGTTGCAGTTCACGTTGTACTTGCTCTTTTTGTCTATGTTGCATGGAATGAAGGTTCCCGACAATGGAGGGAAGGCAAACAGGACTAAAGCCGGTGTTGAAATTGGACAGACAAGAGAACGTTTACAGGTGTAGTGCAACCCCAAATTGTAAACTCCATGTTTGAATATGATGGGTTGCATCCCCTCTCATTCCCAGCAGTCTTTATTTTTATTTTAATGACAGCTGTGACTTCATGAGCCTCAAAAACTTGATGGAATTGGGAAGACTTGGAAGAGGAGCAACAGAATACACCAAAAAGAATATTCATAACCTTCCAGCAGAAGAGACACAGGAGACTTTTTGGTTATTAAGAAACCAACCAAGAACTGTTTTGAAATCCACATATAAAAGATTTGCAATGAAAAATTCAAGAAGACACCTTACTGTCCAGTAATAGCTTAGATTGCAGAGGATGCTTTACTGTCCAGAAAAATTCATGAGGATGTGTCACTGTCCAGTAATAGCTTAGATTGCAAATGGATGAAATTGTCTTGAATCCACTTGATATGTATCTTCTAGATGGGAGCTCAGTTTAAGAGCCTTGATACACTGGGCTGTGTCTTATGTCTAAAACACAAATGCTTTGGACTCCCATTTTCCCTTTTTGTTGGAGAAGAATTAATGTAGTTTATCCCAACCATGTGCTTGGAAGTTCTGTCAGTCTGTTCCTAGCATATTTCTGTTGGGTGTCTTTTGGCAGAAGATGTTTTTGTCTTTTTAAGAAAAATTGTCAGATGCCATGATCTTCAACCCAATCAGTGTTATTCATTTCTAAGGTGCACTTTTCCTCAAATACTTGGACATTAATCTCTAAAAATATGATAGTTATCACCAGCAACCTTTACCTAAATCATGATAATATTGCTAGGCAACCCTGTGCCTTCCCCCCCCAAAAAAACCCACCTATGTGCATTGCTTTATGAGCTATTTGTGCATTGGTGTTGACTTCCATTAGCTGCTGTTTTCAGCATCTTTGTGATGGTAGCATTTCACTCTTATCCCCTTTTCCAGTCTTTGAAAGAAGAAAAGCAGGACTTTTGCTCCTGTTCTTCCTTGCTGGTCCATTTAGATCTTGTAAATAAATGGTTGTCTAATACTGCTTCTGGTGCTTCTGTACTAAATGTGAAACCCAAAACAGGGTCAGCTGAATTCAACTTGAACAAAACAGTTGTTACTTGTTTGCATTGCCTGATGGTTCTTTGTAAAATCATGGGAAATGCCTCTTCCCCCTTTCTTACTGATGAGAATAAGGGATGTTTAAGCAGGCAGTCCTGGTCCCAAGCCCCCACTCATTTCAGTAATGGCTTACAAGGGATTCTGCATACAAGCCTAGTTGACATGATTTGATAATACAATGGCCCAATCATACCTGTTTCAGGTATAACGTGAAGTATAGATTAGAGCAGTATTTTCCTTAAGACTCAGTTAATTTCCAACTACCTGAATCTTAAATATTGTTGTCTTGCTAGGCTTGATATATTCCACTTCTTTACCTTCTAAGGGATGCCTGCTGGGGGAGGTTCAAATTGCATGAACAACTTCCTGATGTACAGATAAGAACTTCCAACGTGCATTGATACAAAACACTGGTAAACTCTCAAGACTAAAATGATTATGATGATGATGGGTTAGATCCCAACTCTGGTAAGATGATGACAGTCAAGGGGTTTGTAAGCAAGATTTACTTTGGTTGGAAAAGATGTTGGGTTAACAACTGGTGTCATTTTGAATTGCAAATTTATTTTGTTTGGAGACTTTTTTTAATTTCTTCCCTTATATATGAAATGTATGTTGTACAGTCAACTCTTCCTTTTAATAAAATATAGTTATTAATTTCTGGGTCCAATTAAATGCAAACGTTGAAACAGTAACTTCTGAATCATCCATTATTAGCTAGCATATTGCAATTAATGTTTTATTGCCACTCTTGTAATTTTGTTGGTGACTGTCTTATGTATTGGGTGTTATGATGTACTGAATGCAAGGTTATATCCATAGTATATGTCAGGGGTAGGCAACCTTTCCCCTTTAAGGGCCGAGGGACTTCAGCTCCCAGAAGCCTCAGCCATGTTGGCCAATAGTCCCATGTTGGCCAATAGCTCCTGGGATTCTGGGAGCTGAAGTCCCTCGGCCCTTAAAGGGGAAAGGTTGCCTACCCCTGGTATATGTCTTAGAAACCCGCACTCACAAATAATATGTTTTCTTCTGATGAGAAAATCACACCCAATAGTTCAGTTCTGTAATATTCTTAGGATATGCCCAGTGTGGTCTCCAGAAGAAACTGTCCTCTTATGGTGGTTGTCTTTTTTATTTGTTTTATTCTGCTGTTTGAGTACCTTTCTTGAGAAAAAGGATTTCAGCTTATGCTTCTACACATAAGTAAGTCTAATGATAGTTTTTTTAGAATTCATATTTGGCACAAAATGAGACAAGCTGCACAGAGACACACAGTTTAAATCTTGGAAATGAGATTATATTGGGTGCTGTAGCTATCTTACTTTATATAAGATGTAGGATACAAGTTATTTCAAATGGGAAGCTGCTTTGTTCTTACTTGTATAGATTTAGGAGATTATTGCATGTCTTTAATACTCGGTATCTCTTCCAAATTTAACTCTGATTTGCGCTGCAGCTGTGTTTTATCGCATGGCTTTTGCAGCGGAATCCAACTTCAGAGTAGATCCCCGCTGACGGCCATTTTTCCAGAACAGATCCCCCCCGCAAATTGGAAGGGGCTACTGTAGTTGGTGGGCCACAACATAGTTTTTGTCAGATGTCATTCAAATCAAGAGAAGATAAAGAACTTCTTTCTTTACAAAATACAGCATCTGCCTGGTCAATGTTTAAAGGCTCCTACCTAAAAACAGCAAAATCTCCATCCCAAATCCAGCAGCCCAGCTTCTGCCTGTGTATCATGAACCAAACCAGTGTTTTGCAAGCATAATTGTTTTTCTTCAGTCATGCTGGTAAAGTCCTGTTCTTTCTTTTCTGCAAGAATCCTCCCACCCTTCCTTTGTTACAAGGTTGATGAAGGCCTGTGCACTTGTTTCCACTGGCTTTGATGTTGTGTGCCTTCACGTCGTTTCCAGTTTATGGTGGCTAAGGGAAAGCTTTCACAGGGCTTTCTTGTACACATGAGTAGGTTCCTCCACAGAAATGATCAACCATTTTTGTTTTAATTTGGAATACCTACATTCAGTTCAAGGTTGTAGAAGTATAGTTGTGCATGAAGTGCCTTGTGCATGCAGGTGTGCATTGCATTGTCCATTGCTCATGGATGTTCATTTCACATTTGGTTATGCATTCAGTTGCACGTTTGTTGTCTTGCTTCAGTTGTACAACATTGCCAGTCAACACACAGATTGTATGTCACAATATATGCCAAAATCTGTACTACTTGGTCATTATCTTGTCTCTTAGAGGCCTTACCTTAAATCAGGTTACTGGTAATAACCAGTTAACCTTGTTGAGTGTTCTACCAGGAAGGAATTTCAGGACTGCAGCAGTAGTTTTCAGCCTTTCTAGTTTCAGATAACTTTTACTGTGGTGAAATACCTGTCCCCTGATATATGGGCAATAGATCCATTCTTCCAATTCCCCCCCCCCCAACTTATAAATTTCAGATAAACTGATGAATTGAGTCCCTTTTTCTGACATAGAGAAAACCTCATGTTTTAATTTAGTTGTTTTGCCTGAACAGAATTAGAAGAACCCTGCTTTTGGGGGGGAGGGGGAATCAGCAAAAAGGTTCATATTCAGCTAGTATTTTGCTGTTGTGCCTTGTTTGTCCGTTTCCTTTGTGCATATTTAAATGTTAGATTTTTGCAGTGCTCTATGACCCTAAAAGCTTCTTTTCATCTTCCTTTCTTTTCTGCACAGTTGACGGAACTCTTTTCCTTAATCTTTCATCCTCAAGAGCCCTTCTCTCTTTCTTTGAGATTATACAATAGAAGCAATGAATTGATTTTGGGAGACAAGGCTGCACTTCATATCCTCTGACAGCAATGACTCACAAGTCGAAGCTGAACCTCATATCTATTCCACCCCCAGCTGATAAATTAAATGTAAGATCTGTGGCCTTCTATTTTTTTTAAAAAGACTATGCTTTAACTCATCAAGAAGTTTCTTGGTATATCTGGGTTCTCTAGAGCAGACATTTTTGAATTTAATATCACAATGAACACTGAGCAGTGTATTTTGGCTCTATAAACATAAGATAACTTTTCTGTTGTTTAGGATGGGTAAAAGTCTGTTCGGTGACCTAAATACCCTAAAGGCACCAGATACCATCTTATCTTGGAAGTTTTAACATCCAAGTACCCTGGTTGGTACTTGGATGGGAGACTGCACACAAATCCTATGCCTATTTCAAGCTAAATTTCAGTGGAAGGAAATGGCAAAACCACTTCTGAATATTCCTTGACTAAGAAGACCCTGTGAAATTCACTGGGTTGCCGTAGGTCGACAGGCAACTTTAAGTCTAATGCACATTAAAAATGTTAAATTTAAAGTCATTAAAATAACCTGGAAACTATCATTTGTAATCTTGGAAAGCGTTCCTTGCTTTGCTGACAGTTTTCAGTGGCAATCAATAAAAATCCATATAAACCAAGTATTCTTTAATGGCTTTCCTCACTTGGTACTGAGTTGGGAAGAAGACTGGGAAAATGGCCTTGTGGAGCTGCATGCAGTTCCTGGGCCATATATTGCCCCATCCTTGGGTTGGATTAATACACTTTTGGAAATCTTTCTACTTCAACCAGTTAAAAAGCTAAAGTAAAACAAACAAGATATCACCATTTGCGTAGGTTTGGGAACTACAGGAAAGAATACAGAGGCATTCCCTTTCTGGCCACTTGGTGTCACCCTCGGAGTTCATCCACCGAAACTCAAGATAGTCAAAGCAACACCAAACCATCCTCTCCCCTAATAATCTAAGAATACAGCACAGCTAAAGATCAGATGTGTGATTGTGGTCTCCGTGTTTTAGGGGGGGAAAGTTGACCAGATGGACAAAGTTGGCTTATGTCTGGCTGGACCATTGGTTCCTTTCTACCTTGATCACTTGCTGTGCCTGGTAGTAGCCTTCCACTGTTTCAAAGAATCTTTTCCAGACCTACCTGGAGGATTGCAGCTGGAGGCTTTTGCATGTGTCAGCCACTAAACTATGGACTATTGAGGGTTGTGGGTTTAGTCTTTCCTTCCCGGTTAAGAGGGGTTATGGTGATGTAATAGCCCTCTTTAAGTATTTGAAGGGGTGCCATATCCAGAAATAGGTACTTGGATGTCCCTGATTTCTGTCCCTGATTTCTGCTACAGCTATTTTAATCTATTTTATTTATTTGTCATTTACTGTAATTTATTGTACGGTAGTTTGTTATTTTTAAGCATGTTTTTAAACTTGATTGTTTAATTGTATTTTAGGGGGGTGGGCTATTGGTGAAAGGGATTGTTCATTTTATTGTGTAAGCCGCCCCAGTTGTATTTTACAGAGAGGCAGGATTATTAGGATGGAGGAAACTTGTTTTCTGATGCTCCAGAGAGTAGGACTGAAACAATGGATGCAAGCTACAGGAAAAGAGATTCCAGCTAAACATTAGGAGGAACTTCCTGACAGTGAAGTTGTTGTTGTTGTTGTTGTTGTTATACCTTAGTAATGCAAAAAGGAATTAATGGATTGTTAGCAACTAGTTATTTGCAATTGATTACTTGAGCTCGGTTTGTGCATTCTGGAAGAAAGGTAAACAGAGTAGTTTCTTGTGGACAATAGCTTTTATTGGAAGGGATGCTGTACCTTGAAGGATATCTGTGCATTACACATTTTATTTGTTCTATACTTTTGTGGTTTCCTACAAAGAATCATGGTAATGGTAGTTTATTGATGCTGAGAACAGTGTTCACCAGTCCAGTAAATGCTTTTCGATGGAACAACGGTAATCTGTAGAAGACTTCACTTCGCATCCCTGAGGAAATGTAGAATTACAATTTCCTGGGTTGTCTGTTCTAACTACTCAATTACAAGAAATGAAATGAAATCTGGAGCAACATATAGATATCGTATTGAA
The DNA here is from genome assembly GCA_026167975.1 of Phrynosoma blainvillii. Lineage (NCBI taxonomy): Eukaryota > Metazoa > Chordata > Lepidosauria > Squamata > Phrynosomatidae > Phrynosoma > Phrynosoma blainvillii. Next base: position 24,080,144 of record JANUYF010000009.1, on the reverse strand, counting down.
ATGTAAAAAGGAACCTGCTGTGTGCCTTCTCTAAACGGAATCCTCCAAGGGGGCATTCCTTCTTAGTTTTAATTCATAATTGTGGGGTTGCGTTCAGCTTTGCTTTAATCAAAATTTGGAGGCTTAGAAGAGTCCAAAGAAATCTCCTGGCTCGGCGTCATGAAAAGACATCAGAGGCGCAGGGAGGAAAATAGACTTGACAAAACCAGGTCACTACATCCGCAAGAGGAGGCAAAGAAGAGCATTCTTCCTCTCCCTCCTAAATTAGGAGAGAGCACTAGTTAAGTTGGAGTACCAACACAGAGCAGGTACCAATTTCAGTCACAGGGAAATGGGGGATTTGTAGGATAAGGTGGGGTACTTAACTGTTCCCACTCTGTGATATTGAGCAAGTCTGATGAATGCATGTTGCAGAACAGGGAAGGCTTTCAAAGCCTGGCATTATCCCAAAAGCCCAAGAATGACAAAAGGCTCACCATCCTGTAGAGAGATGCAGGGGTAGCTGTGTTGGCCATTTAGCAAATGCAAACAAAAATCCACCAAACAGTGATACCTTTATTGCCCAACCAAAATACACAATAGACTTGTTGCAAGCTTTCCAAGCTCCACTGGCTTCTTCTTCATCAGGCAAGATGTTACAAACCAAACAGGAGAAAATTTGCATCTCAACAAGGACCCTCTCTTACAATCCAATATGCCTCCATTCCTATGAAGTCCCAGGCCTCTTTGTAGGCAGATGAATAAAGAAGTTGGCAGCATGAGCTTTTGTAGACTTCAGTCTACTTCCTAAATGGTTCTGAGGAAGTAGACTGAAGTCTACGAAAGCTCATGCTGCCAATTTTTTCTTTCAGTTAGTTCCAAAGGTGTTACAAGAACTCTACATACTGATTCTACAGACTAACATGGCTATATCTTTGAATTCATCCCCATCAGCGCATCTATTCTTGGTACCAAAGGTGGTACAAATGAACTCTCCATTTTCATGGTCTGTTGTTTCGAAGAAGAAAAGACAAAACTAAGCAGATAAGGTAGCCTCACAAAGGATGGAGGCACTGGATCTCAAAGGAAGTATCTCTGAGTTGGTAGCAGAATTTAAATTTTATTTCCTGGACTTGGTGACCCTTGGTCTCCCAAAAAGCACATGGCCAGAAATAGGAGTGGTCTACCTGCATGGATATCCCTCCATACCATTTTAACTGAAAGCAACATCTTGACAAAATGCAGGCCTGTGACTCTCACATCATAATTTTCTGTCTCCTGTATGATTTCTAACACCTTTGTCTGATAAAGAAGCAGGTAGAGCTTCGGAAGCTTGCAACGTGTATTTTGTGCATTTTAGTTGTTCCAATAAAGGTATTACTGTCTTGTGGATTTGGGATGCTATTGTACCAGGCAAATAAGAGTTGGTGATGAGGAACAGTGGGGCAAGCTCCCTCTTGCTTGCCTGCAACCGTCAAAAAATGCATCAGTAGGTTGGATTGGAAAGGTGTGCAGATTTGTTCCATGTTGGCTGTCTTCATGCAGCGACATTGCTCCATCTTGTTAGGGCTCTGTCAATAGCTCATCAAGTGTTACTGGAAGCATCCAATAATTGTATATATTTGGCGTTGTTACCGAGGGGTGGAACAATGGGAAACTAGCAATCAATTTTCAACACAATGCTATATAAAAAAACAATGATCTCTGTACACACTGCGTCAGGTGCTGGAGGGTGAATGTTGCAATATTATTGTTGTGTTGTATTGTTTCCTAGTTGCCTGTGTTAACCTGCAGGTAACACACAAATGTGCACAAATATGAAAGCAAAATATTTTTGTTTTTCCAAAGGGCTGATGAGGGCATGAAGGATTAAATACTGGATGAGTTTGGTTACAGAGGCCATAAAAATCCTCTCCTTTGGAACAAACAACTATCCACTAAGCCTTTAAAAAAAAATGAATATAATTTTGTTTAAAGATGAGAACACCTGGCTATCCATTATATACTTTGCTCAAGCACGCACCCTTGGAGTTGTGTTTTTTTCCTCTTCTTCCTTTTGTGTGCCGTTGTATCTTTTGAATTTTGATTTTCACATGAAGAGACTTGCTGTGCTGTTTGCACTGTGCCTCTGCGTTTGGTTATGGGTGAACATTAAGCAGTTTCAATAACATCCAAACGATACCTTTATTGGGCCAAACAAAATGCACAATTGTATGTTGCAAGCTTTCAAAGCCACACTGGCTTCTTCATCAGGCACAGGAGAAAAAAATGAAGATGTTAGTCATAGGCCTGCATTCTGTTGTTTCTGATCTTAGTTTTATAAAGGTATCATTGTTTGGATGTTATTGGATTTCTTGTAAATGGGTCCAACACGGCTACCCCTAGATAAATTAAGCAATTTCCCATTTGGAGAAACTGGGACCAAAAAGGTATATCCATGCACACAAAACCATTCTGTGTATTTGAGCGTCTCTGGAACAGCAGAAAACAAGCTCACTCCATCTTCTATGTAACATCTCTTCAGATGTTTAAAGATCTCTCAGTCTTTTTTTTCCAAGCTAAATACACCCAGCTCTTATACATTTCTCATAAGGCTTGGTCTTATGATCAATTATTTTGATCATCTTGGTCCCCTTCCATGGACACATTTCAGCTTGTTGATATCTTTCTTGAATGGTGGTGCCCAGAAATGAATGCAGTACTTCAGGTGAGTTCTGACCAAAGCAAAGTGTCACTACTATGTCTCTTGATTTGAATGCTTATACTTTGATTGCTGAAGCCTAGAATTGCGTTGGCTGCATCAGTAGGATAGTGTCCAAATCAATTTCATTCATTGGGGAAAGGGAAATGCTTTTGGATGTTCCATTATTTTTCCCATATACACACACACTAACAATTGAACAAAATGACACCGTGAGTACTAAATGTTGACACTTATCTAAATACTGTTTGACTTCGGTCTTGGCTAAAATCGCCCTGTTAAATTCATGAACATTTCATAAATGTTGACTGACAAAGTTCCCATTGATTCAGTGAGTTGGGTCTATCTGGGACCAGTAATTGGGTTTGGAACAAGGAATTGTTCACCTGAGATTGCCTGATAAAATCACATGAAATAAGCTGTTTTACAACAGAAGACAGGGAATGATTAAGTAATATTGGAGAAGAAGGAGGATCAATACTAACTGTGAAGAGGTGGCCATACGCAACAGGGTTTATCCTAAAAAATTGATTAATACACAATAGGATGTGAAAGGGAGTGAGGAGAAAACAGCAAGGAAGCCTTAACATCATTAAGTACATTAGAAGAGAAGGGTTTTAATTTGACTTGAAAGGCATGGCTTGATGGAGAAATCTATGCTTTTGCATGCAGAAGTCCCAGGTTTGATTGCTGGTGTCTTCCTTCCTATCTCTCATGTTGCATGTTACATGGTGTGCATGTCCTACAAAGATTAATGGCAACATCAGGAAACATAATGTGCAGTGCCACTTGCACAAACAATGTCGAGATTGGCACTTTGCTTCTGTGTTGTAAGAGTTGATGCAGCATTGTGAAGACAGCCAGCGTGGCATAGTAGTTTGAGCATTGGGCTTCAACTCTAGGGACCAGGATTCAAATCCCTGCTCAGCATGGAAACCCACTAGGTGACCTTGGGCAAGTCATACTCTCTCAGCTTCAGAGGAAGGCAAAGGCAAACTCCCTCTGAAACAAATCTTGCCAAGAAAACTCCATGATAGGCATATCTTTGGGTTGCAGTAAGTCAGAAATGACTTGAAGGCACATAACACACAGCACAACAGGGTCTTCAGGCTGTGCATATCAACATAAAGCTTTCTATTTTCTCCAACATGATTGATCCAATTAAAAGCATTTTCTGGATTACTCTCTATCCTGTCTTTCTCAGGGATCATAGCATTTCTGTGCTTATAGCATTCAGTTATATTTGCTTTGCCTTCTTTGGGCCATTGCAGGAGCCTTCTGAAGTAGACATGGAAGTGATACAGACAGACAGCAGTTCTTGCTGGTAGGTCACCATGTCCTTTTCCATCCCACTCTCCTCATGATTTGCAAAGGCACAGTGACCTGGACACTTACAGGCAAAAACCTTGCAGCAAGTAACAAGGAAACTCAACCTGCTTCTTTTGTGGAACACCTAAGAGCTTTGAATTGGCTCTTTTGTCTGTATGACTGCAGCTTCCAGGGTTGATTCACATCATATTCAATTCATTTTCTGAATGGCAGAGTGGAGGATAAAAGAACAAGACAATCTCAAGCAAGTTCTGCAGTATGCTCAGTGTGTTTTAAGGCACCAGATATCCAGGAAGGGGAGAGATGCACTAGGATTAGCTTATTTTTCATTTGCTAAATTACAAAGGATTAATTATCCCAATTCACTTGTCTTACTGCAAGGGATCAAGACTGCACCTATAAGTTACCTGGTGTGCCACCGATTGTGTAATGATCTTTGTTTCTCTCGTCCAACAGGTATAGAGTATCACAACACATTTTGAGTAGGGATTTGGGGACAGATGGGGACAATCAGTTCTGTTTGTGTTTTAATGTGAATCTACCTGGTCTGCTCTTTACAAACCAATAAACAAATACACTTCTCTGAATTCTACCTTCCAGTCAAACCAAAATAAAATCAAAATGTATGTATTGGGGAAATACACACACAATGCATATCTTTTCTCAATCCATTTCAATCTGGCTTCAGGTCTGGCTATGGGACAGCTTTGGTTACCTTGGTGGATGACCTGCACAGGGAACTGGACAGAGAACATGTGTCCCTCTTGATTCTGATGGACATCTGAGCCCATTTTGATACCATCAACCATGGTGTTCTTCTGGGCCACCTGTCTGGGATGGGACTTGGGAGTATTGTGCTACACTGGTTTCAGTTCTTCTTGGAGAAGATAACTCAGGTGATGTTGGAAGATTCCTGCTCTAACCCTCCGTTGCTGATGGTGGCGTTCCTCATGCTGTTTAACATCTACATGAACCATTGAGAGAGGTCATCTGGAGTTTTAGAGCTCAGAGTCATGAGTATGCTGATGACACCCAACTCTGTCCTTTTCCTCTAACTCCAAGGAAGATGTTTTGGTACTAAACCAGTGTCTCTTATCAGTATTGGGCTGAATGAGGGCAAACAAACAGAAACTTAATCTAGATAAGATAGAAGTGCTCCTGGTCAGTTGCAAGGGAGATCAGGCAATATGGATTCATCTTGTGCCGCATAGGGTTACACTCCCCCAGAAATCTCAGCTTTGCAGTTTGGGTATATACATGGACTTGGATTTGTAAGGCAGATCAGGCAATAAGGATTCATCTTATGCTTACACTCCCCCTGAAATCTCAGGTTTGCAGCTTGGGTGTATCCCTGGACTTGAATTTGAGCCTAGAGGCCCAGGTTTCAACAATGATCAGGGGTGCATTTACTCAGCTAAAACTACAGTCGCCCTCCGTTTTTGTGGACTTCAGATCCACATCCCTCAGTTATGCACGAGGGACTAAAGGAGGGGCACACAATGGGGCATACGCCTGCACCTCCATTCAAGCCTATGCGGCTTGCATATGCACGGGTTTCCATTTTCACGGAGGGGTCCAGAATGGATCCCCCACGAAAACAGAAGGGCAACTGTAGTGTACCAGCTGCGCCTGTTCCTTAAGATGTCAGATCTGGCCATGGTAACACATGCTTTGATTACATCCCATAAATCACTCCCCATAGGGCTATCTTTGGAAACTGTTTGGAAACTTCAGGGGGTTCAAAATGCTGTGGCCAGCCTGTTGACTAGGATTGTTTACAGGGAATATATAACAGCTTCACTATCACTCCATTTCTGGGCAGAATTCAAAGCTTGAGTCCACACTATCTGAAAGACTGTATTTCCCTGTATAATCCTGCCTGAGTTTGTCCCCATGGGTGGTTGAGATAGTGACATTTCTGCTTTTTGATAGTTCAGCGTACACAAATTTTGTTTCATGCACAAAATTATTTTAAAAATTATATGACCCACAGAAGTGTAAAGGTGTATGCAAAACATACATGAATTTCATGTTTAGATTTGGGTCCTATCTCCAAGATATTTCATTATGTAGATGCAAATATTCCAAAATCTGAAATCCAAAACATTTCTGGTCCCAGGACATGAAAAATAAAATGAAACAAACATCCAGGAACAAATTCCAGTATGCCGCAACGCTTTTGCATCATCAGGAGTTTTAGCATCATCTCTGTTTAATTGTCTTGGATTCTAGTGAGAATTTAAGCCTCATTCGTCTGTAATATGTTGATAATAAACCCCATTCCCAATATGCTTCTGTTTTCAGTTACTTCCTGTCTTGGTTGCCCAAAGTGAGTTTTGACTTGCCATAAGCCAATGTCCATTTGGAAACTTACCTGGAGACTTCTGTTGTTATCACTGGGACTTCAAATGCTTAACTGGCTGGATCCTGTTGCGATGTATTGCCACTATGTGCTTTGGTGACCTAGAAAGACTCATTAACGTTTTGCGGTTTTTATTGGCAGAGCATCTTTCTATTCTATCCACCTTGTGCTTGTTTTCTCTGGCTCTGTTTATCCATTGCATGGTGGCCACGTGCAGCAGCACATTGAAATATGGAAGCTAATATGTCGTTTAGGGATTTGGAAATGCTGGTGCTCTTTTTTATGAGATTTATGGCTTTCATTTCCTTTGTGAGGCCCCTAAAAAGTAACCTTCCGAAAACAAGCTGCATTTCATAAGGTCATTAAGATGATAGTTAATGTGAGTTGTATAACAGCGCCTAATTAAACTTTGATTGTATGGTGTAAATTTAACGTGATTATCCTTTGCCTTGGCAGGAGACTTAAGGGGACCGGTTCGCTTGGCAGTAGGTGAAACCGGCAAGGAGAATAAAAATATTGGCATCCAGATCCACCTCTGTGTTTTTGCAGCTTAGCCAGGTAGCCCATCTTTGTATTTGCCATGCAAATGGGATCTTGCCTTTCTAAAATGTCTTTGGAAAAGACATCCTCTGATTCTGGCGACAGCCTGCTGGGGCACAGACCTTAAAATCACTGAATTAAGGAGTCGGTGAGAGGATTATGACTTGCATAAGAGTTTTATGTCTGCGCTGGAGCTTCAGGATTCATTTGTGTGCATTTGTACTCTGCCTGGGAAACCGACATCCGATTCTCTCCAGTAAGAAGCAACACTTATTGTTTGCAACACCAATGGATTTTTCTACTCCTGCCTCCCCAAGCAAAGAGTGAAGGTGTGAGCAGGCTCCCCTTGAATTCAATAGGAGTTTTTGCAATTTGTTTCAGTGAGGAGGGAGGTGATAGATTTTCTTTCCGTCACACATACAGGGGGTCATGGTGCTAGATTGAATTTTTCTTCCACCTGTTGTTTCTCCTCTTTGGGGTCATGCAATTACGTTGTAACCCTTTATTCCTCGTACTCTCCAAATAAATAAGACTAGCCCTGGCCATTTGGGAATAAAGAATGTTTGCCTCCTTAATGCTGTCTTTAGAAAGGACATTGATGTGCTCAGTTACTTTAAAAATGGGGGACATTTCAGGATCAGGCTAGAAAAGTATCAAGTCGAGGACAGATAGGAACATTTATTTTAAAATTTACTTTTTAGCTTGTATTTCTATCCTGCTTTTTAGGGTAACCCAATCCCTTAATACACAACATGGCATATAAACCATAAATACAACACAGCTTGAATCTCCCTTATCCACAATGCTTAGGACCAGAACTGTTTGGATATCAGAGTTTTTCCGATTTTGGATGATGATGATTATTATTATTATTATTATTATTATTATTATTATTATTATTATATCTGCACATACATAATGAGATATCTTGGAGATGGGACCCAAGTCCAAACATGAAATTCATTTATGTTTCGTATACACCTTATAGGCATGGCCTGAAGGCCATTTTATACACAATAGTTTAAATAACTTTGTGCATGAAACAAAGTTTGTATATGTTGAATCATCAGAAAGCAAAGGTATCACCATCTCAGACACCCCTGGGGACAATTTTGGGATATTTTTCAGATTTTGGAATTCTGCATATGGGAGAGACAACCTGTATAACAAAGAAGAAAGTGTTAAGAACAGCATGATTTAGTCAATCCTTGAACTAACAGCAATTAAAACATGAAACCAAATACAGCCATTAAAAATCATTTTTGAAGTTTCAGAAATCCTGCACACTACATTGCGCCCATCCTTACAAGCTGGACTTTAAAATGGTCTAACCACCATTACAAGCCTCTTGTGATGATAAAGAAACACATGTATGCTATCCTGCTTGCTAGAAAGAAAAAAGACTTGGAGAGAGTAAGACATACCATCTACATTTCATAGATGAAAATTGGGATACATGTGGCCAAGCAACATAAGCGTGTCATCAAAGTGGTGAAAGGAGAGGATGCTGCAGTTTGCTTTTGCCAGAGCCCACTGGGAAGAGTATGCTTCTTTCTTCTCTTGTCCTCTTCCCTTGCTGAGTTGAATGCAAACTGCTTTTGTACTTTCATCTCCGTTTGAAGCAACTGAAGTCAGCTGAGAACAAAGGGAAAGAAACTGGGACATTTTAAATGCACATGGGGGGGGGGGAAGGGGGTGACAGAGGATTAATCTGAATTGTCCCTGCCCAATGTTGCAAAGGGATCCAAAGGAATAGATCCACATACTAATTTGGCCCAGAATCTAAGACCAGCTCTGTGAGCGATCAGAATAACACATTCAGAACGATGCTTTAAAAAACAGGAAGAGTTATGAATGGTCTATGTGAAGGAAGTGAGAGGATGTAGATGAAGGTCTGAGAACGTGGAGAGAAAGGGATAAATTGTAAGGAGGATGAGGGGAGTTGAGATGAGAAGGGATGAGGGAGAGAGAGAAGAAGGAGGTTGGGAAGGAAGGGCAATGAAAGGACTGATAGGAAGCAGGGTTGGGACTGGGGAAGATTTGTAAGTTTTACAAGTGATTTTAGAAAGGACTATATGAATCATAGAGTTGGAAGAGACCCCAAGGGCCATCCAGTCCAACCCCCTTCTGCCATGCAGGAACTCAAAATCAAAGCATCCCCTACAGATGGCCATCCAGCCTCTGTTTAAAGACCTCCAAAGAAGAAGACTCCACCAGACTCCAAGAGAGAGTGTTCCACTGTCAAACAGCTCTCACTGTCAGGACGTTCCTCCTAATGTTGAGGTGGGATCTCTTTTCCTGTAGCATGCATCCATTGTTTCGGGTCCTGTTCTCTGGAGCAGCAGAGAACAAGCTTCCTCCATTCTCAATAGGACATCCCGTCAAATACTTAAACAGGGCTGTCATATCCCCTCTTAGCCGTCTCTTCTCCAGGCTAAACATACCCAGTTCCCTACGTCATTCCTCATAGGGCTTAGTTTCCAGACCCTTCACCATTTTAGTCGCCCTTCTCTGGACACGCTCCAGTTTCTCAACATCTTTTTTGAATTGTGGTGCCCAGAACTAGACACAGTGTTATTCCAGGTGAAGCCTGACCAAAGTAGAATACAGTGGCACTATTACTTCCCTTGATCTAGATACACTTCCCTTCATCTAGATAAGAAAGTAGGTGAAGCAGAGGGCAGAGAAAGTAAAGAAGATTGGAAGAAAGATTAACATGGTTAATGTATGGTTTTTTTAAATAATCCATAGATTTGTCAATTTATGGTTGTAGGTGTGTTATATGTTGGTTTGTCTTGTAGGTATGTTATCTGTTATTAATTGTATTGTATAAATGTGGTTTTGTTTTGTTTTGTAAATTTGGGATGTTTGGAATGTTTTAATTTGCATAATAACATTTATTTAAAACAAAACAAAACAGAATGGTGTAGTAAGCTGCTGCCACACTGCAAGATTAATGCACTTTTGACTGCTTTGACTGTCATGGCTCCATGCTGACAGAGAAGGCTAAATATCTCTGCAAATCAAGGAATTCCATAGCATTGATCCATGGCCGTTGAAGTGGGGTCAAACTGCATTAATTCTGCAGTGTAGATGCAGATGTAGTTAGACTGGGAGTTGGCAGAGCCTGACTCCGATCCTCACGGTGAGCCATGAAACTGCCTGAACTTTGAGCCAGCCTGATGTACAGCGCAAAGTTTTTGTGAACATACATGGGGAGGGAGAGGAAGAGAGCCGCAAATGATCCCATGAACTCAGCAGGGAGAAAATGGGTTACAAATGCAAGTAAAGAAATCATAGAGAAATGATAACTGAAAATGATAACTGAAAATTTACTGCTGTCTGGAATCAGAACTGGGTACTTCTTTCTGGTGACAACACTATGCTCCGTTAAAGGAGGAAGAAAAAAAGGACAATACAAAACCAACTTACTAGCTTGGTGACTCTAACTTGATGGGATACAAAACCATACCTTGGGTAATAATAATAATAATAATAATAATAATAATAATAATAATAATAATTTTTATTTATTTATAGCCCGTCTATTTCCAAAGGGAATCAAAGCAGGTTACAAGCATAAAAATAAAAGAGTACAATAAGAAAATAATATGGAAGTTGCAACTAAAAAATAGGAGGCATATTCAGGAATTAAAAGCAAACAACTCCACTTTCTTCCATTTGCATGAATGGTCATCACCCAAGCTGTGCGAGGAAATCTAGGCCACGGTTGGTTATTTTGTAAAGGTAAAGACATTATCAAACTACTGGGCAGCCTGCTGTGACAGTGGTGTGTAAAGTGTGTGTCTCCCTATCAATTCTGGGAACCTTTTGAAAGGCATTCCCCGTTGTGTGTCTGCCCCGCTTCCAGCTGCTCCTCCACTACCACCAATGTTCATATGAAAACAATGTACCTGGACCTGTCCACCCCATTTATTTCCCCCCATCATCTCATTACACTGGAGTGTTTGTGATATATGTGCCAGTCTAGGACAAGGGGGGTGGATGCAGAAGTGGCAACCAGTAGGCGCTCGCTGCCTACAGAAAACGGTGCCAGTTATATAACTCCCACTACGAGTAATAAAGCAAAAGACAAGAAAAAAAAGAAAGATGATGATGATGATGAAGATGAAGAAAACCTCTTGTTAGTTCTCTGGCAGGAGGCTGTTGACGCTTTCCCAAGTCTGGAGGATTTCAAGGTAAGAAGAGCTTTTCGGATTCTCCCTCTCCGCTTTGCTGAAAGTTGGCTCCTTATGCCTTGCAGGGATTTGCAAATATCGGGTGCAACGCCTCCTTTTTGGGAAATGTGTTGATGGCTGAGCTATGGAAGATGAGGACAGTCATACCGATAGCAAGCAATAACACCGTAATACTGATTATTTTTGTTTTAGTTTTATTGCTTCTAGAGTTTTGTACTCTAAACCCTCCTCCAGGTGTGTCTTATCATCTGAAGGCTGGCAAAGTGTGGGGATCAGGTTATTTTATGATGTTGTTTTATAACTGTATTGTTGTATTTCATGATTGTTACCTACCTCGATGATGATGATGGTGGTGATGATGATGATGTTTGTCTGTGAAATTCCTGGAAACACTTGCTGGAAAGTTGTAGGCTTTCATGGCCAGCATCCATAGTTTCTTGTGGGTTTTAAGGGCTGTGTGGCCATGTTCTAGAAGAGTTTCTTTCTGATATTTCGCCAGAATCTGTGGTTGGCATCTTCAGAGAATGGCGAAACGTCAGAAAGAAACTCTTCTAGAACATGGCCACACAGTCCGAAAAACCCACAAGAAACTTGCTGGAAACTTGCTTTGTGGCTGCTGCAGAGAGAAAAAAAATACTTGTGAGGAAAGCGGTAATATTTTGGTTAATGGACAGGGACAGGTAGATGCCAGGTACATGCCAGGTACCTGCCATGGATGCTTCAGTGGGCAAAGAATCAACACAAGGTATCACAGGGTAGGACCCGGAGTTATAGTTCTTAAAGACTGTTTCTACACTATACAGTTGTAGAGGTTTGGTACGGCTTGGGTTGCCATTCTGTGGCATCCTGGGATTTGTAGTTTGGCGAGGGGTTTAGAATTCTCTGCAGGATTAGAACAGAAAATTGTAGCTAGGCCTTTAGTCTGAACTAGTCTGTTTTAATTCATATGTTTGCAACCGTTCCCTGGAGTACACACTACAGCGAAGACGTAATTCCTAGCCGTATTTTAAAACAAATAAATCTGCTGTGAAATAGGAGAATCCTTTCCAGTTTTATGGCCGTTGATGACTTATCTAAACGGCAATGACTCATTAGCCAGGAAGCCACTAATATGCATTAAAAATGACACCGCTGGGGGAAGCGGGAAGGGATGTATCCGAACCATATGCAAAAAATCAAAAATGAAAAGTGTGGAGGTCTGCAGAAATTTAAGCTTTAGGGCACTTTTAGTCTTTTCATCTCAAAGTAAAACAATCTGCTGGTTTTTGCATCTCCGAAGCCGGGATTACTAATATATGTCTTCGAAATGTAGGCAGTGGTTTTCATTCTTCTTCCCACCCATTTCTGTCTCGGCCTTTTTTCCCTCCAGATGGGAGCAGTGGCTTCAAATTGTCCAAGGTATGAAGTCAGACTTCCATTCGCCGGCCAAAGTATTGGACTATGACTATGACTCTGGAGACCAGGGTTCAATTCCCTGCTAGGCCATGAAACCCTCTGGATGAACTTGGGCAAGTCACATACTCTCAGCTTCAGGGGAAGGCAATGGCAAACCTCCTCTAAACAAATCTTGCCAGTTTTAGATTGTAAGCCTGAGGGCAGGGAAATGTCTAATTAACCATTTGTAAGCCGCTCTGATAGCCTTTTGGCTGAAGAGCGGGATATAAATACTCCATAATAATAATAATAATAATAATAATAATAATAATAATAATAATAATAATAGAAACCCCATGATAGGGACACCTTACAGTCACCGTAAAACGACTTGAAGGCACGCAACAACGGCAACAATTGTCAACCCAGTATGCCATGAATATTGACTATCCCTTGTTGCTGTTTGGGAAACCTGGCATCCCGAGTGCGAGTATTTTCAAAGCCAAGCCAGTTTTACATTTTTGTCAATGACTGTGGCGCATTCTGGCTAAGCCCTGTTGACTCACCACTGCTTCTTGGCACATGTCTGTGGCTACAGGAATTAACACACCTACCATTGTTACCAAGCTTGTTTGGACAATACTCCAAAGAACGCGTTTGCACCGAACAGGCCTGGTTATTGGTCTGGGATCTTTAATTTCGTCCTTTGCACCCACCATTTCATTTCCTCTGTCTAGATCCAAACTAAGCCTGATTCATCTTAGCTTTGAAGACCTCTTTTGAGGGACTGACAGTCTTCATCTAGACAGCAAGTCAAATGACATTATTTGCTGCATTGCATCTTTCATCCAATACCAACCCCACCTTTCCTTTGCAAGTGCGTGCCTGCCCAGAAAAACCACAATAATACAAAAGACAAAGAGCAAAGTACTGATGTTGGGTTGAGTCAAAATGAAAGAGAAAATTGAGTCAAAATGAAAGAGAAAACAGCCTCAATATACTGTAGCTATTGTATATTGCAAAGAATGAAAGAGGCGCAGTGGTTTGAGCATTGGACTATGAATCTAGAGACCAGGATTTGAATCCACGCTCGTCCATGGAAACCTACTGGTTGACCTTGGGCAAGTCACACTCACACAGCCACAGACAAAGGCAAAGGCAAACCCTCGCTGAACCAATCTTATCAAAAAAAACCATGACATGTTCGACTTAGGAGCACCATAAATCAGAAAGGTCTTGAAGGCACACAACAATAAGAGAATATACCCAGGCTTGTCTCATTGCACAGGCTAAGCAGGATCTCACCTGGATGATACATGGATGGGAGACCACCAGGAAATCAACCAGGATCTCAATTGTAAGAGTGACAGGGCTGAAGTTGAAATAGTATGTTATAAAATGAGGTAGAGTCAAGGGGTCCTCCAGATGATGTTGACTGCAACACCCAGCAGCCCTAGCCAATGGGAAGGAATGCTGGGACCTGCAGTACAATAGCATGTGGAGGACTGCCTGATGCCCATCCCTGGCACAGAACTCAGGAAACCAGCCCATAACTGGCAGCTCTGACTGGCAGCAACAGCTCTCCAGCCTTTCAGGGGGAATTGTTTCCTAACCCTTCTTGGGGATCCCTGGCATTTCCTGGTGGTCCCCCATCCATGTATCATCCAGGTGAGATCCTGCTTAGCCTGTGAAATTAGACAAGCCTGGGTATATTCTAGGGATGAAAGTCCTCAATGCTTTCAATAAGTACAAGAGTTTTTATTAGTGCCTTCAAGTCACCATTTTCTTAGGCAAGGAATATTCAGAGGTGGCTTTGCCACTTTGTTCCTCTGAAAGATAGCACCTGGTATTCATTGGTGGCATCTCATCCAAGTCCTAACCAAGGCTGACCCTGCTTAGCTTCTAGGATCAGACAGGATCTGGTGCCTTAAGGGTACAGTCTTTTGGCCTGAATGTTCCTCCACAGTATTCTCCCCATATCCCAGAGTCCTGAAATGCTGTGTGGGAATTATTTTGTGGAGAAAAGCTCATTTTTGATCAAACACATTTTTGAGCAAACCAACAAACCACGTTCTGGACAGAAAAAAGTTTTCCCCTAATGGAAATCTGAAACTCATTTTCTGCACAGGAAAAAAAAAAAAAAGCTTCTTTATAGAGCAAAACCCCATCTGTTTTTCTCTATGGGATAATTCCTTCACAAGACTTCAGGATGTTCAAATTCCAGGAGAAAATGGCATACAATTCTTGCTAGTTTGGGAATGAATAATTCTGAATATTCCTTTCTATCCTTGGTATGTTCAGGGTGGAACGGTGGCACAGCCAAGGCCACAAAGTAAATTAATGGTAGAGCAAAGATTCAAACCAAGAGTTTCCTAACTTAAAAGGAGGGTTTTCTCTTTTTGGGGAGAGCCCCCCTTTTGCCACAGAAGCAGTTAGAAGAAGAAGAACCGGGTTCAGAGCAACTCTTCTTCAGTTTCCAGGGATCTCAGTTTGTCGGTTTTTAATGATCTTTTTGTGCTGTCTCGATCACAGCTGGACAAAAAGGGCGAGCTAAAGAGAAAGCCGGCATCGCAACTCTTGCCGCTTTTGATCATCGAACAATTATTCCGTCCATGATGGTTTGCCTTTGCTTTGACAGCCATGAAAGTGACTTCATCTAGTTTATGGGAAATGGAAATGCACAGCTAAGCAAGCAGGGAGGGTGCAATAAAGCCACTGGGGCTATAGAAAATAGCTGTAGCTGCAGCCTTTGAAAACTACCTTGTTTATAAAGAAAGAAAGAAAGAAATCTAAATTTAGCTGCTGTTATTCTTACTCCTTTCATTATCATGCCCAGATCCGAACCTCTCAACAAATTAAAGGATATGGCGGCGTATGAAGGGAGCGGGAAAGCTCCACACTTCTAGCTTATTGAAAAAGTCATTGAAAATTTTGCCTGGCAAACATGCTTTCGTTCCGTTTTATTTGTCCTTCTCTAGCCACCAGATGATTGCAGATGTTTGCTTTTCCTAAGAGGAAAGGAAATTAACGGAGGACTAACTTTTGCTTTGGAGCGACGGTTTCCATGAGAAAAGGCCAAAAGAGACACGCGACGCAGGCCATCTGTGATCGTCTTTATCTTTTCATTTTTGAAAATCGCAATTGCAGTGGCATTGGGAGGTTGGAGGATAAACTCTCATTATTATTATTATTATTATTATTATTATTATTGGAGCAGTGGTTTCAAAGGAACGGTCTGCTGCTTCTGCTATTACAGTGGAGTAGATGTGGACACAGGAGCAGTGCTTTGAGCATTGCCCTAGGACTTACGGTGACTCTAAGGCCATGGGGTTTTCTTGGCAAGATTTCTTCAGAGGAGGTTTGCCATTGCCTTCCCCTGAGGCTGAGAGCATGTGACTCCCCCAAGGTCATCCAGTGGGTTTTCTGGCTGAGCTAGGAATCGAACGCTGGTCTTCAAAGCCCCAATGCTCAAACCACCACGATGTCTCTCTTAAGTCAGAATACAATTGGCCAAAAAATTGACAATATTTGTTCGGAAAACGTTTGCCAGTGAGACTCAGAGAATGTGACTCAAATGAGTTTCCAAGGCTGAGTGAGGATTTGAACCCTAGTCTTCCAGAGTCTTAGTTCAACCCTCAAACCATACACTGCACTGGCTCTATAAAATATGGAGCACTTTATGAATGCGAATCTCTGTATTGCTCCCATTTTAGTATATGAGCTGCTGGAGGAAGTGCTTTAGAAAGTTTAATTTATTTTGTTGGGGTTGTCAAGATAAGGAGGGCACTTTTTTCCCGTATGTGTCGGATTTGCAAGAAAACAAAGAGTCATTGGCCTAAGGTCCAATTGAGGCTTAGGCAACCCTATCACAGGCTTTTCTTGGCCAGATTTGTTTGGTGTGTGTGTGTGTGTGTGTGTGTGTCTCCATTGCCTTCCTCTGAGGCTGAGAGTGTGTGACTTGCCCAAGATCATTCAATGGACCGAGTGGGGGTTCAAACCCTAGTCTCCATAGTCCAGCACTCATACCATCACACCAAGCTGGTCCTCATCTTCTGCAGTTTTGGCTACCATTCCTGGTTAAGATTTGGCTGGGAGGTTCTAGGAACCGTGGTCCAGTAAAGGAACGTCCCCAAGCTTATGCTTCAAGCAGGATAAGATTCCCACTGTGCCTTTATTCTCAGAGCTTAGTTGGAAAAACACCTCTTTTTTTGGGGGGGGGGGATGTTTCGAATCCCTTCGGCTTTAATTGACTGTGGTAGCAGAGGATGTCTGGGAATGGTTGTCTCCCAAATGTAACTTTTCCAAGCTCAGAGTACTAATCACTGGGGTGTGGTGGTGGTTGTGTACCTTTGAGTCATTTCTGACTGATGGCAACCCATATTGCAGGGTTTTCTTGGCAAGTTTCTTCAGAGAGGGGTTGCCATTGCCAACCTCTCAGGCTGAGAGAGTGCGTCTTGACCAAAGTCCCTAGTGGGTTTCCATAGATGAGCCGGGATTTGAACCCTGGTCTCTGAGAGCCAGTGCGGCGTAGTGATTTGAGTGTTGTAATGTGACTCTAGAGACCATGGTTCGATTCCCAGCCCGGCCATGGAAACCCACTGGGTGACCTTGGGCAAGTCACACACTCTCAGCCTCCGGGCAAGCTTCCTCTGAACAAATCTTGCCCAGAAAACCCCATGATAGGTTCACCAGCTGGAAACGACTTGAAGGCACGCGACGACAAAACCAAACCAAAAAGCTCCAGAGTCCTAATCCAACAACAAAACTTTGCAGGAGTTGTGAGGGTCTCTGCTCGACGGTTGTTTGTCATGACTTAAATCTGGAAGCCTCCTTTCGTGTTCCTGTCTAGTCTCGAAACTGGCTTTTTGTGGTCCAAAAGGAGTGAAGTCAGCGCTGACGGCATGCTCTTTGGTTTCTCCCCACCACAATCTTGGACCGTGGCCTGCCAGGCCCTGCCTTGAGAAGGGAGACCAAGAGATGCAATCCCTCCTCCTCCTCCTCTCAAGCAAAGAGCTGGAGGTGGTTTTGCAGTTAGTTACGTGGGGCTCTGGAAAGTAGGTTACTGGGTCAGGAACAACAAGTTCTGACTGTTTGCCAGGGAGTCCTCCTCTTCCCCTCCCTTGATCCTGTTTGCACTTCTTGCTGTGACCTGCCGGGCTGAAATGGGTCGAACCCTCCTCCTTGCCTGCAATGGAGACACAAGATTGAGAAAGAGGAGGAGAGAAAAAGAGAGACAAGACAAGGAAAGGAAACTTCAGACACTGTTGGATGGTGTGTGCCGTGCGCCTTCCTTAGGCAATCCTAAGTTGCACCTATTGTGGGGCTTTCTTGGCATGATTTGGTCAGAGGAGGTTTGCCATGGCCTGAGGCTGAGAGAGTGTGACTTGCCCAAGGTCACCCAGTGGATTTCACGGCTGAATTGGGGGTCAAACCCTGGTCTTCTGGTCCAACCGCTGTGCCACGTGGAGCCAATAAATGCGGAAGGAGTCCCTCCTGGCTCTCCAAAAGCGAAAGAGGCAGAAAGTCATTGGGAAGCCTCCAGTAATGATAAGAATATGGATCGGGAAGTATTTACATTTAATTGGGAGCCAATGTGAGTGGTTGGAGCCTTGGATTATGGTTCTGGAGACCAAGGTTCGAAATTCCGCTCGGCCATGGAAACCCACTGGGGGTTTCGTGATACTGAGTCTTTCATAGAGGGTCATGTAAGCCGTGAATTATGCCTAAACAAATCTCTTATTAGATACTGATTATATCTAGGTCTGACTTTCTTCTTTCAAAGTTGAGAAAAGAGTCCGGATTCAGCAGGGGGACCCTGGTGTGTGTGTGAATGCACGCATATGTCTGTGTTTTGTCTCACAAGAAGCCTGGATTTTGCCACTTGACAATTTTTGAAAAATCAAGAAAGAATATAGGCAATCCCTCTGAAGTCTTTCCCCCCCTTTTGTGACCTTAGAAATCTCAGAATCCTTACACCTCAAGCAAAGATGTCCAGGCCTATTGCATCCATCTTCGGCATGAAAGGTTGGCCAGCTTCAAAATCCACTGAGTCTGCCTTGATATTGTTTTTAATTTTTATTGGATTAAAATACATATAAACAAATATCCAACTTTATATACACACAAAGCACATATCTCTTGACACACTAACACAACATAGCATAACATAACATAATTACACAACAATGCGAGGGCCAACAAATAAACACCCATACATATCCTTTTCATCCTCTACCATCGATAATTGATATCACTTGAAACGTAATTCTTCCCAGTTTGGTTCAACTTACATCTGACTTCTTCATTTTCCCCCTACTCTTTCGTGCTATAATTTCCAATGAGGTCCGCTATATCTTTTCACATTTCTTTACATTTCTCTATATATGTGTGCCTGCGTACATATATGTCTTGCCTTGATATTTTGAAAGTTACTGGAATCTAGTTTTGGAAGGAGTCCTGATTTGCCACCAAAGTGTGCATGCCATGTACCGTAGCTTTATTTTTTCTTTTCTCTTTTGATGCTGCAGCTTTCCCTTTTGAGAGCAGGAGCTTTAAAAACAACAACACAACACCACTATGCAATTGGTGGCTTTAAAATTAGGTTAAGAAATATGGCTCTGGATTATTCTTTTCAAACCAATGTGTTCCGCCGCCGCCGCCTGGTACCGAATTATCTTCCAAATGCAATCTGTAACTAGGACTGAACGATTATGTGTTCAAGAACTGTCAAGGGCCTGCCTTAGACATTATACACCCCGAGTAACTTTCTACAGGGTGCTGCAGCTCTCCAAATTGTGTTGTTTTGACTTTTATATGTTTTCCTTTTAGGCTGCGCAAAATTGCACCACTTCGGGCAGAAGCGAGCGTTAAATGAAAAAGGACATGATGTACTTTTCAAATGTAAATTATGTATGTTTTCTGCTTCAGAGCTGGAAGAAATGAAAAAGAGGGAAAGAACCTTCTTGGAACTCCAGCAAGGCACCCTAGATATTCTTGCCAGCAAGACAGTACATGCTTGTTCCCTTGCAATTTGGACCGTCTGTTCATTTCCCATTACGATGGGATAACAGTGACGGCATGCGCTCAAGTGTTTACAGTGACAGATGAGGGCAAAACTAGCCACTACATGTTGAATACGTAGCTGGCAGGACAGCAAAGGTTCCCATGTCAGTGGGGTGGGAAATTCGTTCCAGATCTTACTCCAAATTTTAAAGGAACTATCTGATTTTTGGGGCCAGTTTTGAGGATACGATGACTCTACATCAGTGGTTCCCAAACTTTGGTCCTCCAAATAGTTTTGGACCTCAGCTCCCAGAATTCCAGACTGCTGGGCAAGCTGGTTGGGGCTTCTGGGAGTTGAAATCCAAAACACCTGGAAGGCCAAAGTTTGGGAAGCACTGCTCTACACTCTGCCCTCCAATCCGTGGCTTTAACTTTTGTGGATTTGTTTAATATGTTCTTTGTAGGAATCTCTAGGTCCTCCAGTGCAACTCTGCCAGAAGTTGACCATAGAGTTGGCTGGAGGACCTAGAGATTACTATTAAAAACACTTTCCTAGGCATTTGTAGAGCCTCCAGTGTGATTTTTGTAGGTCCTCCAGTGTGATTTGTAGATCCTCCAGATGAATGGACTTTATTAAAGAGACTGGGCCTTTGCAGACTGCCAGAAATAGTGCAAATTGAGTCCACTTTAAGGGTTAGGGTTAGTGCTAGGGAGGCATGGGAATTGTGGTTTTTTTCTGAGACCTTGAGCCTTCTCTGTCAGAGTGCCACAATAAAATACAGTTCCCATGATTCCCTAACCCTAACCCTTAAAGTCATTTCCACTTTAGTTATTGCAAAAAAGGACTTAGGGCCTTTGCAGACTGCTAGAAATAGTGCAAATTGAGTCCACTTTAACTGTCCTGGCTCAGTGCTAGGGAATCATGGGAACTGTATTTTTTTCTGAGACATTGAGCCTTCTCTGTCAGAGAGCTCTGGTGCCACAATAAACTACAGTTCCCATGATTCCCTAGCACTGATCCAGGGCAGTTCAAGTGGCCTCAAGCTGCATTATTTCTGGCAGTCTGCAAAGGCCCATAGTTATTAGTAACCCATTATGTGGAATAAATGATTTCCAATCTTCATGAAACTTCAGTCTCCTAGGGGGGTTGTGGGCTTTTCTTTTTTCCTTTCCCGATTCCCATAGGCTTAATTAAAGAATATTTCCTGTTAGGTCTCCCCAGCAGCTCATTACAAAACCCTGGAGTTTCTCTTTGCTCTGTGGTGCTCTTTAAAGTGGGACAGCGCTTGTTTCCACAACACACACAGCAATGCTTCTGAGTCTCGAGTCCTGTTTTGATTTACACCTGGGCCACATTTCTTTGCAATCTGGCAGCGATCCAGATCTGGACAAGTACATATGCTAATAAAGAAACACACATCGATTTTATTCAGTGAAGGCGGCTGCCTTTTAGAGAATGTGACGTCAAAGACATGCACATTGGAGCATGTGCTTACATGTGATTTTGTCATGCAGCTTTGAAAAACGAGAACGGATCATCTTTTCGGCAAAATGACTTTTGAAAAGGGAACGGAACCAGGAAAAAAAGGTGAATAATATGAAACAGGCACAAGCTAGAAATAAATACAGTGGGTCCTCTACATTTGCCGGGATTAGGGGTGGAGGACCCCGTGAATGTGGAAAAACTGTAAATAAAAAAAACAACTTTTTTTTTAACTTGAGAGAACACTTCTCTAGGAATTTCTAGGTTCTCCTGTGCAACTCTGTGGTCAAAATCTGCTGGAAATTGACCCTAGAATTGCATTGGAGGATCTACAAATGCCAAGAAAAATGTTTTCTCTAGGTCCACCAACATGGCTCTGTAGTCAACTCCTGGCAGAGTTTCACTGGAGGACCTAGAGATTCCTAGAGAGAACCTATTAATCAATTTCGCAAATAATCAAATCCGCAAATAATCAAATCCTCAAAAATCAAACTTCATATTAAAGTTTAAGAACTGCTCCCTCCCCATCACAATAAAAGATATTTGGAATGATGTAGTCCAATAAAATAAAATACAAGAGCGGAAATGAGCCAGTGAAAACAACGTGGTGGTACAATGCAAAATATTTCGGCGGCAAGGAAAAGGGGAAAAAATGAAAACAGCAAGAAGAATAAGCAAGAAAAAGCCAAACAGCTCACGGTGGGGTGAGGAAAGGATTAGTAGCCAAAATTGAAGGCATGCCAAAAAAAAAAAAGGATGGCTGTCATCATGTTAACATGTTAAAAAGTTGGAGGGTATTTTTATCTTGTGAGTTGCCTTGGTTCCCTATTTGGGAGAAGTGTGGCATAAAAATGTAATAAATAAATAATGTTTAATAAGGGGTATAAGAGAGAGAGAGTGTGGTGTGGTGTTTTGAGTGTCGGACTATAACTCTGGAGACCAGGGTTTGAATCTCTGCTTGTCTGTCAAAAACCAATGGGTGACCTTGGGCAAGTCACACTCTCTCAGCCTCAGAGGAAGGTGGTGATAAAACTCCCTCCGAACAAATCTTGCCAAGAAAACCCCATGATAGGTTCATTGTAAGGTTGCCATAAGTCGGACAAGAATTGAAGGCACAAAACAAGAATTTGGGGTTTTGACAATATTGCCCCTAAAGATGAAGGAGAGGTTGGAAATTTTACTTTTTGAACTCCCAGAATGCTCTCGTGTCCATGCTACTTGGGGGGATTCTGAAAGTTGTGATACAAGTATATTGATTTTTTGAGGCTTTGAGAGCCTCGGAGAGTAGTGGAGTCTCCTTCCTTGAGGTCTTTAAGCAGAGGCTGGATGGCCATCTGTCGGGGATGCTTTGATTGGGAGTTCCTGCATGGCAGGGGGTTGGACTGGATGGCCCTTGGGGTCTCTTCCAACTCTATGATTCTATGATTCTAGCAAAGCATTCAAGGGGGCAGCTCCAGGAACACCTAGAGACAGTTTTTCTCCTGCAATTTTTAAGAAATACCTGAAGGTATGGTGCCCAAGAGCTGATTTCCATGATCTTTCTACTGTAATTCTTTCCAGTACAGGGTGACTGAAAAATAAAATGGTCAGGTTTGGTGAACAAAAAAATAAAAATAAAATAAAAAATAGTTATCTGAATCTACTTTTGCCTTGTCTGTAAACTGTGTGCAGTCATCATTAACAGAGCAAAAGAGGAATTATATGCCACGATAGTTATAAATTTTGCATTTCACTTTGCAAACCTCACTTCAAGGTAGCTTACAGTCACACAGTTAAAGAAGAAAGCAAAACACAAAAACCAGATCAATAAAACTATAAATAGTACAACAAAATGAATACCAAATGATAGAACCTTATCAGTTGTGGGATACCATTAGTGTGATTCTATATCCTATTGTTATTGTTGTTGTTTGTTATTATTGTCGTATGCCTTTAAGTTGTTTCCAATTTAAAGCGACCCAGTGCTCAAACTACTATACCTTGCTGGTTCAAAACCTAAGTTTTAATTCACTTCTCAAGGTCTCTGTGTTCAATCTTAACTACAAATAATAATAATAATAATAATAATTGTTGTTGTTGTTGTTGTATAATAATAATAGTTGTTGTTAATATCATTTGAATATCTTTCTTGTTGGGGCAGCTCAGAGGCTAGAAGTCTGATATTTACAAATATTTGGCTGCAGTTTCACTGCAAAGCTCCCTAAAGTAGGTAAATACTGTTACAATTTTCAAAAGTTTTGCTTCCACACATTCAAAGGCAACCGAAATATGTACCTTCTGTTACTTTTTTTTTTGGGGGGGGGGGGGACTACTGTAAGCTATTGGCCTGAGATACACAATACCTGTATATTTAAATCATGAATGCATCACTATAAAAGTAACAAAGATAGTTACAGTTGCACTGACAAAGGAACAACCCTATCCCTTGTGAAGCTGCAATTGTAATTTTGCCATGCCTTAATCGTTGCAAAAAAGGAATGAATTGCAAGTGTTATTGGTAACTGGCATTTCCAAACTCTTTGATAGCAGGTTGTTGTTAAATTAAATTATATTCTTGCTCCCGGAGGCTTAGATTTTAAAATTTACATCAAATTAAAGAGGACCCTTGGTATCTGCTGGAGTTTGGTTCCAGGTCTCCCGTGGATATCAAAATCTGTGGATGTTCAAGTCCCATTAAATACAATGGCATAGTCAAATGGTGTCCCTTATATAAAATGGCAAAATCAGGGTTTGTTTTTTTGCAATTTATATCTCAGCCATAGAGGATGGCAATGGCAAACTCCTTCTGAAGAAATCCCTATGACCGAGGGGCGTCATAAGTTGGAAACGACTTGACGGCACACAACGACAGCAACAAATGTTTTCAAACCTTGGCTTGGAGGCTTGAATTGGTGGATTATATATAATAATAATAATAATAATAATAATAATAATAATAATAATAATAATGGATATGGAGAGCCAACTGTACAGCAATCTAGGATACTAAACTATTTTGTTTTGTTTTTCAAGTTGTGATCTGTGAATAGCAGTCTGGTGCCGTACATGATTTGGAGGCACACTAAGGGCCTTTGCAGACTGCCAGAAATAGTGCACATTAAATTGAGGCACTGCCCTGGCTCAGTGCTAGGGAATCCTGGGAACTGTAATTTATTGTGGCACCAGAGCTCTCTGACAGAGAAGGCTCAATGTCCCAGAAAAAAATACAATTCCCATGACTCCCTAGCACTGAGCCAGGGCAGTGCCTCAATTTAATGTGCACTATTTCTGGCAGTCTGCAAAGGCCCTTAGAGGTGCCAGCACCTCCTAAAGATAAAGACTGTGACAGCGTGATTGTGTTTGCCACAGCTAGATGGCTACCTTCTCTCGCTGCCAAAATAAAGAAGTGGCAAATGATGTAGGTCACTCTGTTCGGTGTGCACACGCTTGCCTTCCTGACCTACATATTTTCTGCTCTTGTTAGATGTTACTCATGGTTACAGCCACCTGAATGCTGTTCTACATCTGGACTTATTATCAGTCGATCAGATGCGCCCTTGTGTGTTACTGGGTTAGATGAAACAGAGGGTTTCTGGAACGCAATAGGAAATGCACAGCCTCGCTCTGTCTTGTGCCACTCTGAGCAGTCGCCGTGGGTGGACTAGGTTTTGACTTTCAGGGGCCCTTGGTTTCTAACTGATTTCCTCCTCGAAAAGGATTTCTCTTTCTTGCTGAGCAGAGCTCTCTGAAAGCCAAGCTGGAGTCTGATGGTGACATTTGGCTGCCAAAAGGCAAGGCGGGTCCCCCTCTCCAGTCCATGCACAAAATGGTGAGAGGATGGCAGAGGCATTACATTACACTTCACCTCTGGTGATCATGTTGTCCGCCTAGTGGTGCAATGGTACACTTTGAAGTCCCAGGGCTCACACTGGCTGCATCCGCACTGCAGAAATAATCCACTTTGAATATCACATGAGCTGCTGTAGCTCCATTGCTATGGAATTCTGGGGATTGTAATTGGTTGTGGCACCAGAGCCAATACTATTACTACTACTACTACTACTACTAATAATAATAATAATAATAATATGATAGATTAGCCTCTGCTGAGCAAAATGTTCTAGCACTTCGATTCTGCAAATCCAGGCTCCACTAGACCATTATCTCCACTGTACATCTAAGAGAGCCAGCATGGCATAGTGGCTTGAGCGTTGGACTACTACTCTGGAGCTCCGGGTTCAATTCCCTGCTTGGCCATGAAAGCCACTCGGTGACCTTGGGCACGTCACATGCTCTCAGCCTCAGGGGAAGGCAATGACAAACCCCCTCTAAACAAATCTTGTCAAGAAATCCTCATGATAGGGTCATCTTAGCTGGAAGCTCCTTGAAGGCACACAACAAAAACAATACCTAAAACAGCCTGGCAGTTTTAGGGAGGCCAGAATATATAGCACATACTACTCTGTCTGTACTTTGTTGTTCTTATGCTGATCTGTGACCATAATACCTATCTATCTATCTATATATCTATCTATCTATCTATCTATCTATCCATCTATCTATCCATCCATCCATCCATCCTTCTCTCTAGTCCCAAATAGGCTAGATATATTAAATCAGTTGTTGACTGGTGACTCAGTACATAGGTAAATCCCATTGAGTCAGTGAGTCTAATCTAGTTGGGAATAAAAGGATTTCAATCTGTCAATAGGTCAGATGGAGGGTGGGTGTGAATTTATAGGTATAAGGGTGTATGCCAATGTGTCAATTAAGAGTAGACAATTGTTGTTGTTGTGTAGCTTCAAATTGTTTCCGACTTACAGGAACCCTTCAGTGACCCTATTGCAGGGTTTCCTTGGCATGTTTTATTTTGCTTCCTCTAAGGTTGAGAGAGCGTGACTTGCCTAAGGGTTTCCATGGCTGAGTGGAGGATTCGAACCCGGTCTCCAGCGTCGTAGTCCAACCCTCAAACCACTACACCACGCTGTCTCTCACAAGAGTAGACAATACTGGGTTAGATCATCCACTTGCGTGGTTGAGCGTAAAGCAGCTTTCTGCGTTCATATACTTCAAGGGTGGCCCTTTCTAGAAAAAGCTAAGCACCAATTCCAGGTCAAATTGATCTTCTGTGAACTATTTCATAAATCTGGGCCAAGCCATTGCACAACACGCCGCCAAAGTTCCCTTTTTGGAGGCTGCCTTTTGCCTGACGCAAAAGGACTTAATCTCCCGAGTCTCAGAAGTGTGTTATTTTTCCTTCTTGCCTGTGAATGGCCGGAGAAGGTTTATTTAAAATATCTGGATGAATTTCTTCTTCTAGAACAGAGTCACCAGTTGGGAAGCCGCAGACCAGTTTGGTTTTCCAGCTATGTGGCCTCGGAGGAAGGAAAAAAAGACAGAAACAACAACTATTGAAAAAAGACATTTTAGCTGTCATTTTCTTTTGCAGTTTGTGAAGTTAAAATGCCTATATTTTCGGGGGCGCGATTCCAGTCTTTTTTCTTTTCCTTTTCCTTTTTAATGATGGTTAATGAAACTCGCAGCTACCTCTTTTATGGATATGTGAGATCATTTGTTTGTAAAGTGTGCTTTGCTAGGGCAACTTGAAATGTAAATAGTTTTTAAAGTCATTACTGTTGTAAAATATAAGCTCTTTTATACCCCGTTCCACAAATTCCAGGGTGTTAGAATTGCAGAAATCAGATGCCTTGTTCACTATTCCACCCTTGTAAATTTTCTTGCTTTTGAATCCCACTCTTCCCTGAATTCTCTCTCGATTTGGGGAAATAGCTTCAAGCAGGGTTGGACAGGCTTTGGATCCTAAAAGCAGATTTTGCCATTGTTTTTTATTCCTCCAGCTCTGGAAGGATGCAAAAGACTCATTGTGGGTGCCATTTTTGCACCCAATGTCTTGTCACTTTAGCTTGTCTTTAAAAATTAAAATTAAAAATTAAAAAAAGTTTTCAGGTGGGGTGGTCTGATGCACCTTGGAAGAATCCCATCTGTCCACGTTATTTGGGGACAAAACCTAATTTTGGGGATCACTTTTTTTTGGCATGGATCTAAGGTGGTGTCCATTTGCATCCTCTGAATAGATGAATGTCTGGAGTCCCAAATGCCCAACATAACCCCAAAGGACCACATGAGGCCCACAGGTCAAACAATTCTCTCTTGGGGTGCATCTACACTGTTGAAATAATGCAGTTTGACACCACTTTAACTGCCATCTTACAGAATGCTGGGATCTGTATCATGTAACGCACCAGAGCTCTCCAGTAGGGAAGGCTAAATATCTTGCAAAACTACAAATCCCAGATCTCCATAGCATTGAACCATGGCAGTTAAAGCGGTGTCAAATTGCATTATTTCTGCAGTGCAGATTAGACCCTGGTCTCTGGAGCAGAAAACAAGCTTGGCCCATCGTCTTCTGCATAGTACCCTCGGCAAACAGATATATTTGTGATGCCTTAGGGATTTGCTGTATGGTACAAGTATTTGAAAAATGTCTTCTTCTTTTTAAGGGCACAAACAAACAAACAAAAAAACGATTATTATTTTTTGTTATGGTTTTTGAGCGACCAGCAAGTCCAGTGTTTATGGAGAATCTAAAAGCCTTATAACAGAGCCTGCTGTTTTTTCAGTCAAGGACAATCCAAACTCCTCCATAGTACGAGTGCAGCAATAACAAAAATAGAGTTGAGCATGAATATACCCCAGGCAAAGATTCCAGTAATAAAAAAGAAAATTATATTTATTTAAGGAGATCAGAGTTTACAGGTATTTGAAGTTTTAAAAAGGGTGACTCTGCAAGATTCTCACTGCCTGGCTCCAGGTCAAGTTGGTCCAGGAGAACTTCAGTTCTGTGTTAAAGAGAAAAATGGAGAAACATGGAGCTCTGTTAAGCCAAAGGAGGTTTACAGGAGCAGACCATGTCATTGTTTTTGTTATGAGCTTGGATGTACCTCCATCTTTACTTTCCCAGGTATATGCAGAAAAGGACTTGGTTAATAAACAAGCGCAAAAAAAAAATGGATTACCGATTATTAAACCTTTTCTCCAGCAACTCAGACTGCATCTGCACTGCAGAAATGATCCAGTTTGACATTGGTTTAACTGCCATGGCTCAATGCTATGTTATACTGGGAACTATAGTTCTGTGAGACATTCAGCCTTCTCTGTCAGAGAGCTCTGGTGCCACAACAAACTACAATTCCCAGAATTCCAGAGCATTGAGCCATGGCAGCTAAACCAGTGCTAAACTAAATTATTTCTGCAGTGTGGATACACCCTTAGTCTCTATTCTACAGAATCCTGGGATCTGTAGTTTGGTGATGCACCAGAGCTCTCTAACAGACCAATTATGCAATCCCAGGATTCCACAGGATGGAGCCATGACAGTTAATATGGTGTCAAACTTTGTTATTTCTGCAGTGTGGAAGAGCTGCTACTAACATTTAAACTGTAATGTCAGAAGGGCTAAGATCACTCATTTGGTGGGGTAACAGTAACTATTTTAGTTACTTTTATAGTTACAGGCCTGTAAAGCCTGATTACGTAGATGTGACTCACCTCTTAGGCCTGCAGCTTGCTTAGTATGTTATTTCTTCAAAAGCAACGGACAACAAATCTTTTTTATTTACTTATGAATAATGAGAAAGTGGCAGCAAGTAAATAACTACTGTTTAGAAAGACCTGCAATACTAATGTCAATGAACTTAATATGGAGAGTTTGACTATTGCAATTATTATTTTTAAAAGAACCCTTCTAAACACAGATTATAGAACCCTTCCCCACTTTGCTTGAAACAAAAGGAAAGCTTTTCTACTACTTTTTGGAGAAGTCAAATGTAGTGATTTGAGTCTGTGAATGGGGTTTGAGTATGCAGAAAGATTTGAATTGTTCTAAGCTTTTAATATACTGTGTAACTGAAATTGCTTGAGTCCTGACAACAGCACCAGTTTGTGAACTACTTAAGTTTTCCAAATAAAGTTTTCTGTTTTCACACTGGTTTTCTGAGCTAAGGTCAATGAGTGAGTGCATAACATCCTCCAACAATGCACTGAAACATTGCAGGAAATTTTAATGACAGCTCCTTGATTCAGATACTTTTTGGGAAGATTAGCTGAAGTGCAGAGCCTGGAAAAATTGCCCATGTTGGCTGTAGGAGTCTGGGAACTGTGATCCAAAAAGTTACATTTTTCACACTCTGGGAAGGTGTCAGCAATGGATCCACTGAGGTTTAAGGATGCCAAATTTTGATGCCAAGCCTGAGTAGAATGTTTCATATCCTCAAACATAATTAAAATAGGATCCTTTCATCACAAGGACATGTTTGAATTTATGAGATCCCTTTGTGGCTGTAAAAGTATCCTACTGTTTGCATTGGATATGCCAGTTCTCACACATCAGATGCCTCCCTAAGATGGGGCATTGTACCTGATTAGACTTTGCTCACATGCAAAAATGTTCTTGTTGACTTTGCCGTGAGGAGAAAGTTTATGAGAAAACGGAAAGGTACAAGCTGTATGTTCATAAGGCACAACAAAAGCCATAACAACAGCTGCTGTCCAAGAGAGTTCAACTGAAATGTATAGGATCTATGCATGCCAAGGTCTTTGATTGTGACCCTTAATTCTTAGGTGGGTGTTGTTTGAATTATTAAGAGGTGTGCATATCTTCTAATGTTGAAAGTCTTGATAAGTAGATCCCACACTGTAGCATAGGACATCTGTTGTTGTTAACTCCTTTTGAGTTGACCCCAACTCATGGCAACCCTGCGGATGAGACATCCCCAAGACCACCTACTACTCTGTAAATTCATATCCATGACCTTCTTGGTAGAGTCTATCCATTTGGCATACGGTCTTCCTCTCTTTTTGCTGCCTTCAACCTTTCCTAGCATTATTGTCTTTTCCAATGCTTCATGCCTTCTCATGATGTGGCCAAAGTACGACAGCTTCAGTTGGCTTTATCTTGGCTTCCAGGGAGATTTCAGGCTCGATCTGTTCTAGGACCCATTGGTTTGTCTTCTTGGCCATCCATGGCTTCCTCAGCACTCTTCTCCAGCACCACAGCTCAAATGAGTTGATTTTCTTTCTGTCTGCCTTCTTCACTGTCCAGCTCTCACATGTGTACATGGTTAGGGTAATGGGAAATACACAATGGCATGGATGATCCTGACTTTGGTGTTCAGTATTGCATCTTTGTGCTTTAGGATCTTGTCAAGTTCTTTCATAGCTGCCCTTCCAATTTCTACTTTTCTTCAGATTTCTTGACTGCAATCTCCATTCTGATCAATGTTGGATCCAAGGTATGGGAAATCTTTGGTGAGGCACCAGAACCTGTTGACAGAGATGAGTAAAGACCTTGTAAAACTACAGATTCCAGGATTCCGTAGCTACAGCACTTGAAGTGGTGTCAAACAGCATTATTTCTACAGGTGGAAGCAACCTGGGTGTGTGCTAATAGAGGATGAAACTCTCTCATTCACTTTCTGTATGTATCTTGAAATTCTGGAAAGACAGGTTTCCAGCCAAGTACTACATCATCATCATCATCATCATCATCATCATGTGTGGTCAGGTGGCTAATCAGTTGTTGTTGTTGTTGTTGTTTTGTGACACAGTGTAGGAAGCTATACTTTGCATTATGTATTACTTTGCTTCAAGTCAACTTTGACTCATAGAGACCCTGCGGATGAAACATCTCCACGAACCTCTGTCCTCAACCGCTCTGCTTAGCTCCTGTCCATTCAGGCTTTGTGGGATTTGTTTGCTATTTGATTGTGGCTAAACTGCATGAAAGGGCTGTAAGGAGAAAGAATAGTCAATGCATATGGACGTTATCACACGTGGGCCACGAAGCGATAATAAAGTGGAAATGAGAAATCCCAAAAATAAACCTTGATTCCGCAAATGGCTTTCACACGTAATTACCTTAAATACGAAATTACAGTAAGCACATTTAACGTTCACACACAAGTGAGAAAAGCCCTTGCCGCGGCTGGTGGATGTTGTTTTCATCACTTCCTTTTCCCCATTTCCTCATTGCTTTGGCTGCTGTTTTGGCCCCAATTGTGTTCCTTCACAAATCCCACATCAACCACGGCCCGATATCTCTAGTAAAAGACAGATATATTTAGAAAGACGAAGCAGAGAGGCTCATGTCTGGCCGGCAGGTTTGTCGCCCAAGCAAAACCGGAAGTAAACGTAATAAGGAGACGCTGCCTCGATGACCATGGGAAACCCCGTGGAACCATGGGAAAATGCGGGGAAATGCTTCCAAATGCGCATTTGCTTTTCACATTACAGTAAATGTGAAATTGCCTTAATTTCACATTTGCATTTCCTCAAAACTACCAAATTTCAAAAGATCTCGGATAACACCAGTTTCTGTCCACTTTCTGTCCAGTTTCTGTGCGACGTCGTGTGAAAACGCGAGGCACAAATCCAGTTTTTGTTTGGGATTTATGTGGATTAACCAGCAGATTTGCCCCTTGTGATAACATCCTATAAAAGAATAGTCAATGCATATGTGACACTGCTTGATTGCCTGACTGTAGTTAGTACTATAAGAGCCAGAGTCATATTGGTGTAAACAAGTCTATGTTTTTTTGGGAGATATTGCAAAAGGACGCATATACCTTGTGCAATGCTCCCCTTCACCTGAAAGCAACACCAAAAGCCTGGAGCATGTTCGCCTACCATTTTGTGGCTGAGGGAGAGTAGAAAGTGCCCACCCAGGCAGCATCTGGCTACAATTTTACATCTGAGAGAAGAGCGTTGATGTTGCCTTACTGGAGATATACGAGGATGAAATCAATTCTCTTTCCCCAGGTGCAGAACTGTAGCTGTCTGCTTCCACCTCATGCCTTCCCATGGGCCCAAAATGCCCGGGAGATGATGCTCCAGTTATTTGAAGCCCCCTTCTGGGGTGGAGTGGGGGGGAGTAGATGGCACCATACACAATTGTGCAGGTGGATCATTACACCTCATTTGTGCAATTTAAATTGCACCCAAAGAATCTAGGAGCAGCATCTTGAAGGTTAGTTAGCAAGCTTCATTTGACATGAGCTGGTGGCGACTAAAGCCCACATCATACAAAAACTCTGTTCACTTTTGAGGTGTTGCAAAACTATTTGTTGTTTTCGCTGCCACAAACTAACACAACCAACCCCCTTGGAAAGCATAGCTATGGTTAGATAAGTGAGAATGCCTCCTCTGTATGAAAGGATCATACAGATCCTTTCTTCTTTTCAACTTTAGAACTGGCCTCTGGTTAGAAATATGTCTCCTATCGTATTTAACTGTCTCCGAACCAGGCTATACCCATAGTTAGGTGCTGTTTTCCATACTGTGTTTGGGTTAATTAAGGTTAAAATTCTGGTTCAGTAAGTGCAGATAGTCTGCTCTGAGCACTGGAAGGTGTGGATAATTTATGTGCATCGTATAGGAATATGAACATATTTTAACTGTGAAAGGAACTTTTTGTGTTTGCTAATACCTAGATGGTAAGCTCATTGAAGTGAAAAAGTTAAATTATCTGTCTTTCTCTTTGCAATATAAACTGCATTGTGAATGGTACCTGCAACGGATTCATGTTTAATTACTTTGATGGAATGCATGTAAGTTACGTATTTCCAAGGAGGGAGAGAGAGAGAGAAAGGAGGAGAAGCAATTATTATTACTTGCTAAATTAGGAAAACAGATTTGAGGCCAAAAGAAACACAATTAGTTGTAGGCAATGGAAGGATCTCATTCACCTCTAGGCTAAATATAATGAGGAAACTCTTTGTTTGCTATGAGGACTGAAGAATGTGTTTTGTGATCACTGTAATAAGTTCATCAAGTATAGTAATTCTAATCTGTGCTCATAATGAATTTCATGACTAGGCTTTGAATGAAGCTTTAATATCCGCAGGTTTGGTATGCTTTCGTTTTAATAACAAGCTCCTTGATTAAAAGCAATTCTTTTTCATTTTCTTTTCCCATAAAGAAGAAAAAAAAACAATGTTCACACTGAGATGAAATTTGTTTTTGTTATTGCTTGGGATTTCAATAAACAGCGCCCTACACACAGAGATTTTGAAGTCCAAGGCAGTAAATGAGGATGAGGTGAAGATGCGACTGTAGAGGTATGGGTAGACATTACATCTGTAAGGTCTACAAATGTGTGTGATACTAGAGCGCCATGGTCCCCCAACCCAAGTTTGGGCCAATCTAGTGGCAGGCATACAATGAGAATTAAGGAGTGGGGTGTGAGCACATGTTCAGCCCAAGAATTTAGCATCACTCCCAAGAACCATGTTCTTATGTCCTTTCACGTTAAAATATAATAATGCTGCTTTCCTCCTGTATGTTATTTTTCAGCTGTCTAGCTTAGCTTAGTGTGATGGTGGGGAAGTGTTGCAATCCTAAACCCAGTGGAAGTCAATTACATTGGTGATCTACTGCATTCCTTCTCAGGCTATCCAATATGAAGAACTGACCATTATTATCTTTCCCATTGTGCCAGGGACCTGCACCCTATTTGTGTCCATTGGTTGTTGTTGTGTGCCTTCAATTCGTTTCTGAGTTATGGCCACCCCGAGGCAAATCTATCAGGGGTTTTTCTTGGAAAGCTCAGAGGGGGATTTGCCTTTGCCTTCCTGAGGCTGAGAGAATGTGACATGCCCAAAGTCACCCAGTGGGTTTAATGGCTGAGCAGGGAATCGAACCCTGGTCTCCAGAGTCACAGTCCAACCCTCAAACAATGGCTGAGTGGGAATTTGAACCCTGTTCTCCAGAGTCAGCATTCAAACAACTATACCACACCGGCTCTCTGAGCTACATGGGTTACAACTGCTTTTTTCTTTCTTGGAAACTTGAGAGAGACCAACAGCCAATGACTCAGGGTGCAGCACTGGCCCAGGGACCATCGGTTTGAGTAGGACTGGTCTAGTCAAATTATATAGAGACATATAGGTCTAGAGGTGGGTGGTGGCTCCCATGTTCAGCAATGAATCTTTTCCAGGTTTGAACACAAAGGAGTAATCCAAGATTCTTGCCATAGTTTGGGGATCATGATCCTTTAAAGTTTGAACTAGAACCCAGAGACGATTCATCAGCCCACTGACATTGGAGCTACCAGCTGCCACTGAGTACATCCTGATCTTCTTCTTTCTGCCTCTGACGTATTTAGGAATGTCACCTTGAACATTTGGCTTTCATTTGGAGAAGGGAGATCAGTGCCTCAGCTGTTGACTTAAATCCAGATTAGATGTTATCTCAACGGACACATGGTCTCAAGACTAAGTAAAAGGCAAGGGAAGAAGACACACATTTATTGTAAAAACATATTTCATTTTTCTATAACAATGGACGTTCAAGGCAGCTTATAAAAGAGTTCTTTAAACCTCAGAACAAATAAAAATAGCACTAAAAGCCACACATAACACATCTTAATAAAAGAGGATTGGTTGATGGGAAGGGTGAATTGTGGGGTTAACATCCCTGTACTAGTTGGTTCTACTTTCAGAGCCCAGAATGGCAAAGAAACTGTCACAATTTGCTCTTGTACCCATTTGTTGGTCTTTTTAGCTGTCCGCTGTACCTGTAGAACTCTTCTCCAGAGTCGCATCTCAGATGAGCTAATTTTGACCCATACTTTCTGGTTATTCCCCATCCTTTTTAAAAAGTCCCACTTAAGGCTTTCCTACTGCTACCTTTCTAACCTCTATCAAACCAACATTGAACAGTAGCTGTGGTTCAACGGCTTTCCTACCCAGAGGCTGCATTTTTGTACCTGAGGACAAACAGGCTTTTCAGTAGGGCAGGTGATGACCTGACATCTCATTCTGAGTCAGAAGAGGCTTGTAGACACACATCTCTCAAGGTAGCCAAAAGGCATGGCTCTGGGTAGGGAAAGAAAGAAAGAAAGAAAGAAAGAAAGAAAGAAAGAAGCAGGCTGCTTGTAGCTTTTATTAAAAGTCAATGTTTCAATAATTCTGTACTGTACTGAATAACTCTGGCAGTTCATCTCAATGGCCCTAGGACTGCCTTTGAGTTGGTCGAAGACAGGTGTAACGATCAGAGTTTTAAAAGGATACTTCTCTTGGACTACAGTTCCCAGCATCTTCAAGACAACATGGCCAGGCCATGCTGGATAAAGGATTCTGAGCATTGTAGTCCAGAAGAAATAGCCTTTCTAGGCTCTGAGTGAGATGAAGCATTATAAACAGAGTCATGTGTTAGGTTAGTCGGAACAATCGGCTAATAAGCAAAAGAAAAAGAGTTCTGTACCAAGAAAAGCCAAAAATTCTGCAACCAGAATAAATTATGTTATTTCCATAATTTTGCATAATATCTTATGTAGAACATGGCAATGAGAACTATTTTGGAAGAAAGGTGGATATATTTCTTGGATATATTTCTTGGATTTATTTCTTGGATTTATTGGATACTGGATATAAATCCAAGAAATAAATAAATAAATAAATAAATAAAACTATGTAGAGCATTGAAACTCAGCTTCTGGAAATATTTGTAGCATAAAACAGAGAGGAATGCAGGGGTTACTATTGTCTGTGCCTCTTGAGTTTACACGTAAAGGATGTCAGTTTTCAGTGTTTCCTGTTAAAAACAATCAAGCAAAGAAACACAACTCTCTGAAAATAGAAAACTAAAACACGCTGATTCTAGGCCAGCTCTTCACCTGCTGTGCCAATTTTCTAATTTCAGGGAATGAATCCTCCCTCCTGTGGTCCGAGGCTGTGCAGTCCCATCTCCCTGGCTTCTTTTGTTTCTTTTCAGTCAAATATTGCTACTGCCCATGTAGATCAAGCTCCGATTTATTTGGTCATCTCTCTGAGATGGTCCATTGCTTTTTTCAAGCTTATCTCACCATGCCTAAGTTCTAGCAATTCAAAGATATAGCCATGTTAGTCTGTAGAATCAGTATGTAGAGAGATCTTGTAGCACCTTTGAGACTAACTGAAAGAAAGAAGTTGGCGGCATGAGCATTCATAGACTACAGTCTACTTCCTCAGCAACTTGATGATGTTAAAACAAAAGGGTGAGGATTTGTAACAACTTCGGTTCTGCACCTTTTGAGATTTTCCTGTCCCTTACAGTTGTACTGGTTTGCCGCAGACAGGCAGCAGACCTGCTTATCATGACTAACCTCCTTGTTCCAGCAGATTAGGGAGGTGCAGTGGTTTGGCAAGAGGAAGCAGACAGGGATTGAAGCAGCCCCGAGTCCTGTATGGCCAACCCGACTGGGTGGAACACCAAAATTACAACTGTCTGCCAGAACACAGCAGTACCTGGGAGTCACACACCCTCTGCCTTGCAATCTCACTGATCCATCCCAGGTGCATGGGTTGGGCACAACAAGGGGAAAAGGAGCTTCTCTCCCACTTAGAAGTAATCTCTTCTTTCCTGTTACTTCTCATGCCCCTCCAGGGGTAGGCAACCTGTCCCCTTTAAGGGCCGAGGGACTTCAGCTCCCAGAATCCCAGGAGCTATTGGCCAACATGGGACTATTAGTCAACATGGCCGAGGCTTCTGGGAGCTGAAGTCCCTCGGCCCTTAAAGGGGAAAGGTTGCCTACCCCTGCGGGCCTAGCCAGTTGCTACTTGGCCATCCAAAGGTAAACCCACTGTTTACTCAGGATTCCTAGATTTTTTAAGCCTACATACAGTGTACATGTGTATGTGTGTCCGTGTCGTCAAGTCATGTGTTGACGTATGTCAACCCCGTGGATTCCATAGGGTTTTCTGAGGCAAGGAATGCTCAGAGCTGTTGTTGTTGTTGTTGTTGTTGTTGTTGTGTGCCTTCACGTCATTTCCAACTTATGGCAACCCCAAGGTGAAGCTTTAATAGGGTTTTCTTGACAAGATTTCACAGGAGGTTTGCCATTGCCTTCTTCTGAGGCTGAGAGCATGTGACTTTCCCAAGGTCACCCAGTGGGTTTTATGGCCAAGGTGGGAATTTAACCCAGGTCTCCAGAGTTGTAGTTCAACACTGAAACCACTATCCCTTGCTGGCT
Organism: Phrynosoma blainvillii; assembly: GCA_026167975.1. NCBI lineage: Eukaryota > Metazoa > Chordata > Lepidosauria > Squamata > Phrynosomatidae > Phrynosoma > Phrynosoma blainvillii. The sequence goes on along the minus strand of JANUYF010000009.1, from coordinate 24,043,169 downwards.
CTCTCAGTTCCTTCCTCTGAAATATGGCCCACAGCACCTGGAATTCCTTGGCAGTCTCTCATCTGAGTCCTAACCACGGCTGGCCCTGCTTAGTTTATAATATCAGATGGCATCTGGTGCCTTTAGGGTATTTAGGGCATGGTTGTGTTGTTGTGTGCCTTCAAATTGTTTCTGACTTATGGCAACCCTAAGGTGAACCTATCATAGGATTTTCTTGGCAAAGTTCTTCAGAGAGGTTTGCCATTGCCATCCTCTGAAACATAGAGAGTCACCCATGGCCAAGCCAGATTCAAACCCTGGTCTCCAAGTGTCCTAGGCCAATGCTCAAACCATTACACCATGGTGGCCCAATGTAGCCCATATAAGAGTGTATAGATCCTCCAACATTTCATAGATAAAAAGCAGGCCAAGTAACCTCAGTGCAGCCAAGAAAGCAAAAGTTTAATGTGGAAGAAGGCACAAACAAGAAGAGGATACAGCAGTTTGCTTTTATCTGAGCCTACTGGGACAGGCAAGATTCTCCTCCCTCCACTTTTTCTTCCCCAATGAGTTAACTGACTGCAAACTACCTTTGCCCACTTTGCATTCAATCTGAAACAGTTGAAGTATGAAGGGGTATCGTAAAGTTTTAATTATCACCTTTTTTAAAAAAATGACAGAAAGTTTGTTTTGATTTGTAACCCCCCATCAGTCCCTTCTTTTTGGAATATTGCAGTTTCTTGCAATTAGTTTCTTGCACACTTATTCATGCCTGCAGAAAATGGAGTAGACTGCATGCCCAGAGACATACATTTCTGAGAAAGTGGCAATTGCAAATACAATAATATAAGGATAGGAGATTCCTGCTAAATCCGGCCAAATGACCATATAGTCCCACCATTCTCTTCCTCTTTCCCACCCAGATGTATCCAGAAAGCAAACAGGGCTAGAAGATATTAACCATCTCCTACTGATGCCACTTAACCCCACAATGGAAATTCAGCAACAACAAAAGGTTGCATTGCAGGAAGGATATCTCTCATGGATTCTGTTGGTTCTCTGGAATTTCCTAGGCTAGCTTCTTCCTTGCTATCTTTTATAGAAAGCAAAGCCCATCAGACTTTTGGGAACTGGCCATTTTACAAGAAAGGGACTTTTCTTAGTGTGCTGTACCTCTTTTATCCTATGCTTTTCAATGGATATATTTTATGAAAGCATAAAATATGCCTTTCCCTCTGCCTCTATCTTGTTTTCTTTCTTTGTGATCATACTTTTAAAAAGAAATCAATTAAAGTGCATTCATTTTAAATACTTTTAATTCTACAGGCACTGTGGTTGCAGCAGTTTGCTTTTGCCTGGACTAGAACTCAATTTGGGGGATTCAAATTTCCTCTCAGCCATGGAAATGCACCAAAACGACGAGGAAGATGCAGCCTTACTGATTCATTTTGGCATGATCCTTGATGGGTTTCAATCCAATTCTTCAGATATGCTGAAGAGGTGCACTGAGATTCACAAAAGCTCATGCTAAAATAAACCACTTATTCTTAAATGCCCTGTCCCTCTCCTTTCCTTTTTAGCACAAAAATAAAGACAGATACTGCTTCTGAGTATGCAGACTGCATATGACCATCACACCAAATAGCCAGGGATGGACCCATGATCTGTGGTTTTCTAATCCCTTGAGAGAGTGTTACCTGTAATACAGACGCACACTCCTCTGTCCCATTTTTGATCCTGTTGTTGTTTCTGTCCTAACAGGTTTTGCAAGTTTTTGAAGTACTCCAAAAACCATGCAAAACCTGTTCGACCCAATTGAGATCGTGGGATGAGTATGTCCTGATATCTCCAGTCATTTTAAGACTGCAAAACAAATGAACGCATGCCTCAGTCAATCTGGTCTGAGTTGCCTTGTGAAGCCTGACATTCAAACTAGCAAGCACAAAACAATGGTCCGCAGAAAATGAATGCAACTGACAAGGGGTGCTGCACTCTGCTATCAGTGAAGATGTAACTGTGAAAGGGCAACCTGTTTGACATAGCTCAGCCTCTGCTGAAAAAACACAGTTGTCATGGTAAGTATTCATACTTCCCATAGCAACAACAGAACTAGAGCCTGGCAGGAGAGCAATGCTGGGGGACCCAAGCCCTCTGGAGAATCTGCTCCTAGCATCCTTTTGTACCTCTCTAACTTTGCTAATAAATCAATATTCCCTTGCTGTGTTGAGTCTAGGATGAGGACTTTGGAGATCAGGGTTCAAATCCAAGCTCGAACTGGATGACCTTGGTTGAGTCACACCCTCTCAGCCCCAGAAAGCCCCATGATAAGTTTGCCTTAGGGTCGCCATTAGTAGAAAATGGTTTGAAGGCACACACCAACAACCAATTTTGCTGCAAAACCCTTACTTTCATTTCTGGTACAGTTAATGAAGCGGCAACCAGATGTAAAGATGTCATCATGTTGGATCAATGCAGTGGTACCCAAAGTGGTGGTCTGCATCAGTCCCTGAGCCATCCAAAAAAGAAAGAAACATGTTTAACCAATGGGCACAAATGTTGTTACCAGTCCTGGTCACTTCGAGGGGGTGTTTTCTTGGTAAGATTCTTTCAGAGAAGGTTTGCCATTGCCTTTCCTGAGGCTGAGAGCATGTGACTTGTCCAAGATTTCACAGCCAAGCCAGGAATTGAACCCTGGTCTCCAGAGTCATAGTCCAGCACTCAAACCGCTATGCCATGCTAGTGCTAAAATACTAAAATGCATTAAAACAATAAAATTAAAAATGCATACAAACTGTATACAGACCTTTAAAAATTTCAAAGCCAGCATCAAGCAGCATAAAAAGCCCAAGTTCAACAGTTTGTAAATGCTTGGCAGCACAAAAATATTATAACCTGTCATCGGATGGAGCCAACCTGGCCTCTCTGGGGAGGGAGATTTTGTGAAATATTTTGCCTTAATTGTCAGAGAGCTCTGGTGCCACAATAAACTAGAAATCCCAAGATTCCATAGCATCGAGCCATGGCAATGTCAATCAATCAATCTTTATTGATTAGCCCTTAGGCCATTTCACCATAAGTCAAAAGAGAATAGAGCACACTGTAAAATTCTGTAAAAATTACAAGTTAAAAATTACAATACAATCAATCAAGAATATATGGATGAGAATAAAATATGAATAAAAAAAAACATCAAACATCAGAGCTCTTCATCCTCCCTAGCCATGGCAATGTCAAACTGCATTAATTCTGCAGTGTGGCAGTAGTCTGACTCTATTACCCAGCCTTTGCTGCTGCTGTCGTTTTTTTAGGTATTTCTTTCAAATGTCCTGGATCCTTCTTAAAAGCAGCAAGGCCTGTTATTGGGGTTTTGAATAAGAATTGATTGTACCAAACCTTCTTAATTATTGACAAGAAATAATTGCTGCTGTATAGATAAATGATAAATGTATAATGCTCACTGCTTAAGGCTTTGGGTAATATAGTTGAAGTGAATTAATATTCTATTGTCTAATCTGCAAATCCACTCCCTAGTTCTAAGGGATTCAATTTTACCTGTTTTATTGTGTGTTTTTTATTATTGTGTTTTTTATATGTGTTTTCATACTGTGTTTTTATACTGGCCGAACGGCTGTAATAAAATGATTGATTGAATAAGAATTAGGAACAATGTATAAATCCTTCTATTTGTCAACATTTGAGATTATTCTCTTAGAAATGCTAATTACAGAGAGTAGGAAGAGGAAGAATTGTGTTGTTTTGTTTCTAAATCAAATCAAATCTACATTCTACTTTATGTATTTTTAAAAAAAACATTCTCTAACAGGGAAGATCTGAAACACATTTTAAGTGCCATTTGTGGGGGAGTGGGATGGGGGGAAAGTACCTTTAGTTCCATTTAGTTGGTGACCCACTTATGTTGCCTGGAGAGTATCCAAGGAAGCACTTTGCTCAGTGCTTAAGGCTTCAAGCTTTGCCAGGAGTTTCCTGCTTGCTCCATCGTGCCATTTGTGGCAAAGGGTGGAGTAAATTCCTGTAATAGATGGTGGCACCCAGGAGGATAAGGGCAGATAGTTTTTATTTAGGCTAAATACATTAGCAAGGACAAAGCACGACGGACGTGTACTGTACCAAACCCATGCAACAAAATAGAAGCAAGTAGTTTTTAGTGAACGTCTATGGCAAAATCAAAAGACACCCCAAGTCTATCCACCTTGGTTTTGTATCTGTGTCTGCAAAGTGGTTACAGGAGCACATAATAAAAATAAACCATGAAAATTAAGCAAGATCTTATTCCAACCTCAGCCCTGCCTTAATGAGCTCTGACCAGTATTGCTGATCTTGAAATTCCTGTTTAGGCGGAGATGTGAATATAACACTTTCTCAGAAATTCCCTTCTTGGTTAGAAATAAAAGTAATATTCATTATATGGGGGGGGGGGGGGGGGGGGAAGGGTTTTTGGTGTGAATCTGCTACTTCAGATGAAAACAGTATATATATATATGTGTGTGTGTGTGTATATATATCATCTGTTTTCATATATATACTGTTTTCATCTGAAGTAGCAGATTCACACCAAATTGCCCCTCCCCCCCACATATAATGAATATTCCTTTTATTTCTAACCAAGAAGGGAATTTCTGAGATATATATATGTGGCCAAGTGTGGCAAGGGTTTTTGGTGTGAATCTGCTACTTCATATGAAAACAGTATATATATAAATCAGTATTCCCTTGCTGTGTTGCTATATATATATATATATATATATATACACATACTGTTTTCATATGAAGTAGCAGATTCACACCAAAAATCCTTGCCACACTTGGTACACTTTGAGCTGTGCAAAAAATAAGTCTTTATATATATATATATATATATATATATATATGTATAAAGACTTCTTTGCACAGCTCAAAGTGTACCAAGTGTGGCAAGGGTTTTTGGTGTGAATCTGCTACTTCATATGAAAACAGCACCTTGTTGACATGAGAAAGGAAATACCATCTGATGACCGAAGGGAATTCTACTTCATTCATAAAAGGCTTTCAACACCCCTTTGGATCACTATATCCAAATACTATATGCAGGGTTTCTGCCAGGTTTATACAGTCCAAAGTAGTTTTCCTCTCCGCTGCTTCCCCCAGAAAAGTGATATTTAAATATTTCAGAATTGTTCACATAGCTGAGGTGACAGTTCACAGCAATGGTTTTACGCATCTTTTCAGCTTCTTTTAAGAAAATATATTCCTATAGAAATAATTGCTCCAAGTGCAATATAACTTAGGTAATTTCTAGAGCAGAGTTTTGGGTTTTTGTTTTGTTTTGTTTTGTTTTAATTTAGTCAATACTTTGGAATGTTATAAAAAGACCAATAAATGGGTCCCAGAAGAAATCAGGCTTGAACTTTGCCTAAAAGCAAAGATGACCAAACTGAGGTTGTTGTATTTTGGCCATATGATGGGAAGAAAGGACTCACTAGAAAAGACAATAATGCTTGGAATAGTTGAGGGCAATAGGAAAAAGAGGAAGACCACATTCCAGATGGATAGATTTTATCAGAAAAACCACCGTGAATCTGCAAGAGCTGAGCAGGGTGGTTGAATATAGGGTGACTCAGAGGTCTCTCAGTCATAGAGTCACCATAAATTGAAATTAACTTGAAAGCCATGAACAACAACAACAAAATTAATTTCCTTGGATCACTTTTTATCATTAACATATTTGATAGCACAGACTTAAAAAAATAATATTCCTGTTGCTGCAAATCATGTGTAATGCAGAGACAAAAGCTCTGTAGAATCAACACACAAAGGGGGAAGCATGGTAGTCTCACTGCCTTCTTGCAGCTAAATATATAGATAGGTACAAATACACAGAAGGGTAAATAACAGGTAATTTAGAGAAGGGTTGAAATTAAGGGTAAAAGGTACTTGTAGAAGAGATAGTTGGAATTAATTTTTCTCTTTTGTATTTTGTTTCTAGTGTGTAGCTTGTTAATCATGTTTATGGTATCTTTTCTGATCTACCAACGAGAAAAATTACAATATATTGCAAGCACATAAACTAAAATGTTACTGTCCTAAATGTGCTGGCCGAACGGCCGTAATAAAATAAAATAAATAAATTACTGTCCTAAAAGTGACGTATTTCCCACTGGTTTTTCCATTAGAATGGCAATCCTTTTTATTATTATTATTTAAAATACTTTATTTAATTTCTAAAAATAATAATAATAATAATAATATAATAATATTTTATTTTTAACCCGCCCCTCTGCAGCGCAATCGGGGCGGCTTACAGCAAGTTAAAATACAGCAGTTAAAACATTCCCAAATCCTACAACCCCCACCCAAAACCCACCCCTTAAAATAGAATTAAACTAATTGATTTTTTTTAAAATCAGACATTGTCAAATTAACATTAAAACTAAAATAACCAACAGCAACAATAGCTGCATGTAGCAGATTGGCCAGTCAGAAGGGGGAGGGGCAAATTTAGTCCACCTCTATTATCCCTGCAAAGCGGTTATTCTGGGAAGGCCCGCCGGAAAAGGTCCGTCTTGACTGCTTTCTTGAAAGCAGTCAGAGATGTACTAAGACGGACCTGCTCCGGCAGGTCATTCCACAGCTTAGGGGCAGTGACAGAGAATGCCCTATGAAAAGTCTGTCTGAGATTTGTCTTCGGTTGGTGGAGCAAGTTTTTCCCCGCTGAACGGAGGGCACGAGGGGGGTCATACGGGAAGAGGCGGTCCCTAAGATAGGATGGACCCAAGCCATGTAGGGCTTTATAGGTCAAAACCAACACCTTGTACTGTGCCCGGAAACTAATTGGCAGCCAGTGGAGGGATTTGAGCACTGGAGATATGTGCTCCCTCCTAGATGTTCCAGTAATTAATCTGGCTGCCATGTTTTGTACTAACTGAAGTTTCCGGGTTAGGCACAAGGGTTCAGGGTAAAAAACATCAACACAGAAAAACAATACAAAAAAAACACTACAATAACATTTACAAACAAATACATACATTAATCCTTACATCCCCTCCTTTACATATCTCATTCATTCAAACATACTAATATACATATCCTACAAAACATTCAACTACTATGTCAGTGCTGGCTTAGAATAGCAATTCTTCTTTGCAACCAAAAACATACTCTAGAAAAGGTAGGAAATCCACTCAAACTGATTTTTGGAGCCACAGAGGGCTGCAGCAAGTGGGTGAGAGACAAAATTGTCTGGATTCCAATGGTGTTGGATAACAATTACAATCATCCCTCCACATTTGTGGCTTTGACTTTTGTGGCTTTGATTATTCAAAGGACGGGTGGGATTCGGGATTTTTATGTTCTGTTTAGATTGTATTAATATATCTGTATGGAAATTTTAATGTTGTAAGCCACCCCGATTGCTCTGCAGAGGGGCGGGATATAAATTATTATTATTATTATTCACAGATTTGATTCATATGTTCTCTTTAGGAATCTCTAGGTACTCCAGCAGAACTCTATGGACAACATCTGCCACAAGTTGCGCTGGAGGACCTAGAGATTCCTAGAGAAAACAATTCTCTAGGCATTTGTAGGCCACCCAGTGCAATTCTATGGTCACCCTCCAGCAGATATTAACATGAGGATTGTACTGGAGGACCTAGAAATTCTTAGAGAAGTATTATCTCAGGTAAAAAAAACAAAAACCCACAAAAAAACAGTGGGGTTTTTATTTGCAGTTTTTCCACTTTATTGGGCTGACCCCAGTGAATGTGGAGGGGCCACTGCAGAGTGTTGGATTTGGCCATTTTCAATTAACTACAAATTGCAAATGTGAACAAAAAGTGAGAGGGAAAGAGATGAGGGAAGAAACAGACAGCTCTATAAAAGCACACTTTAGGGTCTGTATATAATGTAATATCAAGGCTCTGCTATTTCGCTTCCACAGCAATGACATATTTCAGCTGGCTACCATGGAGTTCAACAGACAAAGCATTTCCAGGTAGAATCTTTTGAGGCTCCATTATGGATTCTCTGAAATAGGTGCATGTACTTGAATACTGGAAATCATTTTGAAAGACTTTCCTGAGAAACGAATTAAATTGTACTGATAAAGTCAAGGCATTTGCTTCTAATTCTAGAACTTCAGAAAAGTGTTTTTGATGACAACTTCAGAAAAGAGAGAAACACACACCTCTCCACCATCCTGGTCAGTGGCCACATTGGCCAGGAGGTTTTAGGAGTTGTTTCCCAAGCATTGCGCCACTCTACTCCTTCTTTCCATTTGTATTGGGTAAACTGTGAGCATAGACAGTAGGCTATGAACATATGCTCCATATATGCATGTTGGACAGCGAAGAAAGCTGATAGAAGGAAAATCAATTCATTTGAGATGTGGTGCTGGAGAGGACTACTGAAGATATCGTGGATGACCAAGAAGTCCAACAAATGGGGTCTTAGAACAGATCAAGCAAGAATTTTCCCTAAAAGTCAGGATGACTAAACTGAAGTTGTATTTTGGCCACATCATGAGAAGGCATGAATCATTAAAAAAGAGAATGATGCTGGGAAAAGTAGAGAGGACAGTAGTAGGAGAGGAAGACCAGATGGTTAGATTTGATCAGATAGGTCATAGTCTGAACCTAGAGGACCTGAGCAGGGCAGTCGAGGACAGGGAACCTTGGAGATATCTCATCCACCGGGCCGCCATGAGTCCAGGTCAACTCAAAGGCAGCTAACCACAACAACAATATGCATGCCATTTATTCGGAACTGTACTATTGTTCTATCTCGGCCAGAACAGTAGCACTTCCTTTTGACTAGTTATGTCATGGGTCGAGTTTGTGACCTTCTGGATGCAATGCCTGTGCAGAGCCTTTATCTCTGATACCTACACAGCCTCTGCAGATTCCAGATGCATGTACAACTAGGACAGGCCGGTTGTTGCTAACTATGTAATTAACGCAACATCTTAGTGACTATGCCGAATGTAGCTTCAGCTGTTAGTCTTTAGCCAAAGGGAGATATTGCCAATCAATCAATGTGTTCCTTATTCCAGGCTATAGACTTTATGGTGCATTTCTTTAAAAATGCATCATCTAGCATTACTTTTTTAGAAGGAAAGGATGGCAAACACCCCCCCCCCCCGGCTTGGTGCTTTGTACTTGAGACGAATCCAGCTACATCCTGCCTCTTTATTCCACCAGTTTGTGTGTCTCATCTGTTTGTTGGGGGGGGGGGAGAAGCTCTCTAAACTGCAAATGCTAACTTTTGCATAGTTATTGCAAAGCAGAAAGATGTAAGGAAGAAGCTATGTGTGGGAGGGGGAGCATGACAGGAGCTGTTGGGGAAAGGAATAAAGAAAGGCTCTATGAAGAATGAAGGAGAAAATGTTAAGTTTGTGATTCACAACACTGTATGATTAATCCCCCCGAACAGCTTGTTTCAAGGGTGGAATCTGTGCAGAATGTCTTGCTGAGAAAGCCGAGAGGTTATGTGAACTGATGTGCGGCTTTGGCTTCAGCAAAAGGGTGCCCAAACGTCACCAGCTAGAAAGGACACTCTCCTGTGTTCCTTTTCACGCCAGAAACCACTTAGGTTTATCTGAGTGGATTATTCAACAACCGAACACAATGATTTCTTTTCAAGTCACAACTTTTCAGCTGGAAGAGCGGTGGGGGTTAATAGCTTACAACAACGTTAATGGATGTTTGTTTACTCTGTAGTAAGTGTGTTTAGGACTGCAGCCCCAAACAGGAATTTTATTATGCATTTACAAATAAATATTCTCAGTCCTCTTAGAGGAGATGTTTTCTCAGCGGCATGCAACAATAAAACAGACAATGTACACAATGCACAAAATGAAAATACCATATTTATATTGCCCATGAAGTAGGTAGTAGTAGTTTGGACCAACTAGGGTGCCTAGCAAAAACAGGTAAGTTTTTCAATATGTGTCCAGAGATGTAGATTGCTGGAGTATTGAAAAGGAAAAGTATTCTGCACGGCGGTTGGTACAAGGCTAAATGCCCGGCTCTAAATAACTGCAGGGTTCGATTCCTGCTCAAATATAAAACTCACCTGGGTGACCTTGGGCAAGTTACATGTTCTCAGCTTCAGGGGAAAGTAATGGCAAACCTCTTCTGAAAAATCATGCCAAGAAACCCCATGATAGGTTTGCCTTCAAGGGTCACCAAAAGTTGAAAACAACTTGAAGGCAAACATCACACACACAAACTCTTGTATTGTTTTAATCTGTTGTACGCCGCCCCGGTTGCTTTGCAGAGGGGCGGGTTAGAAATAAAATTTATTATTATTATTATTATTATTATTCTGCAGAAAGGACCTCAGGACAGAATATACAACACCACTGGAAGGCTATTCCAGATGACCATAAAGACTAATGGGTCTACAGGGGAGAAAGTGGTCTCTTGAGTAATCAGGTCCCAATTGTTTAAGGCTTTGTGTTTGCGTGTGTTTGTGTGCCTTCAATTTGCCCATCAACTTATGCCAACCCCATGAACTTCATAGGGTTTTCTTAGGAAAGGAGTACGGTACTTAGAAATAGTTTGCCAGTTCCTTCTTATGAAATATAGCCTACAAGTTCTGGTATTTGTTGGTGGTCTTCCATCCAAGTACTAACCGGGGCTGACCCGGTTTAGCTTCCCAGCCCAGACAGAATCTGGTGCTGTTGGGATATTAAAGCTTTTGATAACAACAAAATCTCAAATATTCCTGCTAGCAAATAGGCACCGCAGTCAGCAGAATGGATTCAGTGGAGATGTTCAGTGTTGATATATATATATCACTTCAGCTCCAGCCTTTCCAAAGCTTTGCAGAATGCTCTTCGGCTGCGTTGGCCCTCTGTGCCTACGGATTTTTTTATCCATGGATTCAACCATCCATGGCTTGAACATATTTTTTAAAAATATATAAATTCCAAACAGCAAACCTTGATTTTGCCATTTGATATAAGGGACACCAACTTCTATGCCATTATATTTAATGGAACTTGAGCATCCATGGATTTTGGTATTCACAGGGGGTCCGGGAACCAAACCCCAGCGGATACCAAGGGCCCATTTAAAATAGACTAAAAGAGAGGGCATGGCAGAATAAAGCTAGAATCAAATGACGGACAAAATGCACCTTTAAAAACACACATACATAAAGGCTGAGATCCTGCATTGGCATTTCATAGCTTAAATCGGCACTTGTGGAGTTTGCACAGATTTCATCACACAATCCTGGTGTCAAATGGCAAAGTTTTACCTCTGCATGCACAATGAATGACACAATGTGCGTAACTCTACTTCTGCAGCATTCGACTTGGGACAAAATAGTCCATAGTGAAGCTGTGCATGTTAGCAAGGAATTAGCAAGCATGGTATAGTGCAGGGGTAGGCAACCTAAGGCCCGGGGGCTGGATTTTTTTTAAATTTTAAATTTTTTAAAAAAGTTTATTTTTAATTTTTATTTATTTATTTATTTATTTTTGGTGCTTCGCCCCCCCCCCAATTGTCTGAGGGACAGCAACCCAGCCCCCGGCTCAAAAAAGGTTGCCTACCCCTGGTATAGTGGCTTGAGGGTTGGAATAGGCCTCGGAAAGACCAGGGTTCAAATCCCTGGTCAGATATAGAAAGTCTTGACCAAGTTACATTCTCTCAGCCCTAGGGGATGGCAATGAATTGGGTAAGTGAGGAGCCAGCGTGGCATAGTGATTTGAGTGTTTGACTATGACCTAGAGACTAGGGTTCAAATCCCAGCTTGGCTGTGAAACCAATTGGGTGACCTTGAGCAAGTCACACTCTCTCAGCCTCAGAGGAAGGCAATGGCTCCTCTAAAGAAACTCGCCTAGAAAACTCTATGAATAGCCTTGGGGTCGCCATAAGTCAAAAATGACTTGGAAGACACAAGAAGAAGAACATACAACAGTAAAGGAATTAGCATTATATTTCGTAACTTGGTTGATTCATTTTTAAGCAAGCAAATAGTATAGCCATTATTTTCAATAGGGGACTAATAGTAGTGCAATTGTTTACGCCTTCTCCTGCAGTCATTGTTTATTCTTCAGTAAAATATCGTAAGAATATTGGTGAAACACGTTCAGTTATATCCTAGTGAATTCTACAAGTGACTTGCTTTACTGAAACAGAAGTCCTTCATTTTGAATTATTCCTTTTATAGTTAGTGTGAGACTGGTTTGCTTCCTATTTCAATAAACGTGCCTCTGAACGGGTTATATAATTGCTTTAAACAAGAGAAGAAACAAAAATAATGTCATTGCTCTAGATACGATCTTTGAAAGATATTATTATGGCAGCTGTAGTAGTGTAGGAAGATTTGCATTTTATGACCTTGGGTGAGTCACACACTCTCAGCCCCAGAAAACCGCATGCTAGGTTCCCCTTAGGGCTGCCATAAATCAGAAATGACTTGAAGACACACGACAATTGGTCACCATAGAGGGAAGTGTCTTTTCAAAATCTTTCTTGTTTTTTAAATATTGTTATGAAAGTTAAAATAGGCCACATCTGAAAAGATAATATAAGCAAGGCACTGGAAGGGAACAAGCAGGCATTAAAGAATTTGTTTTCGTGAAGCAAGGATGGATTTGTATGGATGTAACTATTATTTAGTACTTACCGGAAAACAAAGGCCAAATGTTAATGAAAAATATATTTTTTTAAGAGAACAAGAGTGTCAAAACATATATGGAATGTGTCTCTATGAACTTATTTACCCGTTTTTCATTTACTTTGTATTGTTTGCCCAGGTTGCTATTGCTTGCATAGTCTATGCCAAAACTTTTGCTAGTTGGTTCTTTTCCATGTCCTTTAAAGAGAAAAGAGTTTGTAAAAACAGATGCCTGCCCGCCTTGTGCACAGTCAGCCCTACATATTCACAGATTTCTAATAATAATAATAATAATAATAATAATAATAATAATACATTTTATTTATATACCGCCCTCTGGCGAACCAATCCGGGCGGTGAACATAATAAAATAGAATATACAATAAATGCAATCTAAAACACACCATTCCCCCCTCCCCTGAATTCCCTGAATTCAAGCATCCGTGGCTTGCAAATATTTTGAAAAGACATCACTTCCAAAATGCACACTTGGATTTTGCCATTTTTTTAGTATGCCGTTGTATTTAATGGGACTTGAGCACCCACAGATTTTTGACATCCAAAATTGGATATCCAGCAGATACCATGGGCCCATTGTACTTTGCACATGCTTAGAAAACACTTTGCACATGCTTAGAAGGGATGTTATTCTCCATCAGGGATATGAGGTTGTGCAGCTTTTGGCCGCACAAAGAAAATGTCCTTTGTTCAGGGACAAAACTTAAAATGATTTGCATGACGTCCCAGGTTTAGTCTTTATGTAAGGCTGGAGAAAAGAATCCTACCATTAGGAAGCAACACTAGCCCTTGGCTATCTTGAACTCAATGCTTGTTGCAAAGAAGAGTAGTAGTAGTAGTAGTAGTAGTTGTGTGCCTTCAAGTCATTTCTGACTTATGGTGACCCTAAGGAAACCCTATCATGGGGTTTTCTTGGCAAGATTTGTTCAGAGGATATTGCCGCTCCATAGTTTATAGTTTTAGAGCTCCTTGATGCTAATTTGTTTAACTGTTTATTTTAAAATGTCACGTTTTGCGATTTTTGATTGTCTGCCATAAGCAGGTTTTATATTGTTTTGATGATTAGGTAAAGCGCAGTGTAAAAATTATAGCACTATATATATAAACTTTCATAATAAGAATAAGAATAGGAGGTTTGCCGTTGCCTTGCCCTGAGGCTGAGAGTGTGTGACTTGCCCAAGTTCACCCAGTAGGTTTCAAGGCTGAGCCAGGACTCGAACCCTGGTCTCCAGGGTCATAGTCCAACACACAAACCATTATGACATGCTAGTTCTCAGGGTGCATCTACACTGTAGAAATAATGCAGTTTGGCATCACTTTAAGTGTATTGTGTACTTTCAAGTTATTTGCAACTTTATGCTGACCCTAAGGCAAACCTACTGCAAGGTTTTCTTGGCAAGATTTGTTCAGAGGGGGTTGCCATTTCCATCCTCTGAGGCTGAGAGCATGTGACTTGCCCAAGTTCACCCAGTCGGTTTCATGGCTGAACTAGGATTCGAACCCTGGTCTCCAGGGTCATAGTCCAACACACAAACCATTATGACATGCTAGTTCTCAGGGGTGCATCTACACTGTAGAAACAATGCAGTTTGGCATTATTATATTTGTATTTATATTATTTATATCCTGCTCTTTTCCCAGAACTGGGAGCCAGAGCGGCTCACAACAATACAGTTAAAAATATTAAAAAGGGATACATTAAAACTGAATAAAATTGTTACAATGTAATTGTAACATTGCTTTAATTGTGGTGTATGTAACAGGCATCACTTTAATCATTGTGTATGTGTGCGTTGTGTGCCTTCAAGTTGTTTGAGACTTTATGCTGACCCTAAGGCGTACCTATCACAAGGTTTTCTTGGTACATTTGCCATTGCCCTCCTCTGAGGCTGAGAGAGTGTGACATGCCAATGTCTCCCAAGTGGTTTCCATGGCTGAGCCAGGACTCGAACCCTGGTCTCCGGGATCATAGTCCAACACACAAACCATTATGACATGCTAGTTCTCAGGGGTGCATCTACACTGTAGAAAGAATGCCGTTTGGCATCACTTTTGAGTGTGTTGCGTGCTTTCAAGTTGTTTGCAACTTTATGTTGACCAGGATTCGAACTCGAGTCTCCAGAGTCGTAGTCCAACACTTAAACTACGGCAGCTCTTCCGACTCTGGAGACCAGGGTTCAAATCCCCCCTCAAGCCCAAAAAACAAAACACGACACCTTTTTGAGCAAGTCCCACTCTCTCAGCCTCAGGACAAACAAAACCTCCTGAACACATTTGGCCAAGAAAACCCGAGGATAGATAGGGTTTCCTTAGGGTTGCCATAAGTCAGAAACGGCTTTTGTCCCTAAACCAAACCGGGCAGGAAAAGGCGGGAAAAGCTGTGCAGCTTCTGCCTCTTAATTAGCAAAATGTGGGCTCCTTTTTTGCTGGAACTTTCCATTCATTAAAGAGAGGCGGCCTCTGAGCGCGCGCCTGGCTGACCTACTTTTTCTTCAGTGCCAGGCTCAGGAGCGCGCCAAGAGGAAAGCCCAAATAAAATAGAAAATAAAATAAAAACTCCTTCGCTGTGGAGGAGGAGGAGGAGGACCAGCCTTGTTGGTCCTCCTTTCCCAACTTTTCCATCTCCAGGAAGAATGTTCAAAAAGTCTTCCTCCATTTGGAGCATGAGGGAAAAGGATGCATTTATAATAGTTATAGGAGTGCCTTTTTAAAAGCTTTTATTTGTTGGTCGTGTCTTCCGTTTTTCTTGAGTGTCCTCCATTTTGTTCTCAGGGTGACCAGGTGTCCTCTTTTTGAAGGGCCTGCCCTCCATTTCAACCTTTCAGTCCAGGAGAAATGTCCAAAAGGTCCTCCATTTGGAGTATGACTAAGAAGCATGCATTTATAGATATAGGAGTGCCTTTTTAAAGCTTTTATTTGTTGGTCATGTATTCCATTTTTTTTTTAGTGTCCTCCATTTTGCAGTGCCTTGTCCTCAGGGTGACCAGACTTGATCCTCCTTTTCCAAGGTTTGTCCTCCCATTCCTGGAGAAATGTCCAAGAAGTCCTCCATTTGGAGCATGAGGAAGACGCATGCATTTATAGTTATATGAGGGCTTTTTAGCTTTTCTTTGCTGGTGTCATCCATTTTTCTGGAATGTCCTCCATTTTGCAGTGCCTTGTTCTCAGGGTGACCAGACTTGGTCCTCCTTTTCCAAGACCTGTCCTCCCTTTCAACCTTCTGTCCAGGAGGAATTCCCAAAAGTCTTCCATTTGGAGCATCACTAAGAAGCATGTGTTTATAGTTATATGACTGGTTTTAGCTTTTGTTTGGTCAGGCCCTCCATTTTTTTCTGGAATGTCCTCTATTTTGTGGTGCCTTGTCCTCCCTTCTGGTGAGGACATCTAGTCACCCTGAGGGTGACCAGAGAGGAGGGTGACCAGACGTGTCCTCTTTTTCGAGGACCTGTTCTCCCTTTCAACCTTTCTGTCCAGGAGGAATGTCCAAAAGGTCCTCCATTTTGAGCATGAGGGAAAAGGATGCACTTATTATATGAGTGGTTTTTTTTGCTTTTATTTGGTCATTGCCTACATTTCTCTAGAATGTCCTCCATTTTGTGGTGCTTTATCCTCAGGATGAGCAGGTCATATGCCTACATTTCCACCTTCTTCTGTCCAGGAGGAATTCCCAAATGTCCTCCATTTCGAACAGAACTAAGAAACATGCATGTTTATAAGTGCTTTTAGCTTTTATTGGGGCATGTCCTCCATTTTCCTGGAATTTTGACTTTGACACCCCTTTTAAGGCTCAATGCTGTGGGAATTGTAGGTCTGTGAGACCTTTAGCCAGGGTGACCAGACATGGTCCTCCTTTTCCAGGACGCGTCCTCCATTTCAACCTTCTGTCCAAGAAGAATTCTAAAACGTCTCTTCTATTTTGAGCTGGATTAAGAAGTATTTATTTCTTTATTATTTACTTATTTAATTTGTTCTCCACCTTTCTCACAGAAAGGACCCAAGGCGGCTCACAAATATTTTTTAAAAAGACCTTTTTAAAAAATACAATAAAAATTCAAAACAGTTATGTAAATCTGTTAAATTGCTATTTTTAGCTTTTCTTTGGTCCATGTCCTCCATTTTTCCCCTGGAATGTCCTCCATTTTGCAGTGCCTTGTCCTCCTTGGCAGTGAGGACACCCACTCCATCCCTGCATTTCGCCTTCTCTGTCTATCCCTGGGGCCACAGCAAACTACAACTCCCAGAACTGGGTATCAATGTGGGTTATATTCTGCAGTGCAGATGCAGCCTATGCAGCATGAGTTTACATTTAGGAGAGTGTGTTTAGCTGGTATTTGGGCCATGCCCTCCATTTTTCTGCAGTGTCCTCCATTTTTGCAATGCCTGGTCCTCCTTGGCCTTGAGGACACCCCAGTCCACCTTTGCATTTTGCCTTCTCTATCCATCCCTGGGACCACAGCAAACTACAACTCCCAGCACTGATGAGCATTAAAAATCCTGGCAGTTCAAAGGGGTATCAAAAAGTGGGTTATTTCTGCAGAATTAATGCAGTTTGACACCGCTTTAACTGCCTGGGAGTTGTCATGGGGGAAACATTCAACCTTCTCGGTTGGAAGTGCTACAAAACAAAGCTACATTTCCCAGAAGTGCTACAAAACAAAACTCCCTAGCATGGAGCCCTGGCAGTTCAAAGCAGTGTCAAAGTGGGTTATTTCTGCAGTGCAGATGCATCGCAGAGTCCTGGGAGTTGTAGTTTGCTGTGGCCCCAGACTCGGAGGGAGAAAGCAAAATGTAAGGGTGACAGTGTGTCCTCATGGTCAAGGAGGACAAGGCACTGCAAAATAGAGGACAGGTCAGGTGGAACCAAAGAAAAGCTAAAAATAATCTCATGAATGCAAAATTCATGCTTCTTAGGTCTAAAACACACTGCAGAAATAATCCAGTTTGAGGCCGCTTTAATGCAAGGTTCGGTGAGACCATAGCTCTGGTCTCTCTCTCTCTCTCTCTCACACACACACACAGAGAAAACTACAATTCCCAAAATCCCCTAGCATTGAGCGCTGGCAGATAAAACACTAGGTGCCAAAGTGGGTTATTTCTGCAGTGCGAATGCAGCCCTGGACTTGGATTGAGGAAACTGGGCTCAAAGACTACACTGCAGAAATGACCCAGTTTGAGACTGCTTTAACTGCTTTGGCTCAAGACTAGGGAATTCTGGGAACTGTAGTGTTTATGAGCCTTCTCTGTCAGAGAGCTCTGGTGCCACAACAAACTACAATTCCCAATTCCCAAGCACTGAGCCAGGGCAGGCAAAGCATTCTCAAACTGGGTCATTTCTGCAGAAAAGAGAGCTCTAGTGCCACAATAAACTACAATTCCCAAGATTCCCAACAAACTACAGCTCTCAAGGCTCCCTAGGACTGAGCCAGGGCAGTTTAAAAAGCCCTTTCAAAGTGGGTCATTTCTGCAGAAAAGAGAGCTTTTGGTGCTAGAGAAATAGAATAAAAAAAACTACAGCTCCCACTTTTGCACCTGGGTCTGCCAAAGAGGCTCGTGCACGCGCCTGCGCGTCCTCGTCCTGCCAGCCTTGCACCATTGCAGCAGCAGCAGCATCACCATCACCATTTGCATCTTCCAGGAATGTCCTCCATTTTGCGGTGCCTTGTCCTCCTTGGCAGTGAGGACTGCAATAATGGTGCTGCCGCTGCTTCTAGTGCTGAGGCTGGTGCTTCTCGTGAGCGCGCACTGGGGCGCGCTCCCGGGCCCCATTGACCCAGGAGGAGAGTCGGGAGCGCGCCTGGGCGATGATGCCAAGGGAGGAAGGGCCAACCCAGTGTGAGTGTGTCTGTGTGTGTGTGTTTGTTGGGGAGTTACACAACCAGTCAGGGCAGATTGCGCGCTGTGAATGTGAGTTTCCTCAAGTCAGCCAAAGCTCCTGCCTTTCTTTCTTTCTTTCTTTCTTTCTCTTTTTCTTCCTTCCTTCCTTCCTTTCTTTCTTTCTCTCTCTCTCTTTTTTCTCCTTCCTCCTTCCTTCTTTAACCAACACTCTTTTCTTTTCTTTTCTTCCATCCCTCCTTCCTCCTCATTGCCTAAAAGTCCTCTCTCCCCTTTGGTTTTTCTCCATCTATCCATTCATTTATTATTATTATTATTATTATTATTATTATTATTATTATTATTATTATTTTGCTTGCTTGCAAAAGAAGAGACACAAAAGATGAGATGGGTTCATTCTCCAGGAAGCTGGCAAGGAATTGAGGACCCCTGCTTCTTCTTCTCCTTCTTCTTCTCCTCCTTCTTCTACTTCATCTCCTCTGAAAGGAAACCAGGTAAGTTTTCCCAACTGGATACTTTTGTTTGGGATATTATTACTATTATTATTATTATTATTATTATTATTATTATTATTATTTTCCCAACTGGATACTTTTTTTGGACTTGAATCTTTGGCAGCAGCTCTTTATGGGATGGATTGACTGAACCCTATCCATTTCTGACCTTTCTGAAAAATCTATGTTTTGGAGACTGTTTTTGGACTTGAATCTTTGGCAGCAGCTCTTTATGGGATGGATTGATTGATTGAACCCTATCCACTTCTGACATTTTTAAAAAATCTATGTTTTGGAGACTGTGATCCTGGCACAGTAAGAGATGCTGCCCCAGGTGAAGCGAACAACTTTTCCTTCCCTTTTTATCCCTGGCAGGAAAGTTGGTTGGGGTTTTCCTCACCTCTTTAGTTGAAAAGCTTGATTTGCTGCCTCCCTTTTTGCTCTTGCTCTCTCTTGAATAAAGATGTCTTTATTATTTCCAAATAATAATGGAAGGAAAAGGATGTGTTCCCCTTTATTGTCTCCTTATTCTTATCACCCAAATCAGGGTGCAGTTTGGCGATGGACCTTTTTAAAACGTCCCCGAACATATTTCAACCCCCCGTTGAGTCAAAAAGTTTTATTTTATTGAAAAAATCCAGGAACAAATAAGTATCAGCTGAAAAGGAAGGCTAGGCACCCAGGTGAATGTTACACCTGGACAGATTGCAGAGGTCCCTTGTTGTAACTTGGGCATCAGATCCAAATAGCTGTGGAAACCGATAAAGAAGCATCAAGATTACTGTGTTTGAATACATTTTGATACGCAAATGGTATAGTTCATTCTAAAGGCTGCGCATAACTGGAATTTCCAAAGTGTTACTGGAATTGGAAGTGCTGGGATTGGCATTACAAAGTGTTAAGTGTCACATTGAAGTCTGCGCGAATGTTGTTGTATGTCTTCAGGTTATTTCCAATTTATGGTGACCCAGAGGCGGTGAACCTATCATGGGGTTTTCTTGGCAAGGTTCTTCAGAAAGGGTTTGCATGGCCATCTTCTGAGGCTGAGAGTATGTGACTTGCCCAAAGTCACCCAGTGAGTTTCCATGGCCAAGCCGGGTTTCGAACCCTGGTCTCCAGAGTCCTAGTTCAAGGCTCAAAACACTACCCCACATCTCTTGTAGATATCATGTTAGAAAGAGATGCCTTATTCGCTGTAAAACAGAGTAACTTACCTTAGTTCTAGGGCTGTAGATGCAACAGAACTCCCCAGTTTTGATCTCTTTAATTATAGCAATCTGTTGCCTCAGATTGTTCCAACAGAGATTGTTGGAAAAGTAATCCATATTCCCATACATAGAAGTTAGAAACTAGGTTAAAAAGTTACTCCTCCCAGTCTGTCTCTGCAAACTGTTGACAAACAGGGAGTTATAGAAGCTCTTTCAGTTCTAAGTTAAGTTTCAGCACACGAAGATTTTGTGGGCTCGGTTGCCGAACTTGGTAAATGTCTGGTTAGCTGTCAGCCCAAAATGACCACTCATTTGCTTTTCTGGGTGGCTTTTTGTATTAGCTTCAGACAACTAAGCTGTGGCCAGGTGACTCAGAGCGTGTCGTCATCACCGTCTTAGAGAACACTTGGCCTTTGTAAAATCCCAGGATTCTGAATTTTAAAGCAGAGGCACTCAATTTCCAGTTTTGCAGGCTTCGAAGTCAGATCCATCATAAGCAGATTTAGAGGAGCAGTCCTGAAGTAAATTAGAGGAGGAGGAGGGAAGTGGGGAGAAATCTGAGGGTGGCATGATTATTAAGTTGGCATGATCTTCAGAACATACTTGGGAAGAGTGCCACCAACTTCGGCGAAGCTTCTGCTCCAGAACAGGTGGACTGGGGACCAAATACAGCAGGGGTAGGCAACCTTTCCCCTTTAAGGGCTGAGGGACTTCAGCTCCCAGAAGCCTCAGCCATGTTGGCCAATAGCTCCTGGGATTCTGGGAGCTGAAGTCCCTCGGCCCTTAAAGGGGAAAGGTTGCCTACCCCTGAAATACAGCTTTAAATAAAAAGCGAAGAAAAATAACACCCTCCTATTTTATGAAAGAGTTGGTATTTGGGTGTTTCTAGCAAAAACCTGCACCACAAAGATGTGTTTCAAATCAGACATTGGCATCCCCAGATGTTCTTAAAAGGGACGGAATGGACGTCTCCGAAGACGGAAGAGTTATTTATTACGTGGATTATATTTTGCCTTGCCCAGTGAAAGCAGCCTCGATCTAATTAATGAGACAAGATGTTCCATTTGTTCAGACACTGCACTGTCAGAAGCTGTTTTGTCTCCTTAAAAAACCCAACAGCGTAGCTCTCATAAACCTGCAAATGCCTCTCCTTTCCCGGTAGTGGACGATGGGTGCCTTACCATTTACTTCTTGTCAATGTTTCTGCTAAAATAACAATTAAAAATCTGCTGGACAAATAATTTGGATATCCTTTTTGTTGTTAACTGACAGTATCACTTTATTCGTATTCATCCAGAAGTAATTCCTACTGTGTTTCTTGAGAGAAAGCTGGGCAAAAATGTATATGCCACTAAAGCTGCACTAGTAGTTTTGGAATAATAGATAGAACTTAAAACCTAAACGCTGATATAAATATGTTTCCTGAGGGAAAAAATACTACATAGTGTAGTAAACAGCATACACTTAATTTTTCACATACACAGAGGAGAAACCTCTTCTATTCATTTCCATTAAAATATTGTGAAACTGCCCAGCTGATCTATTCAAACAAGATGCAAGTTGAAAGTTTGGGATGTTAATGTTTACAATTTTTTGATGCTGTGTCATCTGAGGCAGTGTGGTGTAGTGGTTTGAGTGTTGAACTATGACTCTGAAGACCAGGGTTCAAATCCCCACTTGGCCATGTAAACCCACTGGGTGACCTTGGGCAAGCCACACTCTCTCAGTCTCAGAGGATGGTAATAGCACCCTCCCCAAAGAAAACTTGCCAAGAAAGCCCCATGGATTGCCATAAGTCAAAAATGACTTGAAGTGTCCATGAGATTTTCCCACATAAACACACACACACTACATAAACATACACACACAAGCATGCAAAAGGCCACATACTTGGATGAGCCCACAGTGGTGAAAACAATACATGAGAGATAACACGCAACTTGCGGGGATCAAATGAAACTGGAGTTGCTTCTTGACCTTTGTGTTCAGATTTTAATGTTTACAGACAGACCCTCAAATATAAATCTGCTTGGTTTCAGACTGCCTGCCTTGACATCAGAGAAGGTTAACCAATGGCAACCAAAGCAGTGCAGCCAGATTGAAGTCAAAGAATGAAGAGGCAGGAAGGGTTCATACATGCTTTCTGCAAACTGGCACTATAACATGATCCCTTTTGACCTAGCCTTTGGAAGTGTACAAAGACGATATACAGTGGGCCCTTAGTGTGTGTGTGTGTACGCATACATAAACACACACACATACTGAGTGTCCTCTGGTTGAACATGGTTGAATCTGGGTAAGGAATCTATGGATATGGAGGGCTCACTGTATATCCATGGGTATACAAGCATCCTATATCATTAAAATCTGCAGTCTGCTACATTTCAGAAGCCCTTAGTGGCATCTTATAGGCAGAAAAGAGATACTTCGAATAATGCTAGGAATTGTTGTTGTTAGCATATGCAGATTGTTGAACTTGTAATGCGTTACCAGCTTCGTATCTTCTATCAAAAGGCTGGATGCTATGTTCATCAAAGACTGCAGCCTCTTAAGAAGGAAGACAAGTCTCACTTAAAGGGTATTATAGTTATTTTACAGAGACAGTCACAGTAGGAAAGACATCTGTGTTACTTCCTTTTTCTCACCATCCCCATCCCCTCTTTCTCCTTCTCCTCTTCCTCCATTTATATCCTGACTTTCCCCTCAAAACTGGGACTCTAAATGGCTTGGAATGGAATTGGTGATCAGGACCTCCTGTGCTTGGCTACTGCCATGTTTTCCAATTCTAGCTGCAGGATTCCCAGGATCATGAAACCATTGGCATATATCCCTAACACCATTCCTCATATACAAAGCCTGCTACCCACTGTTACAACATTGTTGTAGTGTTGCTTTTGCTATGAGTTCTGGTGAGCTCAAGGCAGTGTGCATGGATTCCCCATAACTTTATCCTCACAGCAGCACTGTCAGGTAGATCAAGATGAGACAGAGTGACTGACCCAAAGTGAGTTTCATAGTTCGGGACTTGAACCCTGATCTCCAAAGTCCCATTCCAACACCCTAACCACTCTGTGTTTCAGTCCTATCTGTATCCAGTTTCTGTTCAGTTCACCCATGTCCAGTCCTAACTGTAGACAGTGAAAATGAAGACATTATTACTTGGGATTTCATGTAAAAAGAGAAGATTAGATTTACTTTTTATTAATTTAAAACACTTGTATAGCAGTTTGAATGCTGGATTATGACTCTAGAAACCAGGGTTCGACTCCCCACTTGTCCATGAAACTCACTGGATGATCTTGGGTAAGTCACACACTCTCAGCCTCTGAATGAATCTTGCCAAGAAAAACCCATAACAGGGTCACCTTAGGATCACGGTAAGTCAGAAATGACTTGAAGGCATACTAGAACAACAACATACTGCTTTCCAACTAATAGGTGCCTTGGCAGTGAGCAAGAAATATGTCATAAAACACTTTTTTAAAACCCTCAGTAATATCATAGCAGTAAAGGTGGCAGCACCTACAAATGTCCAACAGCAGATTAAGGCTTTTTCTCCCAGACTAAAACAACTGTGGAAAGAAAAATCTTTTAACCAGGAAGCACTTTCTTCTTTCATGGCCAGATGTATTTCAGGGGAGGGATAGCTCATAGGCAAGGCTTTTATCTTGCATACAGGAGAGTACCAGGTTCAACCTCCAGAATCTCAGTGGCTCTGTCTGAAGCCTTGGACAATAGTATGGGTCTAGATGAACAGAGTCCCAACTGATATAAGGCACCTTTGTGAGTGGCAGAAACATTTCAGTGGAAAAGCAACAAATAGCTATGATATGTAGACTCTCTTCTTGAGAGTCTAGTTGAGCCTTTTCCTGTACATGCTAGTTTTCTGTGCTGGAGGACTTCTTTCACTTGGTCTCTTCTTCTCTCTGAACATTTAAACATGTTTTGCATGATTTGCAGTCTGAAGCGTACAGTCCAGCACAGGTTTTCTACTTCATCTGCTGCATAGTAGAAATTCCTAAGGTGTAGCTGTACTAGTTTGGTGCTACAAAACCAACATCTCTTTGTAGCAGTGCATCAACAGAGAATCTTCTTTTACTTTCCTTAACAGCCTAACACTTTAAGCACTTTCTTTTGATAGCCGTTGCAAATACTGAAGTGCCATTGGATCCAAATGTTCTCTTGTTTGTATTGCTCTTAATTTGAAGTCCTTTAAAAAAGTATACTTAACTAAAGTACTCTTACACTTGTGAAATCTGGCTCATCTATTTCAGTTTTGCCTTTAACATCCAAGCTTGCACTATCAGTGTCGGGAAAGATTCAACAGTCCATATTGGAAGTTTTATTTCTCAGATGGCAGCATGCAGGACTTTCACTTTGCAAAAGTGCTTCAGGGAGGAGATGAAAGTTCGCTGAACTTAGCAAAGGATTCTCACTGATTTCACTGAGTTGTGAAGTTCTTTCATGGGGGAGCTGATGTCTTCAGGATTCTGTCTTAGGTTCAGGACTTCAAGTGAGATAATGTTCAACTTCCCTCCATTTCTACAGGTGCGTTTCCTGCTTTTACCCAAATTCAATATCTGTCTCAACTAGAATGAGCCCTCTGAATCAGTGGAACTTATATAAGGCAGTGGTGTCACTAGGGGATGCGGGGTGCAGACTGCACTGGGTTATGCCATCAAAGGGGGTGACATACCAGGTAGCAGCAAGGTACCCCAATGCCCCTCTCCTGGAAAGAAAGGGGAGGACTCTTCTTGACACGTTATCCCCTTTTTGTGGGAGTGAGGATGGAGCTGAAGAAGCTGTGGACCATCCTCTCCACTCCTCCCTCTCTTCTTCTTTCCTTGAGGGCAGAGTTCTTTTATAATTGAAAAACTGTTCTTGCTCAGGACAGCATCCCATCTTTGTGGGCTTGGCTAGGTAGGGGATGGATGCTGGGTTCCCCTGGGTGAGACCCCATCTGCACCCCTATCCCAGGAGATCAGGGGGTGACACCATGAGTTATGGTAATGGATGACCCCCAACCGTAGTGATACCACTGGATTGACTTCAGGGCTTCAGTGGGTCTTAAATTTGGAGTTATGCCATAGTCTTATGCCAAGTGAATCTTGATCGTGCATAAATATTTGCACTACAATTATGTGCCTTGAATGCAGTGAGTTTTACTTCTGACCACATCCATAACCTTGTCCTGTGGGAAACCTTAGATGCAGCTTTATACCATCTTAAGCTCTATCCATATAGAACAGGGACATTTCACACTACACAGCTATAATGCTGTGATTCCACTTTAACTGCATCCAAAGGAATCCTGGGATTTGCAGTTTGGGAATGTCAATGAGAGAGCCCTAGTGCCTCACCAAAAACGACAAATCCCAGGGTTTGATAGGATGTTGCTGTGACAGTTAAAATGGAATCATAGTATTATGCTTGCGTAGTATTAAAAGAGCCCATGGTCTTGTTAATGTGAATAGGAATGACCCCCAAGGCTGTCAGGGACAGTTTTTCCCCATCACCTGCTACCTGATCCCTTTTATGAGAACTGTCAGGGATTTAACCTTGAAATTATTGTACCCAAAGAGTATTCTAGTACGCTCTGTTTTTTCCCTTATAAGTTGTCTCTGTTCCCTGCCTTGAGCTTTTGCCACTAATTTCTTTTCCTTTTTGGAACTGGAATTGTATTCTAGTTGATCTCCTCTTCTGCAGACTGGCATGTTGACCAATCATATATGTTTATGTATGTATTATGGAGCAAATTGGACAGTTTTCCAAATACAGCTATTAAAATTCACGAATCCCTCAAACCTGTACAATCTTTTTACCACCCTGTCTGCCCTTTTGTATCAGTTGTGGCATATCAGTGTCCAAAAAGAGTGAGAAGAACCAGTTCAGAAAAAAAACACTATTGTGTTTATTCCTTTGGATAAGAAGGCTCACTGGTCTAAATCAAGCAGCTGAGTACTTTTCATTCAACAATTCACATATCCATTATTTTAGAACATTTATATCATGCCTTTAAATTCAGACATTTTCAAAGTTGCTTCCCACATTAAAGCTATATAGTAGTAACAGTAAAAACACAGTATGATGCTTTACAAAAATGCTGTCCCTTAAGCAGGATTGGCAGCAATATAAATGCAGATATTATTATTCGTTAAAAGCTTGTTCAAGCTTTTCGTGCAGTGACTGAAATTCATTACAGCCACGGCAGATTTCTCTGGGAGACAGTTCCATCATCTGGTTGTCATTGCAGAAAATCCCTAGTCCCCTGGAGTTGCTACTCTCCTAACTTTTGAAGGAAGGGACATTTGGAGATGGACTTCTGAAGATGTCCTGAAGATCCAGGCAGTTTCCATTGGGAGTTGGTAGGAGCAGATGCAGAACTTTAATAGGTCAAAAGTGAACAAATAAATAAACCATTGCTTTGAATCCCTTTGATTCAGTGGCCATGCTGGTTGTGGGATTTGGGGAGTTGTAGTCAGAAGGGCAGTGAATTTGCTTTGGGGTTTAGCCTTAACTTTTAAAGGATCAATCCAAAGTGCTGAATCCAATCTGCAGAATAAGTTCTGCACCTTGGATTGTTGTTGTTGTTGTTGTTGTGTGCCTTCAACTTGTGGCAAGCCAAAAGGCAAACCTATCACAAGATTTTCTTGGCCAGATTTGTTCAGAGGGTTCAGAGCCTTTGCTTTCCTCTGAGGCTGAGAGAGTGTGACTTGCCCAGGGTCACGCTGTGGGTTTTCATGGCCAAGTGGGAATTCAAATGGTGGTCTCCAAAGTTGCACAATGTTCAAACCACTACACCATCCTAGCTCTGCACCTTGGATAGCTTATTTAAAATCCACTTTAAAGCCTAGAGTGGATTCACTGCCTTAAGGACATGAGTCCAAGGCCTATACTGGTTATAGTCCAAAAATCCCCCCCTCAAAAACAAAACAAAAAAACCAAAACCCCAAAAAACTATTTCCAAACTGTACTTTGAGATGTGTCTTGCAGAACTCAGGAAGCCAGTGTAGGAGGCTGGTGAGCCAATGATTTTATTGTCATGTTCTGAACCAATTGACATGAGTGCATAGTCTTCAATGGCATCTTGCAAAACAACATTGCAGTAATCTTGTCTTCATGTTACTAGCTGGTTGTATTCTTGTTATGTACCTTCAAGTTGGCTCCGACTTATGGCAACCCTGTGATAGGGTTTCCCTGGCAAGATTTATTCCCATTGCCTTTCTCTTAGGCTCAGAGTGGACGATTTGTCCAGTGCAATCCACTGGGTTTGCATGGCTGAGCAGGGATTTGAATTCTTGTCTCCTAGAGCCTTAAACCAATGCTCAGACCACTATATTACATTGCTCTCAGTACTAGCTGGCAATACACAACAAACCTTTCCCCCAAACATAGCTGGGCCAAGTATTTGTTGTTTTGTGCCTTCAAGTCGTTTCTGGTTTATGGAGACACTAAGGCAATTCTATCATGGGGTTTTCTTGGCAAGTTTCTTCAGAGAGAGTTTGCCATTGCCATCCTCTGAGGCTGAGAGAGTGTGACTTGCCCATGGTCATCCGGTGGGTTTCATGGCTGAGAAGGGATTGGAACACTGTTCACCAGAGTCATAGTCCAGTGCTCAAACCACTACACCATACATGGATTTTTGGTTTTATTTTGTTTTTGCATTGGTATGAATGTTTTTTATATGCAGACTGCATAGTAGGATGCAGGAAAGTGATCATTAATGGGATCAAAGCAGGCAAGGCAAGGAAATTTCACCCTTTCGTCACTTGAGGGAAAAAATGTTGTCTCCTAAAACAAGAATCTGCATTGCAAGGAAATCTCCCAATTAGCTGTAAGGCAAAGGAGCCGTTAGCAGTATGCTCAAGAACAGGAAAAATAGTCTGTTCCTGTCTGTAATATATTTATGTCATTTTATGTAAGTGTTCCACTTACTTCTTTCAGATTTTGTGAAATGCAAAACCCAGACTTCTCCTCCTTTGCCGTTCAGTGCCTCCCACTGGTGTACCAGTTTTTTTTCCCTGTCCTCCACAGGAATGTGGTGCACAAATTTAGCTTCCCAGACATTTTTGGACTGCAACTCCCATCTGCTTTAAGCAACTTAGTCCATGGTGAATGGTGACAGGAATATCTGTAAGGCCAAACATTACCCATCTCAGAGGTTGCTGCCACACTGCAAAATAAATGCAGTTTGGCATTGCTTTAACTGTCATGGCTCCATCCTATGGAATCCTGGAATTTGTAGTTTGTTATGGCACCAGAGCTCTCCGACCAAGAAGGCAAAATATCTCACAAAACTACAATTCTCAGAATTCCACAGCATTGAGCTATGCTATGGCAAACTAAAGCAATGCCAAAGTGCATTATTTCTGCAGTGTAGATGCAGCATCTGTTCTGCATTATTTGAGGGGGGAAGTGCTTTGCATGTTATCTGTTTGGGTTTGCTGTGTCCCTGTGGGAGTTGCTGCAGAACGGAGGAGCAAATGTGTTACTCACTCATCTTTTAGCACATATCTTGTCCTAACATAAAAGATCAAAGGGCAGGGCCTGGAGAGCATGTAAGAGCACATAGGTGTGAAGTAATGATATTTTCCTTGCAGAGGAACAGTTTGTTTTTTTAGGAATTGTGTACGCAGAAGATGCACCACCTCCTCTTTTTGCTAGAAGAAAGAGAACAGCTTGAGATTGCTAGCCCAGAGAACTGATTTGACACCTGATAAGCTGTCCTCTTCATAGAATTTGAAATATGGGGAAACAGCAATACACACTCAGAAAATAATAAAAGAGGAAATCTAATTTACTTACCTCTAGCAAGTTATCTGATACCTAGCAATCTTCATTTTATTTTCCTTGTGTTACTTACAAAAAACAAAAACAAAAACAAAAACAAAACAGGGGCATGGCTTTCTATTTTATATTTGAAAGGAAAAAAAAAAACCTTTTCCAGGAAAAAAAATGCAACCTGTATTAACCCTTCAGATACTGCAGACTTTTGTAAATCAGGAAACGGCAGGGAACAGCAGAGCAGTGAAGGATAGAGAGGCTTGGAGATGCCTCATGCATATAGTTGCCATGAGTTGAGGACAGCTAAACAACAACAACAGTCATGAAACAATAGGCAACACAGGTACCACCTGGTTCCCTTTCACCCTACACAATCATAGCTCTGTGATTTCACTTTAAGCACCATGACTGACTGCATCCACTGAAATGCTGGGGTGAGGAATTAAAGCGTAGTGGTTGGAAATTCTAGAGGCTTCTCCCTAAACTGCAAATCCCAGGATTCCATAGGATGGAGCCATGGTGGTTAAAGTGGCATGATAGAGCTATAGTTGTGCATTGCGAAAGAGCTTCTGTTTTGCTGTTGCTAACAAGCGGTGAAGGAAGAAGTGATGGAGTTCATTAGGGTGCATGTACACTGTAGAAATAATGCAGTTTGACACCACTTTAGCTGCCATGGCTCCATCCTACAGATTCCTGGGATTTGTAGTTTTGTGAGGCACCAGCCCTCTTTGGCAGAGGAGGCTAAAGGTCTTGTAGAACTAAAAACCCCAAGATTTCATAGGCTTGGGGCTATAGCACTTAAACTGGTGTCAAACTGCATTATTTCTTCAGCATAGATGCACCCTTTTAGAGGCAGGCTGCTGTGAATAGATCGGAGGAGGCTTTGGGCCTTTGCAGACTGCTAGAAATAGTGCAAATTGAGTCCACTTTAAGGGTTAGGGTTAGGGAATCATGGGAACTGTATTTTATTGTGGCACCAGAGCTCTCTGACAGAGAAGGCTCAATGTCTCAGAAAGAAAGAAAAAAAAAAAACAATTCCCATGATTCCCTAGCACTAACCCTAAAAGTGGACTCAATTTGAACTATTTCTGGCAGTCTGCAAAGGCCCTTTATCTAATACTCATCACACCTTCCATAAATGGACCAATAGTCCCTTGGTGAATAGATGTAAAAACTAGCCTTTATTGAGTAAGGAATGGTTTCTAGAGCAGTTACTGAACCCTTTTATTTACATATGCTTACTATCTATCTTTTGTGGGCAGAGGTTTGTTATAATTAAGAAGAGGTTTTAGTTTAGGGGGGAAGCAGATGGGAGCTTCCCGTGCGCCGCGGGACGGAGCGCCGCTGGACCGCGGCAGCCGCACCGCGGCGCACCGTCGGCGACTCGAAAAGGAGCACCAAATTGGCGCTCCTTTTAGATTTCAGGGAAAGTGCGCCCTAAAAGCGGCGGGCGCACTTTCCCTGACTCAAACGCCGCGGCGCGTGCGGTCGCCGTGGCGTGAGGTCATCCCTATTAGTCGTCTGCCAAGGCCCCAAGTCTTAGAAATTCTGGTGGAATTTCATTTGTGAGATGGTGGATGATAAGCATTTCTGTCTAAAGCAGGGGTAGGCAACCTTTTTGAGCCGGGGGCCGGGATGCTGTCCCTCAGACAATTGGGGGGGCCGAAGCACCAAAAATAATAAATAAATAAATAAATAAATAAAAATAAAAAATGCATGCACACTCTCTCAGCCCTAGAAAAGCCATGGCAAAACCCCTGTGGAGATTTTGCCAAGAAAACTCCAAGAACAAGTAATAACAATAGTAATCAATATCATCATGGCGGGCGTTGGCAGCGGCAGCAGCGGGGGGCGGTGGGGGGCGGCAGCGGCGGCAGGACTGGCCTGGGGCCGGTCCAAAGGCCTCGGGGGGGGGGCTGCAGCCGGCCCCCGGGCCTTAGGTTGCCTACCCCTGGACTAAAGGGTTAACATCAGGCCAAATGGCATTTTCTGCAGTTCAGCTGACAGAATAATACGAAGCGTTTATGAAACAAATGTTTACAATATGGATGTGATTCAGATCAAAGGATCCCTTCAAATTTATTATTTGAATCTCTCCTATTGTCAGATGTCGGTGCTGTTTTATATATAGGCAAGGGATTTTATGCAAATAAATTACTTGTACTTGGTAAAACACTGGGAATCATGTTCCACAATAAGGATGTGTGGCTGGATTTTATTTATTACTGCAGAAGGAAAAAAACCAACAACAGGCTTCAGGCGGATACAGACAACTGTGGTTGCTTTTGATGCTGCAGGAGAGGTATGCGCACTCTTTGAAGTCAGATACTTTTTCTTTAACAGCCTTCGACTTTGTGATTGTGTTGTCTAATGCGCATGGCTTTTCTCCTCCCACACAGCTGGGAACGTAGGTGTCCAGAGCCTTTGTTTTTGTTTGTACTCAGCTGTGGCTTTCTGTGTCATCTGAACTGTTAACTGTGGTTCACATTAACCATGTTTCATTTAAATAAGCCAGCTTAGCCAGGTGTTGTTGTTGTTGTTGTTTTGCAGGGGTAGGGGTTGCTTTAAACCAATTTTGGGCTGGATCAGCACTGCAGAAACAATCCATTTTGACACCGTTTTAACTGGCATTCTGGGAGGCACCAAAGTTCTCTGACAGAAAAGGCTAAATATCTCACAAAACAAAAGTTCCCAGAATTACATAGCCTTGAACCGTGGCAGTTAAAGCAGTGCCAAACTGGATTATTTCTGCAGTGTGGATGTAGCCATAGTCGATACTAACCAGAAGGGTGTTTTTTTGGGTTTTTTGGCCTGGATGATATAATAAATTGCCACTTCTGTTAAGCTCTAGATTTTTATTTTTGTGCTGTTCAATGGAAAATGGAATCAACTGATCTTTCAGAGCCCATCATCGACTTCAAAATTACTTAGTAGTACAAGGGAAATACTGAAGGACTGAACAGACATGGGTTTGCAACTTGGAAGCTAGGATACAGTCCTCCTGCCCCCTTTATTAAACCTCTTCTTGGGCTTTTCTAAAGATAAAAGTGTACCTGTGTTTTTGAAGTGTCGTTCCAGTTTAGTCAACCAAAATCTTGGCTTAATGAGCTGACATAGGCATTACCTTCAGGCACTTGCATGCTGCCACTTTGGACGTTTTCACACTGGCCTTTTTGAGGACGCTAGCCGGCCTCCCGCCGGCCTCACTCCGGCGCCATTTCCCATGTGTTCACACACACGCGGCGGCAAACCCCGCCCCTTCCGGTGTCATCCCTGCGTCCGGCCGGCTTTTGGCTCCATGTGTTCAAACACACGGAGCCCTAAGTCCGGCCTCACTCCGGCAGCGGCAAGCTAATTCCTGGCTAACTCCGGCTTCAGGTAATTCCGGGTGGCAAAAGGAATTAGCCTGCCGCCGCCAGAGTCATTCCGGTATCAGCGGCACCTTGTCCAGCCGGCTTTAGGGGAAGGTAGATAGATAGATACTTTATTATTGCTTAAGCCAAAGGCCAAAGGCCATTCGCAGTTTTAACATTATAAAATACATTAGGGGAAGGGCTCCAGCCGGATTTAGGGAGCCCAGTGTGAAAACGTCCTTTGTGTGAGCAACCAAACAATCTGGAAGCCATAGCTTCCTATTATCTCCAAACCAGAAGCTGTGTTTAATGGCTGCCATGCAAACAAAACTTTAAATTGTATTCTGCTTGTTTGGAAATCATTAGGCAAAGTTTCCTGATTTGGATGTAACAGCCAGCTATAGGCGCTGTGGTTTCCTGCTTGCTCACAAGGAAGATAGAGTAAAACAGCTATAAATGCCCTGAACTTTATGTATATCTTGGGTTATGTAGCTTGTTCATCTGAATGTGACCAGCATGGGTCAATTGCAACAACTAAACATTTCCTTTGCAACAATTTGTTCTTTTTATGCATTTCCTGATTAATTGTTTTTAAAAATTTAACAGTTGGTATAAATCAGGATACATATTTCTGGACCCAGCTTAGTAAAATTATTTTGAATCTCAAAGAGGAGCCATAGTTAGAACGGCCATGCTGACTGTAGGCTTTTTGCAGTCCAAAAAGGTGCCTTTTCCAACTCTGGTGTTTGTGAGAGTGGAGTTTGCAGAGTATCTGCTTTGTATGGCGAAGGTCCTAAGATCTCAAAGCAAAGATACATGTGAGGGACTGCTCCATAATCCATCCTCCTGTTGCTTCTGAAAACTTTATTAATGAATTACGTAAGCAGCTGAAGAATACTGATATCTGGACTAGAGACACTATGTAACATTTTAAAATTAAAGCCATATGAAGACCCATACTGGACCAGAACAAAGTCTTATCTAGTCTTCATACAGTGGCCAAGAAAATACCCCAATGGGCAGCCTACAAGGAGGGTATAAAGTAGGCCCTCGACATTAACTAGGCTTAGGGGCACAGGACCCCCGTGAAAATGGAAAAACCATAAGTAAACAAGCACTACTTTTTTAACCTGAGAGAATACCTCTCTAGGAATCTCTAGGTCCTCCAGAAGATCTCTGGTCAACGTCTGCCAGAATTTGACTGCAGAATCATGCTGGAGGACCTGCAAATGCCTAGAGAAGTGTTTTCTCTAGGAATCTCTAGGTCCTCCAGTACAACTCTATGATCAACTTCCGGCAGAATTTGTAGCAATTCCTAGAAAGAACATATTAATCAAATCCAAAAATAATCAAATCTGCAAAAGTCAAACCCACAAATGTGGAGGGCTGACTGTAATTACAATCATGCTTTCCGATTCATGCTCCACATTAACTGATACACTTGTTGTTCATGCTATTTGTTGCCTTAAAATCTCTCAGACTTTTGTTGTGGTTTTTGTGTGCCTCCAAGTTCATTTCTGACTTATGGCGACCATAAGGCAAACCTATCATGGGAATTTCTTGGCAGGATTTGTTCAGAGGAGGTTTGCCATTGTCCCATTGCCTTCCCCTAAGACTGAGAGCATTTGACTTATCCAAAGTCACTCAGTGCATTGGGAATTGAAACTTGATTTCCACAGTCACTGTCCAGCATTCAAATCCACTATGCCACACTGTCTCCCTAGTTTTCACCAAAAGTTGGAAAATATTTAGGAGAAAGAAGATGCTTCTGGCCTGATTTCAAGGTGTTTGTGATGACATTTGAAGCCCTAAATGGCTTTGCTCCTCGACACTTGAAGGAGCATTTCTCCTTATATAAGCTCTGTGTGGATGCCAAGTAAATACATGCCTGCTCATTAAAGCCTTTGGGGCCTAATTTATACACTCCAGAATATTTAGGGTTTTAACCTTCTTAACCTGCATTTTAACTTAGATGATATGTTTTTAATCTATTTAAATTATTTTTAAAACTCCAGCTGCTTTAACCTGTTAATCTTGATTTTACCTAGAGAGTGTGCATGATAAGATAGTATATAAATATTTTAATAAATAATAAATGCTAAGAACAATAGAATAACATATATAATTTGGCACCAGGTAAAACCTCTGCTTGGAATTCAGGGTAAATAGATGCCTAGAAGTGCAGCATGATGTAGTGGTTTGAGCATTGGACTATGACTCTGGAGCCCGAGATTTGAATCCTTGGTCAGCCATGGAAGTCCACTGGTGACCTTGGGCAAGTCACACTCTCTTAGCCTCAGAGAAAGGCAAAGGCGAACCCCCTTCTGAACAAATCTGGCCAAGAAAACCTTGTGGTAAGGTTCTCCTTAGGGTCACCATAAATTGGAAGTGACTTGAAAGCACACAACAAAAAAGATGGCCTATAGTCTGACCTGAACTTTGAAATTTTACTCTTCTGGACCATAGCTCCCCACTCACCCAACACCAGCATTATTCTTCTGAACCACAGTTACCAGAATCCCCAATCATCATAGCCGGTGGCCATGTTGGTTACATTATTCTGGGGATTTTAGTCCTAAACAGTAAAATTTCCAAGCTCTGGGTCTGAGCCAGTCTAAGGCCACTCCATATGTTTTTGTGAGAGTTGACTCTGAGCCTTGCCTTGTAATTGTGCATTTCTGAATCTCCCAAGTCTTCTGTTACATAAGCTGCATTAAAATGAACGGGGATTGTGTAAATGTACAAAAAAACATTTTGTGATGGATGGTTGAAAAATTATTGTCTCTTATGCTGTGTCTTGACTAGAACTTTTGCAGTTTAGTGCCATGTGCA
This sequence comes from Phrynosoma blainvillii, assembly GCA_026167975.1. NCBI lineage: Eukaryota > Metazoa > Chordata > Lepidosauria > Squamata > Phrynosomatidae > Phrynosoma > Phrynosoma blainvillii. The sequence continues at coordinate 24,008,045 of JANUYF010000009.1, read as the reverse complement.
GCTGTCTTGTACAATGAATACCAAACATTGGGATCAGAACTGGAAAGTTACGTACTTTTTTTGGTGCTATAACTCCCAGAATCCCATGACTATTCTGTCCCAGAAAAGATACTCCCCTCTGCCAAACAATACATTTCTGTGTAAATGTTGAGGTGATGCACCTTTAGGAACCATGTCTATGCCATGCCATTTCTGATTGTAGAGAGGGAAAAGGCCTTGTTGTCCTGCTTTGCTTTTTGCTACTGTGGAAGGTGAATTTCCATGACGAAGTGAGGCTTTGCACTCCTGTGTGAACCTTGCAAGGCTTTATTTATTTAAACTTATTTTTGGGCTGCATGTAAGGGTGGAACCCTTTCAAGCCATTATTGAAGATAAAAAGGATACAAATTAAATACCGACATTCAATTAAGACAAATCCAATAGGGTCAGGAAATTACCAATCAAAGACGTGGCCAAAGAAATACAGAAACATAGGGGCAAAAATATCAGTGTCTACTTCAGTTCAGTACAACAGTTTTTGGTTGTCAAAGAGATTATTGAGCCTGTCTAGAGTGTTGCCTGTGTTGGATTTGTTACCCAAACTGTCACAAATTCAGATTATATTTTGTCATAGCTGTAGCTAGGCTATCTATTTTGTGCACAAATGTTATGGGTAATCCCAACCAGAATAGATTTATTGAATCAATGGAATTTAACTATATATTTGACATACTGCTCTGCCAACGATTTAATGGGCTTTCTCTAGTTAGGACGAACCAATAGGATTTGGGCCAAAAAGTCCCAAGGTCAACAAGACCCAGCATGTGAAAGGGATTTGTGTAATGGGAGTTTCCCTCAATCCGATGCCCTGGAGAGATGTTGCTACTGGGATTGGATCTGATGGCATTAGGCAACTTGCTAGGTTCCCAAATTGTCTTAGGGAAGACCTGTAGCAGAGATAGAGCATATGCTTTGCAAACAGAAGGCAGGCTTTCAGTATGTATTCGTGATGATTGGCATTCTGACCCCCATTTTGCCATGAGGTTTGAGAGCTAATGTAGTGTAGTGGTTTGAGCATTTGACTATGACTCTGGTGACAAGGGTTGGAATCCCTGCTTCGCTATGGAAACCCGCTGGGTGACCGAAGGAAAGTCACACTCTCTCAGCATCAGACGGAGGAAAAGGCAACAAATCTGGCCAAGAAAACTCAGTGACAGATTTGACTTAGGGTAGCCATAAGTCAGAAACAACTTGTTGGTGCATAACAACAGTTATCTGTGCTCTCCAAACATCTGGGATAAAGTTGCATATTTACTAGTCAAGTGTGTGAACTGGTTATGGGGATTCAGGAGACTGTGACTACATATGGAGGTATAAGAAGCTAATTCTTCCTCTGTAACTTTATAACAGTTTCTTCCCAGCTCACATTGTTAAAAGCAATTTTTTTTATTATGCAGTTTCTTAATTCCTCCCCATTATTTCATTACCATCAGTTATTGTAACAGTTTTTGGCAACATATTATTGGTTGTGTTTACTGGTTACATTTCTTTTGGTCTTTCCTTACTTTTTATTGGGCAAAAACAAAAACAAAAACAGGATTGATAAGAAAATGGCCTAACAGTTGAAAAAGTGATTTAAAAAATTCCACTCAAAATACTTATAAAAATGATCTTAACAAGTAACTTTAAAAAGGAACTAGAAAAGCTTACGCATTCTCATTCATTGCATTTGAAATCATAGAATCATAGAATCATAGAATCATAGAGTTGGAAGAGACCACAAGGGCCATCCAGTCCAACCCCTGCCATGCAGGAACTCCCAATCAAAGCATCCCCGACAGATGGCCATCCAGCCTTCTCTATATACTTATTACCCCAAAGTAACTAGTCAGATGTAACTACATTTTGTTGTTGTTGTTAAATGCCTTTGTGTCGATCTATTACTTTCAAGCTAAGTTAAGTTGTAAAGGGTAATTCATTTGAAAGTGAAGCATGTTTCCTTAGTGGCTATTATATATATATATATATGGAAAAGGACTTAAATATAATTTCCTTGTGGAGAACCCTTCACTGAAATTTCCCATGGTTGTCGTTTGGCAAAGATCATAAACAAACACGTACAATATTGTGTGAGTGATGATTTTTTTAAAAAAAGTACTGTATAATGAAAGGAGAAGAAAGACAGGTTCTATGTTATATTTCCTTCCCTGACACTGTGAAATCTTGTAGAAACTGGGGCTGTTTAGTTAAAGGTCACAGACATTTTTAACTACTGCTTCTGGCTCCTTGCTATGCATATGATTGTCCACTATCTCATTGACCTTGACAGTGCTACGCAGTTGTATTTTCACCCCAATGAACTCTTTCTGAACCATTTCTCAAGTGAATGCCTTCGCTATAGGGAGAGAAGCTGCAGCTCACTGAGAGAAGATGTTCTTTTCAAGGAGAAGGTCCCTGGTTCAATGTTGGAGAACAACCACTGAACAGATAGGGCTTGATCAGGGATGGGGAAACCACTGGCCAATGGAAAAGATGTGGCCCACATCATGTTTCAATCCAGGTTACAACTTCTCTTTTGTTATGCCCCTTTCCCTTCCTTCCTCCTCCTCTGCTCTGCCACAGGAGCTTTTGCTACAGTCATAAACCACTAGATTGGATGTGGGCATAGTGTAATAATAATAATATATATATATATATATATATATATATATCTCCCGCCCCTCTGCAGAGCAGTCGGGGCAACTTACAACATTAAAATTTCCATACAGATATATTAATACAATCTAAACCAGGGGTAGGCAACCTAAGGCCCAGGGGCCGGATGCGGCCCCCCAAGGCCTTTGGACCAGCCCTAGGCCGGTCCTGCCGCTGCCGCCTGCCATGATGATATTGATTATTGTTGTTATTACTTGTTCTTGGGGTTTTCTTGGCAAAATTTCCACAGGGGTTTTGCCATGGCTTTTCTGGGGCTGAGAGAGTGTGCATGCATATTTGTTTTAAATTTTTTTTAATTTTTATTTATTTATTTATTTATTTATTTATTTTTGGTGCTTCGGCCCCCCAATTGTCTGAGGGACAGCAACCTGGCCCCCGTCTCAAAAAGGTTGCCTACCCCTGATCTAAACAGAACATAAAAATCCTGAATCCCACCCGTTCTTTAAGAAGTAAGGGTTCTTCTTCTTAGTCTAGGCCCGATGGTGCTGGGCCTGGTCTCTCCCCCCCCAAATGACAACAGATGTGTGTGTGTGTGTATATATATATATATATATATATATATATATATATATATACTATAGCCAATAGTGTAGCTGTGGGACCACCGCATACAATCCCCAAGGCTAGTTCTGTGGCTCCATATTCCCTGGACCACTCTTGTTCTACCCCATAAAGGTTGAATTGCCTCTCCTTGAAGCTTCCAGGAGTTCACCTTTTAAATATGGCTACAGCACTGATTTTCACATTTTAACATAAAAAACCCTCCACTGTTTTCCAAATCCAAAAATAGAGCTCTGGTTATTTTCACTTTATTGGTATTTCTGGCAACCTGTGTAGGTCCCAGAAGCAGAAAAGCAGCCCCTAGGCCCTGGTGGGTACCTTTGAACTGGATGTCCCAGAGATCTGTCTATGGCAGCATTATTACTAAGGTGATTTTTCTTTCTTTCTTTCTTTCTTTCTTTCTTTCTTTCTTTCTTCATCTATTTTCACCTATGGAGGGGTCTTCTGGTGCTGTTTCAGATAGAATACATGCATGTTTACACACATGTACAAATGAAATAGATTGAGGCAATCATCGCTGGCACAATTCACTTCTGTCCTCCTCCTCTTACTGCCAATTCTTTACCAAAAGAGCACTGAATTAACAAAAATAAACTATATTCTGCAAAAATTGTGCCTTAAATCCAATTGCTAGTCCAGTTTAGAGTATGGCCATTTAAGAATGGACTATTCTGGGGGTTGAGGTTAAAAAAGTAACTTTTCCACCCTCTGGTCAGGGAACAGTAATAACTGGAAGGAAAGCTTGGTAAATTAGTCATCATCCCTAGTGATGAGAGTGGAATTACATATTTCCTTCTCCCTGTGTAATTCCACTGGCAAATGCTGAAGATCTGAGCCATGGGGAAAATTGCTTTTCTGTTACAAATCGTCAATGTATCTGTGTTACATTTTTAAAATAAACAAAAATCTCCTTTTAAGATTAGAAGATCCTGTTGAAGCTCTCTCCAAGCTGACTCATATTTTGTTAGTTCACTGGTCTGATTAACTACCTAGCCATGCAAAAGAGCTGTAGGAAGAAAGATGTTTATAATTTAAATAAAGCACATCAAAGCCCAAGGTCTTTTTAATGTACTACTTATGACAGATTAGCCAGAATGAGTGATCATGATGATTCCTTAGCTTCCTAAAGATTATCTCCGGTCAAATTTGCACCTTACTATTGAGATGATAATGTTTTTGAATATAGATATACTGGTGCATATTTAGAGATACAGTTCTTCCCACTCCTTTCCTTTAAAACAGAAGTTATATGGCCAAGGCTGCTGCCAAACTGCAGAATTAATGCAGTTTGACACTGCTTTAATTGCCATCCTACAGAAGCTTGGGATTTGAAGTTTTGTGAGGTACCAGAGCTCTCTGGTAGGAAAAGCTAAATATCTCACAAAATTACAAATCCCAGAATTTCATAGCATTGAGCCATAGCAGTCCAAGATATATACATTGGATCCATGTGTGCGGGGTTTTTATCTCCCATATTATTTAGGGCCAATGCACATGGCCCATAAGGGGCACCCTGGGAGTGGCGGATCAGGGTTGCAGCAACCACGCGCCTCAGCCCCAATCCTCCTTTTTGCCACCCCCAAAAGAGCAGGCAAATGTCGCTCCTTTTGGGGGTGGCAAAAGGCCACCGTTTAAGCTGCCGTTGTGGCTCTTTTGCACCGTTTTGGCACAGTGTGTCTACACGCTATGCCAAGAGGGTGCCCTGATGCCACGTATGGTGCGGACGGGTGCACGGCGTCATGGTGGAGTTGGGGGTTGCCCTGGCCCAACTTCATCCCCAGGCTGGCCCTTTAGGCTGGTCTGCATCGGCCCTTAGTTGAAAAAATGTCTGTTGATTTATTTCCAAGCCTGATTCAAAGTGCAGATTCTTACTTTAAGAGCCTGAAACAGGTCATGTTAAGGATGTGCACATATGTGCCTGCTGTTGTGAACATAGGGGTCTTTTTCTGCATCTTGCCATGGTCTAAAGCTCATCATAGAAAACAAGAGGTTACTGCACCTCTTCTGTTGAATGCTCTGCCCAACTTATCTGTCCTAACTATTATTTTAATTGTTATGATTTTTCGTTATATTGTCATTAGGATTTTAACCATGTCATTGTTTAATACTGTTTTAAGGGGGGGAGGGATATGCTGTTTATTGTAACTGTTTTATGCTGTAAACCGCCTGGATTGGGCAACCATTGGGCGGTATATAAATAATAATAATAATAATAATAATAATAATTATTATTATTATTATTATTATTATTACTGAACTGTTTGGAAAGAAGTTGTTTCATACTCAGCAGCAATGGTTTTCACACAAGAATGTTGCCTGGGAAAATTACATTTTCTGCAACAGAAACATAGATAACCGTTGATTATATAGAAAGATCACTTATTGAGGGGAAAGAAAATTTATAATCCCCAATAGATGATAGATATGCCTGTGACATATTAAACCAAAAGCTTATTATGGTATTTGGGGAACTACTGTTATTACAGTAATCTGCAATGGACACTGAATTCTCCAAGGGTTCTGCTCTAACAAATGTATTAGCCTTTAATGTACCACAAGACTCTTTATCCTAAATCAAGGAATGATGATATCCATAGGAATTATGCAGACTTCCAGTTGCATAAACACAAAAGAGTTGTTATTTATTTGTACCCTGCTTCCCCCCTAAAAAAAAAAAAATTGGATTCAAAGCAGCTTACAGTCTAAAAACACAGTACAATTAAAAACGTACAAAAATGATAGTTAGAAAGGAATTAAATTACTACAATATTAAAACAGATCATTTGTTTTAAAAAAAATATGTAAAAATATGTGTGACTTCTGGGGTCCCTAGGGTACCTCTGAACATGGAGAAAATGCTCTCCAAGCCCATTAGAAGGCTTTGGGGGGCATTTTGGAGCAATTTGTTTTTCATTTTGTGCTCTGTGCCCACCTGTAGTCTACTCTGATTGGGACACAATTGGATTTAAATCCTTGTTTTTGCTGTCACAGGCTACTTGTCAAGGAACTGGTATACGTGTAGCACCAAGAGTATTTATGAAGTATTTCATACTTACTTCACTTCAAAACTAGCTGGACTGTGAAGTAGTTCTGGGATTAATCCTTGGGACAATAATGCCTTCTTTAGAAAAAAGCTTTCATTTTATAGGGTTTCAGTTATATGACCCACATGATGTAAGTATAGTTTATTTTGCCCACAATATTTGCTGTATGTGGTCATATGATACATGTTGTGCTTTGTTCCTAGTAAACAAGGAAACCTTCCTAAAGGACTTGATAACAATAGACTGAGGCAATAGATAAATTATATGTTGTTGTTAACTGGCTTCAAGTCAATTTCGACTCATGTCGACCCTGTGGATGAGAGACCTCCAAGTCCCCCTGTTCTTAACCTCATAGTTCCTTCAGGTGCCTAGCCATAGCCTCCTCTAGTATGTAGCGTACCTCTTTTTCTCCTATCCTCTACCTTTCCAAGCCTTATTGTCTTTTCTAGAGAATCATGCCTTCTCATCATGTGTCCAAAGAATGACAGCCTCAATTTGGTCATTCCTGGCTTCTAGGGAGAGCTCAAGCTCGATCTGTTCCAGTACCCATTTGTTTGTATCCATAGCACTCTTCTCCAGCACCACATCTCCAGTTATTTTCTTTCTGTCAGCTTTCTTCACTGTTCTGCTCACAATCCATACTTGATGTTGGGAAATACAAAGATTTGGACAAATCTTACTTGACTGTTCAGTGTTATATTTTTGCTTTTTATGGTCTTGTATAGTTCTTTCATAGCTGCCCTTTGCAGTCCTAATCGTCTCCTGAAAAATGATATACTCCCCCTCCAGAAGTTTTGGGTTATCACTCGCATAATCCCTGATCATTGGCTGTGCTGTTGGTACTGATAGGAATTGTATCCCACACTTCTAGAGGGCACCAGATTGTTTACTTGCAATGTAAAACATATACCGGTACTGTAAAATTAATATGTGCAAGGAAAATAGGAATTGGAAATGTGGACTTCTCTTTTCTTGTTTATTTGGATGGAAAGGAGCCACCTCCCTGTATGCAGGTTACTGCCAAAACAATTCTGAGTGATGGGCCTACTACAAACAGTGATAACCACTTGTTCTGTCATCATTGCTCTTGGAAAAATGGGTCCAAAAATATCAGGGAATTGAGTGGGAAAATTACTTATTGAGATTTAAATTGTAAGCCAAGCAGCGGCTTGATCAGATTAGTTCAGGCTGAATAAAAATAGCACTAAGCAGAATCAAGGAAATGTGCTCAATATATTCTAGACTAGAAGAACTGACAGCTATGGGGGTTTGAATCTTTTGAAGCGCCACTGGAAGGCCCACCTTTCCAAAGAGCTCAGGTTTTGTGAGGAATCCTTCAGCCTTGCCCTGCCTTGAAATGAAAGGCTACCTGAGGCCATTCATCCTCTCCTCCTCCTGTTTGCTTTGACCTACCATCAACCTTTCTAAACAAAAGCTGGAAGATGCTGCTGGTAGGCTGGACAACAGCTCACCTTTAGACCTTCTTGGAAGTTCTCTTCTCATTGCTAATTATTTTGCCTTGTTTTGCCCATTTCCCCCAAAACTACAGGTTTTGATTTCCAGTTCCTCTGATCCAAGTAGGCTGCCTTTTTCCAGGTTTGTCACCTGTCAGATAGCTACCTGGAGGGCATCTTTTCCCCACTATTTCTGACCATATTTGTAGAGAGGAGTTGGGTACAAGTTCACACATGCCTACAGAAAAGATCACCAAATCTGAGTTACACAACTGCAGACATTCCCATAGAACTCAGATCGGCAAATGAGCCTGAATCAAATTGCTAGTCCTGACCAGAGTAGACTCACTGAATCCAAAGGAACTTGATATCCACATTTTTCTAAATTCTAATAAATCAATGGGTATATCACCAATTTGCATTTAGGTCATGAAACTGAAGACTACCTGGGGATGTGGGCTTTCCAGCTATGGTCTCATTTCCCAGGGAATTACTGTTTTAAAAAGTGAGAGCAGAAAAAGGAAGTACTTTTTCACTCAGTGCATAGCTACAAGGAAGCATTTCTTTCCACAGTGGATAGTGTGTGAGACAAGAAGTGTTGATAGCTGCCAACGCAGATGGCATTCAAGGGAATTGGATGAATTCATGGAAGATAGGACATTATGACTATATATTACAGGGGTAGGCAACCTTTCCCCTTTAAGGGCCGAAGGACTTCAGCTCCCAGAAGTCTCAGCCATGTTGGCCAATAGCTCCTGGGATTCTGGGAGCTGAAGTCCCTTGGCCCTTAAAGGAGAAAGGTTGCCTACCCCTTATATATTACCTCCAGTGCAGCAGGCAGTATGTCTCTGTACCTCAGTTGCTGGGGAGCATGAACAGGAGGTCACTTTTGCCCTCATATTATGCTTTTGGGCTTTGGATAGGCATGTTTTTGGCCAGTGTGGGAGACAAGATGCTGGACTAAATGGGCCTCTGATTTGATCCAGAGCACATCTTCTTATGTTCTTATAGAATAACCTCTTAGTGAATCCTTAAAACCCTGGCCAAAGTATAATTTCCTTTATTCTATGGAGGAAGCCACAACTGGTATCTTGCAGCGGCACCAATAAAAGTTGGTACTGTTGGTGCATCCTGGTTCTTCTCTATGTTACTCATTTGTTTAAGTACTGGTTCCTTTGGTTTCCTTTCCTATCCAATGTCACTGCCCAAGGTTGTGTCCCATTAGTTTTCCCTCTGTTCCTGCAATATGTTTTCAGAAGGAGTATCAGAGGACCTTATCCCACGCTGCTGTAAAAGTGGCAAGAAAGCGATATAAGCATCATCCCACTACTATAGCGCTAGCAATCCCCAGAGATGGCAATGGCCAGCACACGCAACTGGCATCATCGCGCTATTGACGATATCGCGATGATGCCCCCCCACGGAAAGCGCATTTGCAGAGCACACTACAGCATGGTATAGTGGGATGATTCCGGCAAGCATATTCTTGCACATGCACTAACTTTTTGCTTTGGCGTCAACACATCACCAAAAGTACTACAAAACATGTTATCATTCACCCCTATGCTCTGCCTGCACCCACAAGCCTGCACCCAACAAGCCTGCACCCTACAACCCAGCACCCACACGACAGGAAAATGTCCACCGGCTGTGTTTGTGTCCCTATGCAAAAAGGAAACATGTCATAGGATGCTGCCAGAAAGAACGATGGGAAATAGCGCTAGGAACGATGGGTTATGAAGTGGAAATGCTCACGGGGAGGGAATTGCTGACCATACCTACAGCGCTAGCGCTTTCATAGCGCTAAGAATCAGCTCGCGCTATTGCAATGCCTGGTGAAACCGACATTCAAAAGAACGTGAATGATGCTGCATTCCGAGCGGTCTCTTGCCGGATTCTTAGCGGCGTCGTGGGATCAGCCGGAAAAATTTAGCGCTATAGCGCCGGATTCTTAGTGGCTTCTTAGCGACATCGTGGGATCAGTCGGAAAAATTTAGCGCTATAGCGCCGGATTCTTGGTGGATTCTTGCTACTTTTGGCCCCGTGGGATAATGTCCAGAGAATTACTCTATAATGTAAGAGTGAAATACACACAGAGTGCAGTATGCTGGTACGGTTTGGTTATTCTTTTCTTCCTCCTCTCCCCTCTGCCATCCCCTCTTTGCCACCTCACCATCAGCTTTAAGATTATAATAATGGCATCAGTAAGGTCAGTTGTGGAACAGATGTGATCCAAATCATTTCAGGATCCCTGAGTCTAGCAAGATTAACAAATAATTTTGCACTCTAAGGTCCTTGCTTTACATTCTTTCATCCTTCTGGACTCATGTATTGTACCTGGCCTAGGAAAAACAAAACACCATGCTGTGTATTTTCTTTTCACTTGAATTAAGAGCTTGAAAAAATGCAGAGGGTGAGATCACTTGATGTATGTTCTCCCTGAGTCCTTTTGATCTTCATTTTAACAGGCAAGCTGATAAAACCACCTGGGGAGGATCCAAATATTAATCAACCAAGTGTTAATGGTTTTGTCACAGCTCTTTCTCAAATGTCCAGTGCATTTTAGAATCGTAGAATCAGAGAGTTGGAAGAGACCCCAAGGGCTATCCAGTCCATCCCCCTGCCATGCAAGAACAAAGAATCAAAGCAACAGAGGTCATCCAGCCTCTATTAAAAAACTCCCAAAGAAGGAGACTCCATCACATTTGAAGCAGTGTATTCCATTGTTGAACAGTTCTTATTATCAGGAAGTTCTTCCTAATGTTTAGGTGGAATCTCTTTCCCTGTAGTTTGCATCCATTGCTCCGTGTCCTAGTCTCTGGAGCAGCAGAAAACAAGCTTGCTTCATCCTCAATATGACTCGATTTAGTGTCTTGTACTTATGCTACTTAGGCCCAGTTACATGTGCAATACATAGATTCCTTCTTTGTGATTATTTTTTAAGTTTCTTATGTCTTAAAGACAGCAGCAGAGAACCTCAGCCCCCTGGGCTGAGCATGGCTCATCTTCGGTCTAATGTGGCCCTTATGACCATCGCTTGTTAATTTCCCAATTTTTAAATATTTTTCCCCACATACATTTCAAAAAATTTAAATATTTCTCTTAGGGCTGAATGGCAATAAGAGCTTTAGGCTAAATTTGGCTGGTATTTTTGGCACCACCCTTTTGTCTTTGGGCCAACCCAACACGGGAATGTAGTTACAAGAATATCTCTGAAACTGAATTTGGCTCTTGGCTGGAAGAGTGTCCTCACCTTTGATTTAAGATAAGCTTGGAAATTGATTATGTCAGGCCATTTGGCCCTAAAGGTGCCACTAGATTCCTCTTCCTTGACCCTCTTTCTTGTTATGCTTGGAAACTAGTGAATGACTTCCATGTTATCAAAAAGGTTGCCCTCTCACTGATAAGCCACACAGAGAGAGAGATCAGAGGAAATCCCACTGTGCACTGTGGAAAGAAAAGCTTCCTTTTAGCTAAACCCTGTGTGAAGAAGTATTTCCTTTTTCTGTCTTCTTTCTTTAAAACTATAATTCCCAGGGAAAGGGAATCATAGTTGAGTCAGGTCACAGCTGTGCCATTGCTAGGCTCTTCCACAACTCTCTTCCTTTTTGTACTTGGAAATAGTGAATGACTTTGGCATTATCAAAAATTCTGGGTGTCCCTTTCAGTGATAAGCCACATACATTGAGTTCATAGCCCGATTGCGTTGCAGGGGGGTGGGATAGAAATAATAATAATAATAATAATAATAATAATAATAAATTAGCAATAAAAACTAGTATTTATAATCTAATTTCTTATCTATTTACCTGGGAATAGATCTGACTGAACTCTCTGGGACTTCTGATTGGGCACACCTCTCAGTTATTTAGGCTTCAGGGATTAAGGTATTAGAGATGGATTAAAAACAAGCAAACATCAGAACCTGTTCTGTTCATTTAAAACCACTGCATATTGAATATAAAAGGCCATAAAACTTCAGTGGCACAAATAAAGAACTATGTTGCCAAAGTACATATAATACTGTTTATATTTCTTTTATTTGTTTGTATCTCTGCTATTCCTTTTCCTGTTTTTCCTGCTGCTTGAGTTTTGTTTGATTTTTTAAAAATATATAATTTTACGATTAATTTCCAAAATACCAGTAATTTGCATATACACAGAACACCAGCAGCAAAATTATACAGAACAGCACATACAGAATATTATCATCATCATGAAAAATTAGTTGGCAATTATTAATAAATAAATTCAATTTGTCTATACATTTATTAGGTGTACTTCTTTAGCTTGAAAATGAGAAGATATCCACCTACAAGAAATAAGTTGTCTTCCGTAATGGAAAAACGTGTAAATCTTTCTAAATCTTGGATTCTTCTGCTCACCCCTATTGCTATATGATCATATTTAGCCACATAGGGGAAAATGTTAATTTTATTATTTGGCGTATTATTTAATTATTTAAATAATTAAAATAAAATTATTTAATTATCTTTGTGATCTGGAAGCCCTCCAAACAGAGGACAGAAATCTGTAAAGTAAGACACATGGCTGTTATAGTCCAATAGATTAGCATCACTAGTGTTTTTCAACATGTGGAACCATTCATGGGAACAATGTATGAAGGAGGATAAATAATTTTATTTACGTAGTTTATTTATGTAATTTTATTTACATAGTGAAAATATAGTGGAAAAATCCTGGGAATAAAAATAAATAGTGGGAGAAGATAACTAGCTAGTGAGGTAGACTGGAAGCTTGTTTGTAGAAACACATGGCATGCCACTTTATGCAATAGTATGCAAAATGTAATCCCATCCATCATCATTTGCATAACTGGTGTGCAAAATGTGACCCAATTAATCAGAATACCTGCATCTGGAACCGCTGATTTTATTTGCTTTCTGAACATTCACTTTATTTTTCACTTTGCTTATTTTCAAGTTCTGTTAGTTGCAGTTCTTAAGATACCAAATTTAGTACAGGTCGAGTCTCCCTTATCTGGAATTCTCAAATTCGAAATGCTCCAAAAGCCAAAACTTGGTTTTTGTTTTTCCCATGGGTAGCCGAGATTAGTGACATCATTGGTTTCTGATTTCTGGTTCAATGTGCACAAACTTCATTTCATGCACAAAATTATTTAAAAATATTATGTCTAAAATTACCTTCAGGCTATGTGTATAAAGTGTATATGAAACATAAATTAATTTGGTGTTTAAACTTGGCACCCATCTCCAAGATAGCTCATTATAAACATAGTATATGGAAATACAAAATAAAATAACTAAATGAATCCAGAATCTAAAACACTTCTGGTCCCATGCATTTTGGATAAGGGACACTCGACTTGGAGTACCTTGAGATTTGCATCTGTTGTGGTTCCCTATTTTTAGTGAGGCATCCTTAGCCTCAATGGTCCCAACATCGTTGCTTATGATGGTGACCACTGTAGTGGTGAATATATTCCTTCTTGGTAGTAACTCCATAACCTTTCTGAACTCTCTTGTTTTCTTTCAACAGCATCAGGGCTGAATAAATAAACTTAGAACCACACCCGTGCTGACTAGTATTGCCAGTATTTTGAAATATCTCAAGTGCTGAGCAGATCTAGTATTGTTTATGTTATGGGGATGCGATGGCAAGGTCAAGGTGATAGCAGAATCCAGTTTGAACTCCATATTTCCTTCTAATAATAAACTTTAGACCAGGGGTAGGCAACCTTTTTGAGCCGGGGGCTGTGTTGCTGTCTCTCAGACAATGGGGGAGGGGGGGAAAGCACCATAAATAAATAAATAAATATTTAAAAAAATTAAAAAAAAATATGAATGCACACTCTCTCAGCCCCAGAAAAGTCATGGCAAAACCCCTGTGGAGATTTTGCCAAGACAACCCCAAGAACAAGTAATAACAACAATAATCAATATCATTATGGCGGGCAGCAGCAGTGGCGGCAGGACTGGCCTCGGGCCGGTCCAAAGGCCTTGGGGGGCCGCATCCGGCCCCCGGGCCTTAGGTTGCCTACCCCTGCTTTAGACGCTTGGGTACCTATCTCTTTCGAAGCAAAACGAGCCAATCCCCAGATAAGATATTTTTATATGTATATACTTGGGGGGAATTTAGGTACTGAAGTTCATATGTCTATCTTTTTAAATAAATAAATAATATAATATAATATAATATAATTTAATAAAAATAATGAAATGTATGGGAGGAACCTTTAACTGGCAGAATGCTGATAGTATTTTAGTCCTTTGGTATGGCGAGAGAAGAGAATGTGTCTAAACAAGAGGTTAGTTAGATTGTCAAACTAGATATTAAGATATTCCGTGACTAATCTATTTCCCTTCCCACAAGAGGATTTCCATAGAGATTTGTGCCTCAGCATTTATAATTGTAAATTAAGACCATGTTTACCTTACAATGACTAACCACAAAACAAAGTACCATAAATGCAAGATGTATAGGTGAGGAAAAGCACATGGTATGACAATCAGACAGAGATCCAAAACCCACTGAAGACAAAATCTAGTTTGAGACTGCTTTAACTGCCCTGCCTCAATGCTAGGGGAATTCTGGGAACTGTCATTTTGTGAGACATTTAGCCTTCTCTGTCAGAGAGCTCTGGGGCCATGATAAATTACAATTCCCAGGATTCCCTTGCACTGAGCCAGGGCAGTTAAAGTGGTTTCAAGCTAGATTATTTCTGCAAAACAAAAACAAACAAACAAACAAACAAAAAAACCCTACAACCAAACAACAACCAAAAAACAACCCTTGAACATAACTGGTTTGATCTTGTGTGAATCTACACATTAATTTTATGCTTTTTCAATGGAATACTAAGTGCCACATCCTCTTGTTATTTTGGCATGCCTTCAAGTCGTTTCCCACTTACGGTGGCAAACTTATTATGGGGTTTTCTGAGGCTGAGAGTGTGTCACTCGCCCAAGGTCACCCCATGGATTTCCATGGCCAAGTGGGGAATTGAACCCTGATCTCCAAAGCTATAGTCCAATGCTCATACCACTATGCCACACTGTCTTTTATCACCTCCCTGACCCAGAAGGAAACAATAAGGCAACGAAAAAAGAGGCATGCCAAAGCCCTGTCGAATAATGCTAAGTATTACAAAGGGGGCAATTATTAGAGATTAGTGGGATGCCTTTCTGAACTGCATCTCTCCAGGTACAGAATAAATGCGTTTGGGATTGGCAGCACTACAGAAGAAGGGAAAGTCTTGGGATGATGTTGTGCCCGAAGATGTCTTTTATTGTGAAACACCTAGGAAAAGATACCAGTCAAATTTAATTAATATTATTAAGTTGCTCATACTTTTAAGAAATTTAAAAAGTTAGGTTATTTTTAATTACTCCCTTCGCCATCCCTGAAACTATACCTCCCCCCTGAAAAGACTGAACTGCATCTGATTCCTGTTCCAGCCTGTCCAAAGTTACAACGTTTTGTTTCAGGTCTCATTGATAATGAACAAAGCCAATTTTAATTACTACAGAAACTCCAATGTCTTGAAGATACTAGTCCTTGTTATTTGTTGGCGTTTGGTTCCAGGACCTACCCACCCCCGTGGATACCAAAATCCGTGGATGTTCAAGTCCCATTAAATATAATGTAGAGTAAAATGGTGTCTCTTACCGTACATAAAATGCCAAAAACAAGGTTTGCTTTTGGGATTGAAAAATATTTTCAATCTATGGATGCTTGAATCCATGGATAAAGAATCTATGGGGTGGCAACTGTATTTTGTTTCACAGAATGAATAACCATGAAATGAAAGTGCACTATACGTTTTGGGTCAATTAATAATTTGACTTGTTTAGGTTTTTCTGCTACACAGAGAAGCTTAGAAGGCAACACCGCTGGCCCATGTATCACCTTTCCGCTTCTTGCATAAAATTTCGCTAGTGCTTGACGAATTAACTACATAAAAACATCTCCTGTTACATAAAAGGAATGTTTTTCATAAACAATTATTTCAAGCCTGTTCCAAGAGTTTGCCAGCAATGATAAGTAACTAACTTGTAGGGTGCATCTACACTGTCTAAATAATGTACTTTGACACCACTTTAACTGCCATGGCACCATCCAAACGATTCCTGGGATCTGTAGTATTGTAAGGCCTCTAGCACCCTTTGGCAGAGAAGTCTAAGGACCTTGGAAAACTGCAAATCCCAGGATCCCATAGGATGGAGATACAACACTCCAAGTGGTGTCAAACTGCATTATTCTTACAGTGTAGACGTGTTCACAGAGAGGTCAGGATGTTGATAATGAAGGACTGTGCATCACCTTTCCGCTACTTGCATGTTTTCTTGCTTTGGAGGAGAAAGGGAAAAGCAAGAGTTTCTTGAGCACTGTGGGACTCCTTTGCATGCAGGCACTGAATTTGCACTAAACTAGATTGAGCCCTGTACTCTCTGTAATTGTATTTTCTTCATAGAGTTTTGTCTCTGTGTTTTCTTAGACTGAGGGAACATCTCCTCTCTGTTGCTGTCATTTGAGTTTTCTGGGCAAACGCTCTCTTCCCAATAGCCTCAACTATAGCTTTTGTTGCTTGAGATATTTTCATTGGTTCTTTACTTTTATTTTTCTTGCTGCTATTCTGTAGTCAACAAGCTGTCAAGGGCAAGATGCCCTTGGTATAATCCAGCTAAGTTAGTTATTGCCTGACTTATTTTATTTTTTAAAAAAAGACTTCCTAGTTTGTTATAAAGCAAGGAAGAAAGTATTGAAGCACCAGCAGTATCTCTCTGGAGATGCTTTACTCTGCTGTTTGGTGTATCTAGGTTAGCAGAACAGATTGATGTGTGTATTTAAATTAAAGAAATGTGTTTCTGGGACAGGGGAATTGCTGTCTATCTCTTTGCCCTAGAAGAGGAGTAGGAGTAAGAAAATGATGGTAAAAAGTCTTTTTTTTCTGCCCATACATAGAGAGGTGTCAGCTTTCACCATTACCCAAAAAGTGTACCTTGGATAGCTAAATGTCATTTTGGGTTTGCAACATTCCTCTAACAGCAGGAGGCAGATTTTAATGCTGCACATATAGCCTTTTTAATCATCTTTCTCTTTCTGTGTCTATGTGTTTGTGCGTGTGCTAAGTGAGCCATAAGAAATACAGAATGCTTGCCGGCTGTTGAAATGTCATCTATAAAAACGTGTCATAATTGAATCAGTAACATTGTGCTGGAAAGGTTAGACTTGCAGTCTTACGCTCACACATACAGACCCACAGAGCACTGTCCATTCAGATGTTAGAGTTAGACAGAAGCTGTTTCTTTCTGTTGCCTATAATTGCATGGGCTAGCACTCTCTTATTCTATGGAAGTGTGTAACTACAGCAGTGTAGAAAGCTGCTTCTTCCCCTTATGTAGTAGATGTGATGCATTGTGTAAAGGAAAAGATGCAAGACACTCTCTGCTGCGTTAAAACTCCATTTTAGACTCTACAGTCTTCCATTTAGGACAGGGGTAGGCAACCTTTCCCCTTTAAGGGCCGAGGGACTTCAGCTCCCAGAAGCCTCAGCCATGTTGGCCAATAGTCCCATGTTGGCCAATAGCTCCTGGAATTCTGGGAGCTGAAGTCCCTCAGCCCTTAAAGGGGAAAGGTTGCCTACCCCTGATTTAGGATGTAGTTACTCTAAAGGTACCAAATACCATCTGATCTTGGAAGCTAAGCAGGGTCAGCCCTGATTAGTACTTGCATGGGAGACCACCAACATATACCAGGTGCTGTAGGCTGTTATTTCAGAGAAGGAAAATTGCAAAACCACCTCTGAGTATCCCTTGGCTATGAAAGCCCTTTGGCATTCATGAGGTTACCGTAAGTCGACAAGCAACTTGAAGGCTCATACGTACGGTGTTTCATTTTAGATGTGCAGAATTATCTCTTGCTGTGCATTAGTCAAAAGGCTCTGGTTTGCAATCAGGTCATAAAAACCAGTTGCATGGAAATGAAATTGGTTCGGTTAAGGTGCAAGAGAAACCCTGTTTCAATGGTGCCTAAAATTTTAAGAAACCACTTTCTTTAAATCAAGAACTGCTTTGTTTTGAAGACAGCCTTAGTTTACAGGCTTCCTTCCCATTATTAAGTGCATGTCATATCTATTTTGCTCATGCGTCTTTTCACATATAGGTACTCTTCTGCTAATGGATTGAAAATTGTGAATATAATTAAGTTCCGGTGTTACTCTTTCTAGTCTTCCTTTCCTTGTTCAAGGTTTGGTGAGCACTTTTATCGCCTGTAATTTTGCTACATAGCTGTCGGCAGTACATATGCGGAGGAGATTATCACACAGTTATGATTTATATGCCTGCAACATTTTAATTCCTCTGATGCTGTTTTTTTTTTTTAAATGTAATTCTTATATAGGGATGATTCTCTGAAGAAATCTGGTAATTTATCAATAACCCCCAAAGTAAAGTTAAGATTGTATGGTAAAATGAAGATTGTTCCCCCCATTCCAAATGAGAATTGCACCGTATTCATCTGCAAACTTTTTCTTAAAGGCCTGCTGTTCAATTTGTTAATCACAGAATAGAAAAACAGTTGTTTACACTACACAAAATGAATGATACATAATTATTTGACAGTATTCATTAAAATTAATTTTGGACACAATCCAGCCAAAGTTAATATAGTGAAAATATTTTGTGCTCTGTTTGAAATCCTAGTGGTTGCCAACAATAAAAACCATAGACGGGTAACATAAAAACAATGTAATAATGTATGATGCAATAAAACTACTGAATCAAATAATTAAGCCAGAGTCTGCTAACAAATATTAGTCCCAACTAGAATAAATGCATTAAATCAATGGGATTTACCTACTCACAATACAGTTGCTGGTTCAGTGGTTTTATTCAAGTTGGTACTAACAAATGGGATTCAGGGTGCATCCACACTGCAAAGTTTGACACCACTTTAACTGTCATGCGTCTTATTCTAGCTTGCATCAGGATCCTGAGATTTGTAGTTTGGTGAGACAGACTAGATGGAATACCCCACTAAACTACAATCCCAGGATTCCACAGGATTTGCAATGATAGTTCAAGTGGTTTCAGATGGCTTTATTTCTGCAATGTGGAAGAACTGTCAGAGTAGAGACAGCTATGCAAACTGGAGTAAGAGGGAGATTTGCAGTGGAGTGTTGCTTACATTCATAGTCTACCTGTTTGCATGTGTGTTTGGGTCCGTCCCCCCTAGTTTTTCCCCTTGATAGTTCTTAAAGCCACTGGGTGACTCTGGGCAAGTCACACTCTCTCAGCCTCAGGGGATGACGATGGCAAACCTCCTCTGAAGAAACTTGCCAAGGAAGCCCATGTAGTTGCATCCTAGGGTCACCTTAAGTCTGAAATGACTTGAAGTCACACAACAGCAACAACAAGGCTTTCTTTCTCCTCCATTGACCCAGTGAAAATAAGGTGGACATTTTATGCATTGCCAACAATGCCACCCAAGAGAACAGTGGATTTGGATTTACATATTTTTTAATATGCTAATACACGAAGAGCCAGTGTGGTATAGTGCTTTGAGCGTTAGACATGCTGTGCATTTACACTGAAGAAATAAAGCAGTTTGACACTACTTTTAAGTGCTGCAGCTTCAACCTATGGAATCCTGGTATTTGAGTTTTACAAGGTACTTAGCCTTCTCTGCCAAAAAGTACTGGTGCCTTAAATCCCAGAATACTGTTGGATGAAGCCATGACAGTTGAAGTGGTGCCGAACCGCATTATTTCTACAGTGTAGATGTACCCTAGGATTCTGAAAGATCAGGGTTTGCATCCCCACTTGGTCACGAAACTCCCTCTGAGTGACCTTGGAGAAGTCATATCATCTCAGCCTCAGTTGAATCCCCACTTGGCCATGACAACTCCTTGGGTCACCTTGGACAAGTTGTATTATCTCAGCCCCAGAAGGCAAACCTCCTTGGAACAAATCATGCAAGATAACATATGACTGTCATAAATTGGAAGCATCCTGAAGGCACATAAGAATCACAACCGTCTGTATATGCCAATTTAGAAATGCCGGTAATGACTATAATAGCAAAACAGTGCATCACATTAGAAGAGGAAAGCTGTGGGCTGTTTGCTTGTCTCTGTTGCACAAGTGCTGCTAAAGATTGGTTCATGGTCCTTGCTCTCCCTTCGTATGGGTCTTTATACTTGGACTAGACAATCCTTCAACTAGAAGACATCTTCAAATAGAAGATGGTCTTCTGACAGGTCTTCATCTAGATTGTAAAGTAGGACACACAGACACCTTCAGGGAAACTTAACTATGGAAACCCCTGATATAATTTTGGCACCGAACTGTTAGTATCTAAGCATTTTCTCCCTGAAAGTAACTTCTCATAAAATTTGTTTTAATAACACACACACCACACTGCATTTTTAACCTGAGGTTAAGGAATTGAATATAAATTTTAAATACAGATGTTCAGTCAATCAATGCACCAGTGTGAAGAACTAGAAACAAAACTACCATGTACAATCATGGCAAATTATACAGTTATCTGATGAGATTCTGTTTTACTTCTTCCTTCTAGTTGCATTAGATGCCGTGATAATGGTGAAGATGACATATCAGATATAAATACACAAGTGCAAGTTTTGAGCACGTTATCTTATGAAACTTTTCTGACGTATCTGGAGTCAATGCTATTTTAAGCTCCAGCTTAAAACAAGATGGTGAATACTTAGCGCTTCACGTAGCCCTAAACTGTTTAATCCAGTTAAGAATATTTTGACCTTAATTGTACCATCTAGGTTAGTTCTTTTTACAGCTCCGCATTTTGCTGCATCATGCTAAAATGCCCATGCATGTTGTAACAAGCATTTTTGCACACAATGCCATACTTTTCATTTATGCACTCTTTCCTTCCTTGAGCAACTGGACAAATAAACATTAATTCCAGCTTTCTAATCTATCTGCCTGTCTAGCTCTCTTCACCCAGATAATGTAATGTGATTTGAACACTTCAAGTCGACTCTAATATAAATGCTAATTAATTTCTGTTGTTAATACATTGCAACCTTAATTGTTAAATGAACTGTGTTCACTGCCAGACTCCTTTCTCCTTGAATTAAGAACACAATCAATAAATATACCCCAACTTTCTGGAATATGTTAGTCTTCCCCTTTTCCAGTATTTTTTCATTTATTATTTAGTGCAAAAGTATCTTCTCTGAACACATACTCTCCAACATTTCACATAGAAAAACTGGGACACATGTGGGCAAGCAACACCAGAGAGTGGTCAAGATGGCAAAAGTTATTAATGAGGAAGAAGATACAAGCTAGGAGAGGCTGCAGCGGTTTGCTTTTGTCTGAGCCTACTGGGAAGGGCAAGATTCTACCCACTCCTTTCCACTCTTCCTTCCTGAGTTAACTACTTTGAACTCCTTTAAGCTTTAAGCAGAGGCTGGATGGCCATCTGTCGGGGATGCTTTAATTGGGAGTTCCTGCATGGCAGGGGGTTGGACTGGATGGCCCTTGTGGTTTCTTCCAACTCTATAATTCTATGATTCTATGATTCATTTTGCAGCAATGGAAGTAAGCTGAGGACAAAGGGGGGAAGTGGGAGGAGGACAGAGAACCTGGGACACTTTAAAATCAGCTGAAAAAGTGGGACAACAGAGCATTATTCAGGACTGTTCCTGCCAAACTGGGACAGTTGGAGGATATGCGGCTGTGTAAACATTGATTGTCCCCCACCAACCCCAAAAGCTAGGTTGCTAAGCAGATGAGAGACAAAACTTTCTCTTTGGTAGTAGCATCATGGTTGTTGAATTCCTCCTGAAGAGAAGTCATGCTGGCTCCATCCTTGTAGAACTTTTGGTGGCTAATTAAAACTGTTATTCTGTCTTGTTTTTTTGGTTTTTGAAATAGCTTCTAAATTTATTTTCAATCTTTTTTAAAAATGTGTGTGTGTTTTGATGTTGTTGTGTGCCTTCAAATAGTTTCTGATTTATGGTGACCCTAAGACACCAGTGGGCAGGAATATAGGATGCCCATCTAAGTCCCTGAAATGTCTCTACCACCAGTAAGTCTGAAGTTGATACTGAACAAGATGGGCCACCTTCCTATTCTGTTATTTTATATGTTTTATTATATGTATATACACATATTCATATATATCTCTATTTAAAATATGTGGGTGGACAAGGAGAGAAAAAGATGTCCTGACCACCATGGACAGGGAAAAAAAAGTTTTCAGTTTGTAAACTGGAGTGGAGGAGGCATTTGTTATTTTTGTTGTGTGCCTTCAAGTATTTTCTGAATTATGGTGACCCTAAGGCAAACCTATCATGGGGTTTTCTTGGCAAGTTTCTTCAGAGAGGGTTTACCATGGCCATCCTCTGAGGGTGAGAGAGTGTGACTTGCCCAAGCTCACCCAATGCATTTCCATGGCTGAGCCAGGATTCAAACCCTGGTCTCCAGAGTAGTTGTCCAGTGCTCAAATCACTACACCATGCTGGCTCTCTTTCTGGCTTTATGTGTGTGTATTATTCCACATCAGTTTGGAGGCCCTGGTGGATAGAATGTTGATTAATAAATATTATATAAAAATAAAATAAAATAATAAATGAATTATTGTAATTGTATAAACCTGTAGAAAAGTGGGATAGGAGGAGAGATTGAAAAAGGAGTTGGTGAGACATAGATAGCATTGACCTCAGCTGGGTTGCTGGGCAGTCAGAGTTGTGAAGGGACAGTGGGAAAGTTACTTCCATAGTGGCTCTTCTTGGAGTCACACATCTCCTTATCTCTGTGTAAACCCTTTATGACTATCCACAGGTAGTTAGTGTGACTTTGTGTGACAAGTTTTTGAAGCCCTATTTATATTGCCTTCTTTCCTTTTCACTGAGAAATGATTTTCATCAGTGTATACAACCCTCCCAATTATTTTTCATGTGTGTGCAAGGTAGTGACATTTTTATTCTGTTTTGTTCTCCTCTCCCCATTTTTTGAATGGTCAGTTTATCAGGTCAGACAGTTTCCTCTGTTTAGGAGTACTCAGATGTCAGAAAAGTTACATTTGTGGACTTTTGTTGTTGTTGTTAACTGCCCTCGAGTCGATCGTGACTCATGGCGACCCTATGGATGAGACATCTCTAAGAAGACTCTCTGTCCTCCCATGCTCTGCTTAATTCCTGCAACCCCTTAATCCCTGTGGCCTCCTTCATAGAGTCCATCCATCTGGCATGTGGCCTTCCTCTTCTTACTTCTCTCCATCTTCCCCAGCATTATTCTCTTTTCCAATGATTCATGCCTTCTCATGATGTGTCCGAAGTAGACAGCCTCCGTTTTGTCATCTCGGCTTCTTCCAAGGAGGTTTCTGGCTTGATCTGCTCTAGGACCCACTTGTTTGTCCTTTTGGTTGTCCATGGGATCCTCAGCACTCTTCTCCAGCACCACATCACAAATGAATTGATTTTCTTTCTATCATCTTTCTTAACTGTCCATCTCTCACATCCATACATGGTAATAGGGAATACAGCGGCTTATATGATTCTAACAAAAGTTAGAATCAATGGCTAAGCTAGCTTGAAGATTCTAGGAATTCATCATAGTTGATAGAGCATTCATAGACTAATTCATCGCACAATACTTGGAAATGTTACAGACTGCTTCTAAAGCACTTGAAAAGAAAATACAGGCTATATAATAATACAGAAAGCAGAATGGATACACCAAGAAACAATCCAGGAAAAATATTTGAAAGACTCAATGTCTGAAAGCAGAATTGCAGAGAAAATGGTTCATCTACCTTGTGAAGCGATGACACAATAGAATGGCCATGTGCAATATGTACTTTATGGAGGGCAGGTCATTTCCTGAAGGTGCCCTCTGTGTCAGAGTGACCTTTTTGAAGGGTTGTTTAGCCCAGGTCTGGTTTAACAGTAATTAACTCATTCAAACTTCAGGGAACACACCAGTAATGTTATACAGACCTTTTAAAAATGCACATCATTGGGAAGCTCTAGCAGTCCCTATTGGAGGGGACATTCCCTGGATAGGTGTTTAAAATAGGGTCTCATGCTTATCTGGAAATCTTGTTAACCTCAGCTGTAGCTGAATTTGCATCATTGGGGGCTTAAGAGTGAATCAAGAAAACACATTAGGACAGAACGTCTGGTTTCCTACCAGGTTCACAGTGGGAACACTACCTGATTTACAAGGCTCTAGAAGGCTTAGTGACAAAGGTACTTAAAGTTCTCTGTCTTCCTGTACATAATTCTACATGAACATCCATCAGTGATATCTTTATTGGCCAACCAACATGCACAATATACTTGTTGCAAGCTTCAAAAGCTTGCAACAAGTATATTGTGCATGTTGGTTGGCCAATAAAGGTATCACTGATTGATTTTTGTTTGAATTTGCTAAATGGCCAACACAGCTACCCCTGAATAATTCTACATGGTGTGGCTTAAGGGCGCTGACCATGTAGGGTCTTTTCAGTGCTTCCACGTCCATTGAGGAATGCGCTTTCTAGAGAAGTCTTTTGCAAGAAGAAGTCTAAGCACCTGGCCTTCTGAAATTAGTTTTGTCTGAATAACAGTGTTTTAGGATAATTAGTTTTGAGAAGTGTGTGTGAATTCACTTTCATTCTGCTTATCTCTGTAAATAAAAAAGAACCCAGGTTATGCATTTTCAAATGAATAAAATCAAATTCAAAAAGGGGGAGTCAGTAGAAAGTGGGCATTATTTTCTTTTGTAAGTCATTCCACATATTGCTCAGGAGCATAGAGTGGATTGGCACCAAGCAACCATGGATGAGGAATAACAAAAGTGCAGGACAAAAATGGTAAAAATGTTTGGTGGTAAGTGAGATCTGATTGATGACCACCATCCAAAACATTTTAACTTTAGGATATTAGGTATATCCACATATGGAGATAGGAGCCAGTCTGTTTGCAATTCCTCTGGGTTGGTGGTGGAATATATTTTTTAGCTATTCTTGATAATTGGATGGGAGTTAGCTACCACTTGTGAATTGTTTTACATATTCCTTTTCTTGTGTTAGCTGATCTGGACCTATAAGGAGGAGAGGACCAAATTAGCCTGTTTGAATATGTTTTTGTTGATGATGATTGAATGTTCTTTGTGGAACTGAACTAAATAGAAGTTTAAAAATTAAATGAAATTGAAGGTGAAATCTCTCCCTCCAAGAGAATGCCTGCATGATGCATGGAATTCCAAACATCTTTGTCATATTTGCATCTCCAATTGTTAGGTTTCCCCCCAAGATGTACAGCAGTAAAAACCTTAAAGGAATCTTCTGACTCCACCTTTTGGCCAATTATTCATGTTTATTCTGCATGAGCTGCCTTAGGGCTATTTTCCTCTTTTACGTTTTCTTAAAATATTGACATTTTCCTGCTCTGGTTATGTCTCTTCACATCCCACCCCCTAGCAATTTGAAGTCTGCTTCTGGCTACCTGGATATGTCTTTACTTTAGGTTTAAAGCCTTTGTAGAGTGGTGAGAGGTATATTTTGCTACCTGAAAATATAATAGGAGGGTGTGCTTAAACTTGACTTGCTTTTTCTTCTAGGATTCGTCTCTTCTCCATCTTTATTTTAATGGTCTTAATAAGGTGCACACTTATCATACCCTGTCATCCTGGACTGATGAATCTAAGGGATAGAACAGGTAATTTCTATCTGATTATTTGCTTTCTATATCTCAGACAGCCTCCTCATCTGGTATCCCTCCCATTTTTTTAAAAAATGAGGGCTCTGCTAGTAAAACTGGAAGGTATGGATACGGCTTGGAAAAGTTACTCTTTTGGAGTACAACTCCCAGAGTGCCCAAAATATTTTTTTCATTATCAGAACTAACAGTCTTCTCCCAGGTACGCATCCTTCCCCCATGCCTAGCTTGCCCATAAACGTTGTGCATATCAGTGTCATAGTTGTGAGAAATAAATAAAAAAATCTATTAAATAATAAGGGTAAAAAAACAACACCATAGTGATTTATTTCAGGTCACTGCTTGCTAGTCTACTATTTGCTCACCCCTACCCTGCCTTAGACTAGTCAGAAACTCTAAAATACTATTAGCAAATCAGAACTTAGAACTTTTAAAAATAATATTTTCACTTTAGCTAGCACTTCCTTCTTATAAAGTGTGAAAGGAAAAGAAGGTGTATGTACAATCCGTTATAGATCCATGTACATGCATCTGGGCACTTTAAGAGCAGTATTGTACATTATGATAGTTGTAAACACCCAATAGTGTTGGCTTTATTTAAGCAAATGCATAAAGTATAGAACTGCCTGTGTGAACATGTCTTTAAACACTGACATGCACACACCTGGAAAACCATCTTTTACTTCCCATCTTTTACTTCCCACATTTTATGCATTTGCAGTGGGGAAAACACTGGAGTATCACAGAGACTTTCCTCCCTTGCAACAGTTATAATGTGGAAAATTGCCTACATGAGTTTAAAAGAGAACATATCTTGCACTTATTATGGGTTTGTGGCAGGGAATGTCAATGTGATGTGTAGCAGTGTGCTGTTGTTCCAATTCTCTCAGACTAGAATCGGTTTTAAAGAGATGAGAAATCTAAAAACTAAAAACCTTTAAAATGGATTTTGAAATGGATTCGGCTGCACCTTTGGAACAGCACTGCAATGTCTTTTAAATGGCACGGGAGTATGCTCATGTCTTTATGTGTATCTTCAAACACACATAATACACTCATTTGGGGACCTTAATTTGGCCAAGAATTCTAGCTGCCTTGGGCCTCTTCCGAGGAGAAAGGCGGCATGTAAATGAAATAAACAAAACAAAATATAGGTGCACATCCAAAAATTGTTAAGAGGTGTGTGTATATATAGGGGTAACATGGCTGGTGTGGGCTTTCTTTTCCTTATTGGCTCGGTGCAGTCCTGTCTTGTACAACTTACACAGCTATTAAATCAATAAAAGCTATGGTTGCTGTGCAGCAAAAAACATTTGGTTGCACCCACCTAAAAATATTCCTGGGTCACTGGGTGTGGTACTGTGGATTCATCAGTGAAAGTACGACAGAGCTTTTGGGATTCTGGTTGGCTTGTTTCAATGGGGGTTGTGTGTGGTTCCAATAGAAATTTCATTTGGCTGGATATTTATCCTTTCTTTCTGTAATATGAGGATTTTTCCTAGTAGCACAGGCGCTGGTGAAATAAAAGGGCATGGGACCAGATTGTGTCTTGGTTGTCTGTCCTGGCATATCAGGAATGTGATTTCTCATCATCTGTCTGGCCTGATGAATCTAATCCATCTCACCAATTTCCCATTAATCTTAAAGTAACCTTTAAGTGTTCAAAAACTCAGAGACGTGGGAATGAAACATAGGGCTAAAACACACTGCAGAAATAATCCAGTTTGAGACCGCTTTAACTGCCCTGGCTAGGGAATACTGAGAACTGTAGTTTCTTGTAGCATCAGAGCTCTCTGACAGGGAAGGCTAAATGTCTCACAAAGCTACAGTTCCCAGAATTCCCTAGCATTGAACCAGGGCAATTAAAGCATTCTCAAACTGGATTATTTCTACAGTATGTTTTAGCCCATAGACCAGGATCCAACAATGTGGTTTTGCAGAACCAGCAAAAGTAGAAGTTCTTTCCCCTCCCTTTCAATGCAGCAACCCTCTGCGATAACAAAATCATCTCCAGAGAGTTTCCAAGCCCTTTAAATCAGGTTTTTAGGCTGCATGGGGGAACAGAAGGATCTAGCAGAACCATCCCATTAGATCATAGCCATAAACTGGCTCAATCTCAGCACAGTGGAACTCAATGAAAACATTTGGTGCAACTAATGAATAAATCACTATAGGCTCTCCACATTTGCAGTTATGACTTTTACATATTTGATTATTCGTGGATTTGATTAATGTGTTCTCTCTAGGAATCTCTAGGTCCTCCAATGAGATTCTGTGGTCACTGTTTACCAGACATCATGCTGGAAGACCAAGAGATTCCTAGAGAGAACACTTTTCTAGGCAATTGTAGGTCCTCCAATACAATTCTATGGTCAACTTCCAGTGGATATTGACCACAGAGTTGCACTGGAGGACTTACAGATTCCTAGAGAGGTGTTCTCTCAGGTTAAAAGTTTTTTTTAAAAAAAAAATTTGTGGTTTTCCCACTTTCATGAGAGTCCTGCACCCCTAACTCCAGCAAATATAGTGGAGGGCCCACTATATTTCTGATATAGAAAGGTAAACTTTTCTCTTGTGACATTATTCTTTCTGTGTAAAAATTGGCTGTAAAATTTATATGTTCTGTTCTATGCTGAATTTTTTATCCCATTCTCTTTTTAAAAAGGTTTCTTCTCCTTCAGAAGCTTTTAGGCACATAAAAAATTCAAATGGGAACCATGTGGAATCCAGTGGTACCTGGTAGATCCCATGTCAGTGGGGGGTGAGTCCACTCCAGCTTTAAACCTAGTCTTTAAGGAGATCTTTCTAAATAGGTTCAGCACCTTGGACAGCTCCTTTAAACCTATTCAGTTCTTGGATTGAATTCACCATCCACTGACATAGGATTCAACATACTGGTTGAATGAACATGTGAAGATGGGAGCATGTTGGTGTCAGTCTCCTCTATCTAAAGGAGCCCTGGTGGTGCAGTGGTTAAATGCCAGTACTGCAGCCACTCACAAACCACAAGGTTGTGAGTTCAAAACCAGCCAGGGGCATCCTTCCGAGGTTGCTAAAAAGAGTACCCAGTTTTTTTGGGGGGGGGGGGCAATTAGCTTACACTTTGTAAACCACTTAGGGAGTGCTTAAATGCATTGATAAGTGGCATAGAAATGTATTTGTTATTGCTGTTGCCATCTAACATTCTGTCACTCTTCTCATGTGGAGAATGACAAATATGAACACATGTACATAGGCTACACGTGAATATTAATACAAATATTAGTTTGACATGCTTTCCAGATCAGAAAATAGGGTAATAGTTGTCAGCTCTGCCGCCAGGTTGTGGCAATCTGGGCTATTACTTCTGCAAGGTTCCTCTTGCCAGTGGGAATGGCTAACTTTACCAGGAAATATTCAAGGGTAGCTGTTTTGGCCATTTAACAAATTAAAACAAAAATCCATCAGTGATACCTTTATTGGCCAACCAAAATGCACAATATACTTGTTGCAAGCTTTCAAAGCTCCATGGGCTTCTTCTTCATCAGGCAAGATGTTACAAACCAAACAGGAGAAAAAGCAATTGGAGATGTTAGTCAGATGCCTACAGGTTGTTTAGTCTTTAGTTAAGATGGTATATGGTGGGGAGGATATCTCTTTGAATTTTGAATTTACCAGGAAATGTCTAGGCAGCAGGTTTAGCATTCTCTCTGACTTTGGGATCCTGGTTTATCACTCACAAATAGAAAACTGGTAACAAAACTTTGGCTGAAGAATCTGAAATATTAGTGGGTCAACAAAGCTGGTTCAGTTACAAATGAAGCTCTTATTTTTTGATGGGTTTGTAGCTATTGTAGCCCCTCCTGAAAATATTTTTCTGTCCATTTCAATCCTAGGGGTGTGATAGGTGTCCAGAACTTGGAGAAATTATTTTATGGACTAAGATTCCCAGAATTCTACCGCCAGCATGGCCATTGGTCATGTCATCTGGGGGATTCTGGGAGCTCTAGTAGAAAAAAAAGTAAATTTCTCCAAACTCTGGGTAGGCTATCTATCTAAAAAGTCACCCAATAAATAAATAAAAAAATGATATGCTGATGAAGCCACCAGTTTCAGGCATTGTGCAATGTTTCTCAGGCCTTCAGAAATATAACCTTTGTTTTACTTTCATTCCAGAACTCTGCATTTTGTAAACGAGCTGATGGACGAAGATGAGAAGGACAGGGCAAAGAGGTATGAGATGGAAGTACAGTATGCACAATTTTAAGTGGGGATACTTACCTTATCTGAAAATGAAGCTGCTGTTAACTGTGCCACTTTTGATAACAGTGTCTCCAACCCTAAAAAGATACAATCAGAAAATAAGAACTTTCTTTCTTTCTGTTAAAACATACTTCTGTCCCACTCTATATCACAGGCTTTCCAGGCAGTATACAAATAAAATTAAACCAATTTAAAATGTTAATATAGTGAGAAATAATTTAACAGCCTAAAAGCATATTACACAATTTAACAATTAAAACAAATTAAAACAATTTAAAAACACATACCTGTACAGATTTGGGCAAAATTGTTACATCCCCCAAAGACTTTCACAAAAATCCATGTTTTAACTTGGTGCTGGAGTGAAGCGAATATTGCCACCAGATGAACCTCCTTATTCCTTATTCCAGGGATAGGCAACCTAAGGCCCCGGGGGGGGGGGATGCGGCCCCCCCGAGGCCTTTGGACCGGCCCCAGGCTGGTCCTGCCACTGCCACCCGCCATGATGATATTGATTATTGTTGCTATTACTTGTTCTTGGGGTTTTCTTGGCAAAGTCTCCACAGGGGTTTTACCATGGCTTTTCTGGGGCTGAGAGTGTGCATGCATATTTTTTTAATTTTAATTTTAATTTTATTTATTTATTTATTTGTTTATTTATTTTTGGTGCTTCGGCCCCCCAATTGTCTGAGGGACAGCAACCCGGCCCCCGGCTCAAAAAGGTTGCCTACCCCTGCCTTATTCTGTAGAAGAGTAGACAGCATATCATATGAAATTTCATTCATTTTCATCATGCCTAACAAAGCATAAGAGAGCTAGTGTGGCATAATGGTTTAGGTGTTGGATGAGGACTCTGGGAGACTAGAGTTCAAATCCCTGCTCAGCCATGGAAATGCACTGGGCATGTTATACTCTCTCAGCTTGAATGGTAAACTCCCTCTGAACAAATTGTGCCAGGAAAACTCCATGATAGGTTCACCTTAGAGTCACCTTAGAGTCACCTTAGAGTCAGAAACTACAGTCAGCCCTCCATATCCATAGATTTTTTAATCCATGGATTCAAGCATCCATGACTTGAAAATATTTTTAAACTATATAAATTCCAAAAAGCAAACCTTGGTATTGCCATTTTATATAAGGGACACCATTTTACTAAATACATTGTATTTAATGGGATTTGAGCATCCATGGATTTTTCTATCCACGGGGGTCCTGGAACCAAACCCAAGCAGATACCCAAGGACCCACTGCATTTAAAGGCACATAAAAACAACAGCAAAGCTTGTCTGAGGATAAAGTGATAAGATACCATTAGCCCAAAATATAGTTATAGAGAGCCAGTGTGGCATAATGGTTTGGGTGTTGGACTGCAACTCTGGAATCCAGGGTTTGATTCCCAGCTTGGCCATGAAACCCACTGGGTCACTTTGGGCAAGTTATACTCTCTAAACCAGGGGTAGGCAACCTTTCCCCTTTAAGGGCCGAGGGACTTCAGCTCCCAGGATCCCAGGAGCTATTGCCCAACATGGGACTATTGGCCAACATGGCTGAGGCTTCTGGGAGCTGAAGTCCCTCGGCCCTTAAAGGGAAAAGGTTGCCTACCCCTGCTCTAAACCCCAGAGCAAGCCAAAGGCAAACCATCTCTGAAAAAAATCTTGCCAAGAAAACCCCATGATAGGGTTGCCTTCAGGTCATCATAAGTCAGAAATGACAACAACAACAACCACAAACATCTTCTGATCCTTGGAAACTAGAATTCAGTGGCTGGAAATATAGATCCACCCACACATTCCACACTAGAGATGCTGAATTCAGGCCACTGGCTTTTAAAGAACTGTTGTTTAGGAGCATAAGATTTAGAAAGTCCTGCAGGATTAGAAGATGGATAATGGTCCAGCATCCCATTTCCAAGCCAGATCCCTCCAGGAAATTTGTCTCCAATGTTAGAGTTTCAGAATTGTTGTGCCTATGAAGAAGGAACTTCTGTTTACCGGACATGACCCTGCCATCAGTAAGATTGCAACCCTTGTCTTAAGTGTCAGAGGCTTGGGAGGTGGAAGATGAATTTTGGAGGAGGGGATTGTGTGCCAAGTGGCCTGTTGTGCAATCCCAAAGTTATCCTTGCTGACGGTAGCGGGGGATGTCCCAGCCAGCAAATGGGAAATTCAAGTGCTGATCCAGTTGGCCTTTTGTACATGTCATCCTTTTGCTCTTCACTTAAAGCAGAAGTATGACTTAGATTGGACCTGCAATTTTTTTCTAGCAGGACTGAACGATCTTGGTTCAACGTCCCACTTCCCCTGTCCTGGAGTTCAGTTTGACAAATTCTTCCATTGTGCCTTCATTATTTTCTGTGTCCTTTTGTGTTGTGATTGACTAGGGCATCGCGCAACAAGTCAGAGAAGAAAAGAAGAGATCAGTTCAATGTCCTCATTAAGGAGCTGTGCACCATGCTGCAGGGCCATGGCCATCCTCTCAAAATGGACAAATCCACCATATTGCAGAGGACCATCGACTTCTTACAGAAACAGAAAGGTACTTGAATGGCATGGAATTCATGGCCTTCAAAGAGGGGATTTATTATTATTATTATTATTATTATTATTATTATTATTATCTAATAATAAAATAACAGAAACTAAACTCATACAATCAGAGTATCAATTCCTTTCTATCAAGTGAAAGTATGTTTAAAAAAATATTTAAAATATTTTTCACTACATTTTGGTTGACCACACAGGGGAAATTCTCATTTGCAAACAAATGTAGCGATGACACAATTCTTAATTATTTCTGTTGCTTCCTGTCATTCTCATATCATGAGTGAACTTTTCTGAAAGAGCAGGTTTCCATGTTTTATCTAGCCTCCTTCTCACTGATTTATATTGTACTGTGAATATAGCAACATTTATTGCAAGTTTTAAAACAGAATGCAGTATTTTGCAGTTGCTCCCCTCCCAATGTGTTTCTTTCAAAAACACAAGCAAAGCAAGGTATTGGATGGGGGCAGTGTGCATACTTTGCAGGACAAATTATATTAAAAATAAGAAAGTGTTCTTTAAAATGCCAGGGCATTGGTATAAGGAAAAGAATAGGCATTGAGGTTACCTGAAAGCATTTGAACATTTCTTATCACTTGATACCTGTTCCTTAAAACTGGATATATATCAAGAGTTGATGCTGAGGCCTTCTGTTTCCAGTTCCTTTAGACACAATTCCAAAACTATACCATAAGAGTTAACAATTAGGGCCCTACAACTGACCGAATTTGCCAGGGACAATCCCAATTAAGCCTCTGTTATCACACATTTTCAGCTGCTTCCAAATGTCCCAGTTTTTCTCTCCTCCTCCCATTTTCCGTCTTTATCCTCAGCTTACTTCTGTTGCTGCAAAATGAGTTCAAAATTCAAAAGCAATGTGCATTCAGTTAACTCAGTGGGGTGGGGAAGAGGAAAGGGAGCAGAATCTTGCCTTTCCCATCAGGTTTACCCAAAAACAAAATGCTGCAGCCTTTACTAGTTTGTGTGTTCATCTTCATCAGTAACTTTAGCTGTCTTAATCACACTTTGATGTTTCTTGGCCACATGTGTCAAGCCCCTGTGATGATATTATTGTTATTGTTATTGTTATAAATCTTAGAGGGTATGGGCATTGTCATGTGCCTTTATACTTCTTCTTGTAATGTCATGTGCCTTCATGTTGCTCTTTACAAAACCAAAAAATCTCTTCATTGGCTGCCGATTAGCTTCCGGGAGCAGTACAAAGCGTTGGTTATTATCTTTAAAGCCCTACATGGCTTGGGCCCGAGTTACTTGAAGGAACGCCTCTCCCCACACAATCTGCCCCGCACTCTCAGAACATCTGGGAAGAACTTATTAGAACATCATAGAACCAAACTCAACACGACTTCCCAAAGATCGTACACAGCCGCAGCTCCCATGTTATGGAATGGCCTACCGGAAGAGATTCGTCTTATTACTACGCTAGATGCCTTTAAGAAGGCACTTAAAACGGAGCTCTTCCGGTGGGCCTATCCATCTGATCTTCTAGACTTCTAGATTCTGACGATGATTGGCTATTTTATTTCATTTCATTTCATTTTTATTTATTATATTATATTATATTATATGCTCTTATAATTTATTACTGTTGTTTGATTTCACTATTTTATTGTTTGTATTTTGCATATTGTATTCATTTAATTGTATCCTGCCTCGATCTGTAGGGAGAGGCAGGACATATAAATAAATTATTATTATTGTTGTTGTTATTATTATTATTATTATTATTATTATTATTATTATTATTATTATTATATTCTTTACTGGGATCTTCTCCATTGCTCCTTTCTCTTTCAGAAATCACAGCACAGACAGAGGCCTGTGAGATTAGACAAGACTGGAAGCCTTCATTTCTTAGCAATGAAGAATTCACCCAGTTAATGTTGGAGGTAAGATGGAATGTGGGTTGTGTAAAGTGGGGATGACTAACAAGGATGTTTGAGGCTCTTTGCCAATCCCAATGCCTGTCTAAAGGTGTTAGAAAACCACATCTTGCTTAATACAAGGTGTTATCCACCAACAGTTTTACATGTGTGACAGTGTGGGCTCAATTTCACTCCATTCATTCATTTTAGACAACATGGGCAAAAAGAATGTATATCACACTATTAGACAGCATACACAATGTAGGTGAAGACTGGAAGAATATGATCTGGAAGTCAGTCTCTTGACTTTTCTCCAGGTCTGTCTTGAGGAATCACTTGTTACAGCAGAGCATAACAAGTATGTTCATCCCTTGTGGTTTGTACAATCACACATTTCTAGTTCCTGCCATGTGTACTGTGGGGTCTGAGATTTACATAAACCGTGCTCTTGAATTCCCTAAGTCAGAGAAATTTGAGGATTTGCTTACATACTTATTTGGAACGAGTATTCTTCCGACTTTTATAGAAGATTCTGCATTAGAAGAGTCTGTCACAGTGTTTTTCCCCTTGCAAACAAGACATTTCACTGCATGTTAAAGCAAGAACTCCCATCCTTTCCAGACAATTCTTTGTTGTGTTTTCTGCATTAAGGTTTAAGGGTGTGCACTGGCCTAGAATTGCAGTGCCTTTATTATTTCCTTCTCATAGAGATGTGATGACTCACCTTCTTTGGAAAAGTCTGTCTGTTTATCTCCATCTGCAAATGCCTCTTGCTGAACAAGTCGATCCATTGCAGTTTAATCAAAACAAGCTCCTGCCTCACAGAAGCTCTTTATAGGCTTTACTTGCAGCAGGTGCCTATTTTATAAAACCTCTCTGCTTTGAAATCTATCTAGCTCTTTATATTTAGCATTCTTTTAATCATCTCCATGTCGAGTTCAGGAGCAAAATATATGAACAGGTAGCAAAGCAAAAGCAAAGCAAAGCAGCTTCATTTATATACCACTTCATATCGCGCTATGGGATGTCTAAGCGGTTTACAACTGTGAGCTGATTGCCCCCCAACAGTTGGGTACTCATTTTAGCGACCTCGGAAGGATGCAGGTCTGAGTCTAGCCTCAGCCCTGGCTGGTATTGAACTCGCAACCTTGTGGTCTATGAGTGAGTGGCTGCAGTACAGGCATTTAACCACTGCGCCACCAGGTAGACAACATGGGCAAAAAAAAACACCTACTTCACACTATTAGACACAATGTAGGTGAAAACAAATGAACGAGCCAGTACTATTTAATGGTTTGAGTATTTGACTAGGACTTGGGAGACCAGCATTCGAATCCTTGCTCAGTCATGGAAACCCACTGGGTGACCTTGGACAAGTCACATTCTCACAGCCTCAGAGGAACACAATGGCAAACCTCTTCTGGACAAATCTAGCTAAGAAAACCTTGTGATAGGGTCGTCATAACTTGAAGGCATGCAACTGTAACAGAAAATCCTCCTTCATTGCTCTATGCTGACTAGACTAAATTTGTAGGACAACACAAATTTGTAGGACAAATTTGTAGGACAACACCAGCTGTCATCGTGGGAAAGTGTTGCCATCCATACTGCACACAAGAAAACTGCTAGCCATATTCTGCTCTGGAGAACCATCAGAGATGTGTTCAATAGAAAAGGAAGGAGGAAACCTAATCACTCAGAATAAAGAAAAATGAATTTTTTTGCTATTGTCTACAGTCAAAGTTTCTCACTGCACTGCTTTAAAAGCTACTGTTGGGGATTTTGTAGGCTTTGTGCTTTCCTCCTTCCCCTTAAGTGCCCAAGAGAAAAGGGAGAGACAATCATGATTGTAATAAGCAAATCTCAATACTGAACTGGGACTCCAGGAGTCCAGAGTTTGAAGGTTCAGCCATGGAAATCCACTGGGCAAGTTACACTTTCTCAGCCTTAAAGTAAACCAACAGAAAACCTTCTATTTTACTGAATTATTAATAATATTGTTATTTTACTGATTTATTTTGTATATTGTTTTATAGAATTTTGTATTGATTGTATTTTGTATATTGTTTTATTTTATTGTTGCAATCCTGCTGCGATCCGCAGGGAGAAGCGGGAAATAATAATAATAATAATAATAATAATAATAATAATCTGAATAAATCTTGCCAATAAAGCCCCAGGATAAGGTTGCCATAAATCAGAGTTGACTTGAAGAGACATAGGCTGCATCTGCACTGCATAAATAATGCAGATGGATACCACTCTAACTGCTATGGTTCAGTTCTATGGGATTCTTGGATTTGTAGGTTTTTTGTGACACCAGAGCTTTCTGACAGCAAAGGCTAAATATCTCGCAAAACTATCTTTTGAGGCTGGCTAATGAGCGATGTGAGTGAATTAAAATGGCTTTGAACTGTCAATGTCAAGTCCACCGGAGGTAGCGTTTGGTATAAAATGGGAAAGGAGAGGCAATTGTGGGAACAGGATTGTTTGATTCAAAGGCAAATGGGGTGAAAGCATGCAAAACCATGGGCTTTCGATCTACTCTGTAACCAAAAAATGCTTCAGTCCTGTCAACATAGTTATGCTGTAAACAACTTTCATTTCCTGAATGAAGTTTGCGGAACCAATGCTGTATTTCTGAAATGAAGTCTGCCAGTACATGGCAAATATGAATTTACTGTTTGTACTCCCTGGTGACACAATTAGGACTTTGTGTAGATTGTAGTGTTGCATTTAGTTAAAGTTTCTTTCTTTTTTTACCTTGCTCTTCATTCAAACAAAAGGGGGAGGACTCTCAGAGCAGCTTACAGAACTCAGTAAAAAGTCTGCCCTTGCCCTCAGGGCTTACAAATTTAAAATTAATAAGATACAAGGAAAGGAAATAAAGAAGGCAAAGGTAAAAAGCAGCATGAATTTAGGTGCTGAAATGGATGGGAATATATCTATTCTGGACCCAATTTCAGTCAGTTTCCCACCTGCTCTTGTTCTGAGTTGGCATGTTCTTCGGTGATCTGGTTTTTGGTTTTGGTTTCTGCTCTTCCCTTTTTTCCCCCCTTTCTGTTCATGAGTTTATTTTACCTGAGATGCAGTAACATTGGGATTTAATCTCAAGGACATAGGC
Source organism: Phrynosoma blainvillii (assembly GCA_026167975.1). Lineage (NCBI taxonomy): Eukaryota > Metazoa > Chordata > Lepidosauria > Squamata > Phrynosomatidae > Phrynosoma > Phrynosoma blainvillii. The sequence continues at coordinate 23,970,823 of JANUYF010000009.1, read as the reverse complement.
TAGGATTGCAGGAGAACTGAAAATAATGTCCTTACAAACAGGATCCATGTCAATTTCTAAATTATTCCTTTTCTCCCCTTCTAGGCATTGGATGGGTTTCTCATTGCACTTACCACTGATGGGATTATTATTTATGTATCTGATAGTGTTTCTTCTCTTCTTGGACATCTACCGGTAAGTTGTGTCTGAAAGATTCTCTGGATAGCTTTCTTACTAGCAAGACAGGGAAAAAATGAATTTTGTTCCTCTAATTAGCAACAACGTTAACACATTCTCCTCATATTTGTGAAAAAGCTATATAAAGTCATGATTAAAATAGGTTTCTGGATGTAGCAGTGCCATACTAGGGCTTAAAAAGTTGCTGTTGGGGAGAACAATGTACTTTGGGAAAAGAGCTTGGAAAAGTAACTTTTTTACTCCACAGCTCTCAAAATTTTCTAACTAACACATCCACTGATCATGATGGCTTGGGTTCTGATAATTGTGTCGAAATAAGTCATTTTTTTCCAAGCTCTGCAACAGAAATTGCAGTCTCAGGTCATGCTATGTCACAACCCTCATTGCAACCCTGAAAAGTGACAAGGTCTGTGATGAACATTTTCTTAAACAATCAATAATATAGAGAGCATACAACAGTAAAAGACCTTGCCAAGCAGATAGGATACTAATGCAGAAGATATCCTTTAGATATGATGATGATGATGATTTATTTATTTATAGCCTGCCTCACCCCGAAGGATAGAGGAGGATAACAGTAATAAAATATTACAATGACATTAATTAAACACAATTCCCTAACCCCCAATTAAAATAGAAACATCATAAAATACAACCACTTTACTAAAATCAAACTAAAATTAGCCCTCATTAAAATGAGGCATTGTGGGATGAGTAGAGCAACCACAATTATGGGACAATGGGAGAGATTGGGGTAGATGCCCCCATTATATTGGATGAGCATCAGATGCTCATCCACTATAATGCTCATGCACTAGATACCTTCCAAAGTGCATGTACTAATGTGTCAGGTCCCGGTAATTGATTGATTGATTGATTGATTGATTGGATTTATATCCCACCTTTCTCCCAAAATGGGATTCATGGTGGCTTACAATAATTTTAAAAAGATAGAACTAAAACATTATTTTAAACAATTAAAATAATTAAATAATACTAATATTAAAACATAGCAATTAAAAAGACAGCATAGTTAAAACCAGTAGTCATAGCTTTGCTTGATGCTACTTCCTCGTAAGTGTATGTGTGTTGTTTCTCTCGGCTGAGTGTATGAAAGGTTATGAAAGGTATTTCTCTAATGCAGGGGTAGGCAACCTTTCCCCTTTAAGGGCCGAGGGACTTCAGCTCCCAGAATCCCAGGAGCTATTGGCCAACGTGGCTGAGGCTTCTGGGAGCTGAAGTCCCTCGGCCCTTAAAAGGGAAAGGTTGCCTACCCCTGCTCTAACGGATTGTGCTCTGGAACATGTAAGAGAAGTGCATATGCCATTGACTGTCTTTGGTGGATTGCACAACTATCTGTTCTCTAAGGATGCTTTTTCAGGACACCACATCTTTTCCATTGTGCTGCAGAGGCAGCCATGTGTCTGGAGATGGGTGATGATATGGGTTCCACTTTGCCACCTTATTCTGCCTGCTGTCCTTTTTCCTCCTGTAGGAAAAACGACAGGATAATTGTAATGTTGAAAAACAGGCAGTACATTATCCTGCCTTTGATTTGTGCTCCTATCTACTTGTACAACTCTCTTCTTCAGTTCAGTTTTATTCATCAGTGAAACATTTTCTTCTGTGGTCCAATTGATAGCTTGTTGGTCTGGAAGGACTCTATATGTTTAAGAACATAAGGAGATGCCTGTTGGATCAAACCAAAGGCCCATCTAGTTCTAAATCCTATTCTCACAGCGGCCAAGCAGATAGTTATGGGAAGCCCACAGCTACCATACATGAGTTCAATAGCATTCTCCTCCTCATGTGTCTCAGCAACTGGATTTTCAGAAGCATATAGCCTTTGACACATGGCTAGTAGCTGCTGGTAGCTCCATGGATTTGTACAGTTCCCAATGAAATCTTGACATTTACATATCACATAGTAGTGAATCTCATAGCTTAACTATGCATGGTGTAGAGAAGTGCTCCTTTTTGTCAGGCCTGATTTCAACTTTGCTAAATTTTCATGGTCAGACGGAGCTATCTTATTCACTTTGAGTCCCAATTTTGGGGAGAAAGTGGGATACAGATAGATCACAATCACGATCATCATCATCATCATTGTCTTGAACTGAATCCCACAAATTTTAGGGTACTAGTTCAGACCACAGGTGGAGCTACTAAAGTGGTTGAATGCTATTCTATACAAACAATTCCCTGTAGTAGTAGTAGTAGTAGTAGTAGTAGTAATAATAATAAGAAGAAGAAGTAGTTTTATTTTTATCCCACCCCTCTGCTCAGCAATCGGGGCAGCGTACAAACAAATTAAAAAAGTACAACAAATTAAAACATAAATCCATCAACCCAGTTCCCTAACCCACCCACCCCTTAAAAATAGATTAAACTAGTACAACATTAAAATAGAAAAGGATGAAAACAAACACATATATAATTAAAACCTTGGAACAAACAGTGGCAGCTGGGGGAGCAAGTAGCCAAGACTTGTCTGTTTTGGGCTGGGATTATTATTCCGGGAAGGCCTGTAGAGATAAAACTAGACATCAGATTTAGCCTGATATTTTCCTGAATGTGCTGCTGTTCTTTTGTGGGCCTTCAGGTTGTTTCTAACTTAGGGAGATCCTAAGGTGGCCCTATCACTTTTTGCAGCATGATTTTACCATTGCCTTCCTCTGAGGCTGAGAGAATGTGACTTGCCCAAGGCCACCCAATGGGTTTTCATGGCTGAATGGGGAAATGTGCTAGCTTTCCATAAATGAGAATGTTCCCCTGTAATGACTGAACAATCCCTCATATGATCCCCCCATCTGTAATGCAAAGTAGTCCTGTTTTCCCCTCCCATAGATTTCATTTCATTTCTGTTTATGAAAATTGTTTATTTATTAGATAGAGAGAGGAGTATCGTGTCCTTACTCTAAAAGGTTGCTGTACATGGTCCTCCTTCCCTATATTTATCCTTACAACAACCCTACTAACAGTCCTGATCAGGCTGAGAGAGAGTAACTGGCCCATTGTCCCTTTAGTGAGTTTTGTGATTCTGGTCCACTAAAAGAACTACAGAAACTATCCAGTTGGAGACCACTTTAACTGTCCTGGCTCAATGCTAGGGAATTCTGGGAACCGGAGCTTTGTGAGACATTTAGTCTCTCTGTCAGAGAGCTCTGGTGCCAAAATAAACTACAATTCTCAGGATTCCCTAGCACTGAGTCAAGGCAGTTAAAATGGTCTCAAATTGGATTATTTTTGCAGTGTGGTTTGGACCTCAATGGGGACTAAAACCTAACTCTCCCAGGTCACAAATCGACACTTTCAACCACATTACCACACTATTTTATGTAAAGCAGGGATTTATAGAATTTACAGGATATACACAAGTATGTTCTTTTAAGGAATGATGGAATATAGGAATATGAAATGACTAACATACTACTTGAGTAGAAACTCTGCTCCTACATAATCCCACACAATTATTTCTATCTGGTATGATTTATTGACAGTTTCACATACAAAAAATATGCTAGGAATTAGTAATATTTTGACAGATCCACATCCAAAATGTGTGCTGGGAATTAGTAATATATTTTTCTCCCTAACAAATGACTCTATGTGCATGGTTCTCTTTGAGCCAAAGTTGAATGTTGGCTTGCATATGTGAAAATGGATGTTCATGAAAACAGCATTCATATAGCTTGTATTCAGTGTAAATCAAATTAGAATAGAAGCATTTTCACATCTTTGGTTAAGGAAGTTCATTGTTTGCATGATAATGAGAGTTATGCATGTATGAAACAGCCCTTCGTGTGTTGCAATTCTTTTAATATTCTACCCTTGAACATGACAAAGCGTTCTTTTGCATCAGTCAGATTTGGTGGACCAAAATATATTAAATTTTCTGCCTGAGCGTGAACAGAGTGATGTATACAAGCTGCTTTCCCCACACATGCTCATGACAAACCCCGTGGCAACAGATTTTCTGAACTGTGAGTATCACTTTGGTTTTTTTGGGTTTGATGGGAAGGAAGAGACATGGAAAGGCAATAAGTTAGTGATGAAACCAGAATGTTTTGTAGAATGTAGGTCCCTGGAACACATTATTCTCTCTCCTTCCTTCTTTCCTTCCTTCCTTCCCTCCTTCCTTCCTTGTTTAATTTCTCATTTCTCTCCCATATGGGACCCAAAAGCAGCTTACACTGTATGTTAAAATTTCCTTCCTTCCTTCGTTTCTAATAATGGCATGATGCATTGATGTATCAAAGTAACCTAATGAGTAGAACCAAAGTTACCTTACTGGTTTAACACAGAATGGTTTCTAATAACTTTAGAAAAAGTTACTTTTGAAAGCCATTTCTAGTGGCATTTTGACAAGAATTTTTCAGGTTTTAAGCCACTCTCTTGTCAAGAGTAAGGAGATTATCGCATTATTAAATGACTCGCCTTACCTGATCCGGCTTAAAATTAAATTCGGGTGGCGTCTGGACCATATCGCAAGGGTTTTGCTGCTGGAATTGCCATCTGAGACCATCCCAGGGTCATCCCTGCTCCCGGAGGCGCTCCAATGGCCATTTTCTCAAGCTGGAAAACTTCTGGATTCGAAAACAGCTGCGCCCGGGCTTCATTCAGGCGGCATTTCCGGCAGCAAAACCCTTGTGATAGGGTCCGGACACTGCCCGAATTTAATTTTAAGCTGGATCAGGCAAGGCAAGATATTTAACAATGCTATAAGCTTCTAAGTCTATTAAAATGTAATGAAATGAGTGGCTTTTATTAATTTAAAACAAGTTAATGCCAAAGTATGACTTTAAAATATTACAGTGAGTTACAGGAACAAATTACTTTGGGCGGAAGGAGGAAGGAGCTTTCCAAGCTCTGGCTCAAACATACTATTGAAAGGATAAACAGTAGTAAAGGTTTTAGGAACAAAAAACACAAGGAGAGCTTTGTTGGATGAGGTGGGAAAGCTGTATCTAGTTCCTTTCAGTGATCTTTTGGTGGCCACAGGAACTTGATGCAGTGCTTCTACGTGACATGATTTAAAGTGAGGTATACTGCAAAAATGTTACAAGATTATGTTCCTAACATAGTCAGGACACACTTTTTAATTTTTTTCCTTAATTTTCAGAATCTGTGAAATTCTGATCTTGAGGATTGCATATCAGCATAGCAATGTTATATTGCTATGTCTTCAATTGAGTGTTTCCAGTTTCTTTTGTTTAGGTAGCAGGTAGTAGCCAAATACAGAAGGACTCTGTGTTTTCCCTATCATTATTAGCCAGTTTTTTAAGAAGAGCAACACTGTTATGGCTATGCCAGCAGTGCAAGGAGGCAGCATGACAGAGTGGTTGCCATGCTTTCACATTTCCACTTTTTTGGCCTCCTATTTTTGCAGGAAGAAATGAATCTCTGTCTAAAGATTCTACATATGGCTTAATTTTCATGTAAGTACTAGTTAAGCCTTTAAAATAAGCCCTCACTAGCTCTTAACTGGCACACAAGACTTGAGATATCTTCTGCCCTATTTCAGCCTTGAGGAACTGAACTTCCTAATCTTCAGACTGGAGTGATTCAGGATGCAAAGTTAATCTAGAAGTTTTATTGAAGTCCTAGAACAGATTCTGAATAAAGTGCTGTCAAGTGCAGTCTAATAGACCACTATGCAAATCAAAGGTGAAATGACAAGGCTGCTATATTTCATTGAGTTTGAATCTATGGGGAGATTACCTTACACTGTGGCTTGTAAAGTAATAATGGAGAAAAGCCTAAAAGAATGGACTGGTCAATGTGACTTGCGCTATTTCAACACATTCTGCTTCTTTCTTTCAGCTGAAAAACAAATAGAATTTTGCTGTCATTTAGCCAGAGGAAACTTAGATCCAAATGAACCCATTACCTATGAATATGTGAAATTTGTAGTTGATTTCAAATATTTTACTCATGGTAAGTGCCTGGGTTATTCCTTTCTCTCTTTCTCATAATGCTGAGAATTTGAAGGTCAATTTGTAGTGGAAGAGGTCTGTGATCCTAAAAGAATGTGGGTTTTTTCCTGTTTGTCTTTTTGTTTGCTCATATATATATATATATATTGAGACACACTCCCCCCCTCATCATCTGAAGCCCTGAACTGTAGTTTATTTAGCCTGTTCATAAATCCAACACTGCTTATACACTTTTGGAGCTCTAGATTATACCTGATGACAGCAAGGTCCTTAGCCACTTTTTTGACAAGGCACTTTTCTACAGACTTTGGACTCTGAGTGGTGAATGCTTCCCTCTTTTCTTTAGCTCCCATGATGGAAATGAGCAGAGCAGAACATTTCCAAATCTACTTGTAATGCTTAGCTGAAAGCAAAAAGGAAAGCTCACCTGAAGTTTAGACCTAATAGTAGGCTCTTTGAGACCATGTCTTCAGTTGTCACATGAAAATGTAAGGACTGAACCTGTTCTTTGTTCTGTATGAAGTTTAGATGAGAAACTAAGGATGCATCTGCACTGCAGAAATAATGCCGTTTGACACTGCTTTAACTGCCATGGTTCATTGCTATGGAAGGCTGGGATTTGTAGTTTGGTGAGATGTTTAGCCTTCTCTATAGCAAAACCTTTGAAAGGCTATGGAATGCCCTTAAAGACATGGGAGTGCCAACACATCTGATAGTCCTGATGAGGAATCTGTACATAGGACAAGAGGCTGCTATCAGAACAGAAGACGGAGAAACAGAATGATTCCCATTTGGCAAAGAAGTTAGAGAAGGCTGCATCCTTTCACCCGATCTGTTCAACTTGTATGCAGAATATATTATAAGAAAAGCAAGCTTGGACACAGAAGAAGGAGTGAAAATAGGAGGAAAAATGTTAACAATCTAAGATATGCAGAGGACACCATAATACTATCAGAAAACCTCACAGAAGATCAAAGAAGAAAGTGCTAAGGAAGGCTTAATGTTGAACACAAAGATAACAAAAATAATGACTACAGAGAACTTGTACACATTCTAACTAGACAATGAAGAAATAAAAATAGTAAAAGAGTTCTCATATCTGGGATCAAACATTGATAGAAATGGGGATTGCAGCCAGGAAATCAGAAGAAGATTAAGAATGAGGAGGATGGATATGAAAGAACTGGAAAAGATCCTAAAATGCAAAGACATACAACTCAGAACAAAAGTCAGAATCATACAAGCCATTGTATTCCCTATTCCCATGTATGGATGTGAGAGCTGGACAGTTAAGAAAAATGACAGGAAGAAAATCAATGCATTTGAGAGAATGTGATTCTGGAGAAGAGTGCTGAGGATCCCATGGACAGCCAGAAGGACAAACCAATGGGTCCTAGAGCAGATCAAGCCAGAGATATCCCCAGAAGCCAAGATGACAAGACCTAGACTGTCGTACTTTGGACACATCATGAGAAGGCATGAATTATTGGAAAAGACAGTAATGCTGGGAATGGTAGAGGGAAGTAGGAAGAGAGGAAGGCCACATGATAGATGATGGCCTTTATGAAAGAGACCACAAATATGATTTTGCAGGAGCTGGGCAGAGAGTAGAGGACAGGGGGCCTGGTGATGTCTCATCCATAGGGTTGCCATGGGTCCAAACCAACATGAAGGCAGTTAACAACGACAACAACAAATCAGAAGGCTCTGATGTCACAACAAACTACAAATCCCAGAATTCCTTAGTGTTGAGCTAGTGTGGGTCATCAATATTTTTCCAGCTGTTTTCCCCATCTGTGCCAATACAGAACTCTATCCCCTGTTTGTTGTCCACCTTGAGGGAATATAGTAAATCCTTTGGTATGGAATAAGGAGCAGCCCATAATAGACAAAACACACTTCAAATCTTTTTTTTCCTTCTCCCTCCTCTTTCCTTCTGTTTTCACCAGGCAACTTGAATAGTACTGTATTCTGTTTTGTGTTTCCTTCCTCTCTGCTTCCCCATCACCTAATTTTTAAATTACCTGTTTGTGGCCTAGTTTCATAATCTCTCCACCTATAACAGCACTGCATCAACAATTCTGCAATCGCCTTCCCTATAAAACAAGCGTTGTATTCAATATTTTAAAGTAAAAGGTTTTATTGCCTTGCTTTTTATTGGCATCATGTCTGTGATCCTGTTTTGGAGAAAGAATGGGCATTTACAACCCAAATAGGAAGGTTTTGGAAATGTTCTCTTTACTAGCACAAAGAAAGAAAAAAGATAAGAAAAGAAAAATCTCATTTCCCCTCCTAAGGTGACTGCTTATTTTGTGTTTTTTGTATGTTTGTTTTCAGTGCCTACATCTTCTTATAATGGCTTTGAATCTGCCATTGCTCGGGCGTTTCGATCCGCAAATGAAGAGCAGATCTGTCTAGTAGCAACAGTTCGTCTTGTTACTCCACAGTTCTTGAAGGTGTGCAGACTCCTTGATCAATGTGTTGGGGTGTGTGTGTGTGTGTGTATTTGCCTTCAAGTCACTTGTCGTCTTATGGTGACCCCATGAATTTCATAGGGTTTTCTATGGCAATGAATACTCAGAGGAAATTTCTCCCATTTTGTTGTTGTTGTGTGTCTTCAAGTTGTTTCTGACTTACGGCAACCCTAAGGCAAACCTATCATGGGGGTTTTTGGGAGGCAAAATTTGTTCAGGGGAGATTTGCCATTGCCATTTCCTGAGGCTGAGAGCATGTGACTTGCCCAAGGTCACGCAGTGGGTTTCATGGCCTAGCTGGGAATTGAACCCTATGAGATATCTATCTATCTATCTATTCACGTGCAAAAAAGGTGGCATCCTTATGGGATTCAGCTAGTTCAAAGGGCAAGTGTTGTTGTTGTTTTCATGTAACAAAAGAGAAGGAATCCCCTACCTACATGTCAAAAATCAGCTTCTCTAGGGCTGCTGCCACACTGCAGAATTAATGCAGTCTGACACTACTTTAAGTGTCATGGCTCCATCATATGGAATCCTGAGATTTGTAGTTTCTTTTCTGACAGGAAAGGCTAAATATCTCACAAAACTACAAGTCCCAGAATTCCATTGCATCGAGCCATGGCAGTTAAAGTGGTGTCAGACTGCATTAATTCTGACGGGGTGACGTTGTGCAAGTCACACTCTCTCAGCCACAGAGGTTGGCAATGGCAAACCCTCTCTGAGGAAACTTGCCAAGAAAACCCAATGATAGGTTCGCCTTAGGATCTCCATAAGTCAGAAATGACTTTGGAGGTATGAAGGAGGTATGCAGCACTAAAAACAAAATGCAGCCTAGGAGAGAAAGTGAGTTAGAACCATTCTTCTTGTGTTTTAAATGTGAAGCTTTTAAAAAATGGAGCAAAACTCCAAAACATGGTGTCTTACCTGTATGACATATCATCTGAAGGAGTCCCTCACCTTCAGAGCATAAAGTAATGTTTTAATAGGCGGACTAAAGCTTACAAAAGGTTGTGTGTGTGTGTATGTGTATATGTGTGTGGCACATATATATATTTGGACTACAGATCCCAGTCTGGTTTGTACATTTTTCACACAAATGGCTGTGAAGCAAATTTAGTACAATTTCAGATGGTTGATGGTCACTAGTATGATTCAGTGTTCATCTAAAACCATAGTAAACATAACTATCAAATTATTGTCCATCAAAAATGAGCATGCATGGGAGAAATGTCATGCGCTAACCTTGCTCATAACATACTGATGTTCTAGTGCAGGATTGTTGTTTTTTTCATGGTAGCCCATTCTTTAAGATCCACCTGTTGTTGTGACTCACTGAACTTTCATGGATCACAGAATCAATCCCAGTTTGGAAATAACTGCTTTTGGGATGATTTCACCCAGAATTTCCTGGTAGCATTGCCATGATTGTGAAATCTGCAGTGAGGAATTTAAAGGCTTGGTGCCAGCAATCCCCATAGTACTCTCTCAAATTTGGTATTAAGAGAGTTTGTTGTTATGTGCCTTCAAGTTGTTTCCGACATATGGCGACCCTATCCTTAGTTTCTTGTAGTTGCTAGAGGCCTTTTGCAAGTGAACTTGCAGGCCTTGCGTTCAGAAATTGGTGTAGAAGTTGACCTGCATGGTAGGCATTTTATGACATGGTCACTTTAAGAGATAGAAACAATGTCCAAAAGTTAAAACCACTTCTCATGTACAGTGTTCTTGTGTTTTTAAAACAACAACAGGTGACTAATGTACTGAGGTAAAAATTATCCCAACAAATCTACCTGCTTGGTACCTTTTTGTTTTGGTCTCAGTAGTATTAAAACAGAAATGTCCTATACTACGGTACTTTTTTTGGTGATTATGGTTGCATCTGCACTGCAGAAATAATAAAGTTTGACACTGCTTTAACTACCGTGGATCAGTGCTGTGGAATCCTGAGATTTGTAGTTTGTTATGGCAGCAGAGCTCTCTGATAGAGAAGGTTATAAATACCTCACACAACTACAAATCCCATTGAGCCATGGCAGTTAAAGCGGTGTCAAATGGCATTATTTCTGCAGTGCAGATGTCGCCTATGCCAAGAAGGGTAAGTGGCTTATTCTAATGTTGGTAGGGTCACCTCATTTGTGGGAAAGAGGCACAGGAGATGCAAGACATGTAAAATCAACTCTTCTGTAAATGTTCAGGGCCATTTAGCAAATTCAAACAAAAATCCATCAGTGATACCTTTATTGGCTAACCAAAATGCACAATATACTTATTGCAAGCTTTCAAAGGGCTTCTTCATCAGGCAAGATGTTACAAACCAAACAGAAGGAAAACAATTGGAGATGTTAGTCAGATGCCTACATGTTGTTTCAGTCTTTAGTAAGGTGGTATATGGTGGTGAGGATATCTTTTGCAGGCAGGATCCTCCTCCTTCTGGCTTTGTGGCAATAGGGAGATTTGCAAAGTCCAGGAAATTTAAAATCCATTTGCATCTCAACAGGGACCCCTCTTCTGCAATCCAATATGTCTCCATTCCAGTGAGGTCACAGGCCTTCTGTTAAACCAGTACATTGGAATTCCCATGGGGTCGGAAAATACCCAAGAAATCAGTGCCAGTGTTTTTAAATCCATCTGCATAAGGGTTTATTAACATCATTTAGGAGGTTTAATTCTCCCACTGTTACTGATTCTCTCCATGGTCTTGGTCAACTCAACTTGCACCCCATAGAAACAGAATAAAGCTTGCCTTAAGAAGAATGCTCTTAGGGAGTAATTACATCACATTTTAAGGCCTATATAACTAGCAGCCATGTTCACCATATGGTCTCATGTGTTTTGTCAGAAAGACTGTTTGTTCTTCAAAAGTTGCATTTATTTGGGGGGGAAAGAGGAAAGGGGAGTGAGGAGGGAAAACAATTCACATTTCCATCTGTTTTTTGCAGGAACTTTGCAATGTGGAAGAACCATGTGAAGAATTCACATCAAGGCACAGCTTGGAATGGAAATTTTTGTTTTTAGATCACAGGTAAATGGCTGTGTTTCGAAGCAATGCAATTTTGAAGGTAAAATGGAGCTGCGCAGAGTTGGTGGCGTTCACAAGGGGCAGACAAGACTCCTTAAGACGCTGCCAGGGGTTGGATTACTCTTCAGGTTAAGTAAGATACAGAGCATTAAAGCTGCCATGTTGGCTTGGGTCAGACGAATGTATATCTAGTCTAGCATCCTCTCTTCTTGCAGCATCTGCTCTTAATCCAAAAGATTTTTATAGTATGAAAGGTTAAGGGTTGAATCTGATGGTTTCTTTCCTGGGACTTTTTTTTTTTTTTTTTTGATGAAATGAATCTTCAGATCCACCTATTTTGTCCTTGAATATAGAGAGTATATTTCTGGTTACTCTTGTTCTTAGGCTAGCTATAACCAACTTATGGCTTTAAAAACCTGTTATTTTTAGTGGCCTTCTCAGCATACTACAGACATGAAATTCAGAGATTAATCACACATTGTGTGAAGCAGTACTTCCTTCACTTTGATTTTAAACTTGTGCTTTGCCAGTCTTCAAGAATGTGTGTTGGAAAGAGAAAGAAAAATGAAAAGTGGAGCGGAAATTATTTCTGGATTCTGTCTCAACCCGAGTTTTTACAGAATTCCAATATGTTTTCTACTGGTTTATTATTTCTTCCCAAGGTTCAGCCTCCCAGCCCAATGCCCAGTCTTTTAATGATGGTGATTGATTAATAATTAAATGAATGACCATTATAGTCTCAATAATTTTATAGAGACAAGTGTTTATTTATATATTACCTTAGCAACATGACTTATATTGCACAGCAAGAAGACTGCGAGGGGGGGAAAACAAATTATATATTTCTCCTTTATGGTCTCCTCATGGGAAGGTTGTTGTCTCTTGAATCTTCAATTCATTAGTAGTTTACTTTTTGTTCTGGGTCACGTGTGTGTGTTTAAAAATGTTTATTTTTGGTTTTACAGAACCTAAAAATAGAAACGCAGTAATTAAAATATATAGGGGGAAAAACACAAGTTGACCTTTGAGATTGTCCAGTGAAGTTTCCTTTCCCCTGCTTTGTGATGATAGCTTGTCAACATTTAATTTTGTAGTTTATATGCACAGCAGAAATACTGTGATGGCTGGGAAAGCAAACATAATTGTCACTCATGTTATTGACTAGAGCTATAGCTATTGCCTGCTTTGCTGACTTGTGTTCTTGAGATTTTAAAAAAAGCAAATAAAAACCTGCCACATGTTTCCAGTAAAACTCTCCTCTCCATCTCTAGGGCTTTGATCTCTTTTTCATGCTCAAGGGAAATGCTTCATTGGCTTTCCATAATACATTTCAGATATTAAGTGATACATTTTTACTATAATATGCAAAGACCCCATTCATAGTAGCATGAAGACATTGATTGCTTGGAATGGTGAGGAAAGGCTTCATGGAGCTTTAAGTGTGTGCTCTTTCTTAGATTAGAAGATTAACCACAGTTTCCTTTAGATTAACCACAGTTTAGTATTACAGTGCATCCGCACCATACGCGGGCTCACCATACGTGGATGCAAGATCACGTGGACGGCAAGCCCCAGCCCTCTTAATGGCACATGCACCCATGGCGCATGCACAGCACAGTGTGCAGGAGCATACAACCATTGAAATCAATGGGACTTGAGGTTACAGGGGAGGTGGGTCTGGAACAGATCCCCCGTGTAAAACAAGGGTTCACTGTATATCCAAACTGTATAATGTGGGTAACCTTAACCATAGTTGAAACAAGTCAACTTCTTAAACTATGATTTGAACTTGAGGTGTTTTGAAATCAAAGATATAGCCATGTTAGTCTGTAGAATCAGTATGTAGAGAGACCTTGTAGCACCTTTGAGACTAACTGAAAGAAAGAAGTTGGCAGCATGTGCTTTCATAGACTTCAGTCTACTTCCTCAGATGCTACAAAAGCTCATGCCACCAATTTATTTATTTCAATTAATCTCAAATGTGTTACAAGGTTTCTCTACATATTGAGGTGCCTTGATGAGGTATAATTAAGGTTTGTCATAATTTGTGGCTAAATCTAAAACAGAAGCAAAAGCTTCCGGACTCCTTGTGGCCATGCCATAGAAGTGCTTGAGATTTGCTTATGCTGGTTCTTTTAATGCTAAAGTATGGTTCAGTGTTGTATACAACTGGTCTAAACCACAGCTTCACCACAGCTTGGTGAAGAGAAGACTTGAGTGGTAAATGATTGCCCTCTTTAAATCCTTCAAGGGCTGTTACAGAGAGGAGGGGACAGGCTTGTTCTCTGGTGCCACAGAAGGTAGGACCAAGTCTTGAAGTTACAAGAGAGTAGATCTTGATTGAACATTGGGAGGAATTTCTTGATCGTAAGAGTGGTTCAGCAATGGAACCAATTGCCTGGAGAGGTGGTGGGGTCTCCTTCTCTGGATGTCTTTAAAAAGAGACTGGGCAGCTACCTGTTGGGGATGCTTTAGTTCAGTGGTTCCCAAACTCTGATCCTCAATGTGCTTTGGACTTCAGCTTCCAGAAGCCTCAGCCATCTTGGCCAATGGTCTGGGATTCTGGGAGTTGAAGTCCAAAACACCTGGAAAGTCAGAGTTTGGGAATCACTGTGGGATCCTGCATTGAGCAGGGGGTTGAACCCAATGGCCCACGAAGTCCCTTTCCACTCTGATTCTGTTGTTTTAAACATTATGGTTGTATGTACATTCAAAGGGATGTGCTTACTTCCTATTGAAGAAGCATATAATCAATATCCTAAGAGTAAGTGATTCAGTGGTGAGGAATACTGGAAGTTGCTATTCATTAACATCTTGAGAGCTGAATTATTTCCACATCTGAATTAAAATGACCTGAAAATGAGTGATTTTAATTTGTAAAAAAGTATTTTGCCATTTTACAGATTATGCCTTGAATTTATTATCTTGCACACCTATTGGAAAGATGAAAATGCCAAGTCAAACAAAAGTGATAGATAAGATAGAGACTTTTTTGAATGCTTAACACAGAACCAGGATCTTAGAGACATAATACACAGATTGTTCACAGTGTCCTGGAAAGAATATATTATGAAAAATCCTGTTACTATTTTAAACAAGAAAATGTCATAGGAAATTCTATCTTGAACCCCTGGTGTGAAACCATTAATACTCTCGCCTCTTGCCATTGGATGCATTGTTTTGCATATTAGTCATGCTGTCTGGGCATGGTTATTGTTGCTTTTGAAATCCACAAAAAACATGGATTTTCCCCCCCAGGAAAAGTCAGTGTGGGGCTGTAAATTTGTTCAAGGCTGAAGTCTTTTTCTTTTACAGGAACCATCAGAGGTGCTCAATTTATATCAGGGATTGCATTCAGCACCTTGGATAGTGCCTTTAAACCTTGGCATAAAGCCGAGAGTATATTAATTGACCGGTGGTCACTGAAATATACCACCCTCCATAGCGTGTACCCCAAATTGGACACCTTGCTGTTGTATCTTACAAAGCAGCTTATTTAATGTTGCTGCACTTGAGATGTGAGTCTGTCAGCTCAACAAACAAGGCAAAGCGAGGGAAGGATGAGATGTATATCCTCCTCCAGAACAGATCTTAAAGGAAGAAACTGACATAAAGGCAACCCTCAGAGGCAGATTATAAAAATATATAAAGCATGGGATGCTTCTGTGCTACAGTTCTTTAGTGCTACTGAGGTATTGCTTTTATGCAGTCAGCTAGAAGTGGAATGGAGATTCAGCACAAAGCACTTAATGTAGCACCATATTATCCAATAATTCCCTTCCCTGTGGCCAAGATCCACTTATAATGTTTACTAAGATAATGGGGAAAGCCCTGCTGGATCAGTTCAAAGGTTGATTCAGTCCAGCATCCTGTCTACCACAGAAGCCAAACAGATGTCTTTGGGAAGCCATAAGTAGGACATCTATTATATTCCTCAGCAGCTGATATTCAGAGGTGTACTGCCTCTAATCCTGAAAGCAATACCCATTCTTGCTAGTAACCATTTATAACCTTATTCTGCATGAATATGTCTCATGCATTTTAAAATGGGTAGCAAGTACCACAGTTTAAAACAGACTTTTCCTACCTGGTGCCTAAATCTTATAATCTCCTGAGCAGCATGGGTAGTGAACAGTTGGGTTGCCCTCCAAATCCAGTATAGGCTAGTTTAATTCATAATGTAAGTTGGCCCTCCATATTTTTTTTATCAAGCTTATTGTAGGAAATACCAGTGTTAGCAAAACAGATTACTTACATGGTTCCCCAAGTAGTTGTTTGGTCTAAATTAAACAATATAATGAAGCAATTGGCTCTGTTGGCCTTATGATATGCTAACAGTGTGCACTGAGATCTAATACACTTTTAGGTCCTCATCCTAATCTTTAAATTAGAAACCATTTCAACATAAAACAACATTTCAGTGGCATTACTTGACGGTACGCAACACACACACACACACACACACACACACAAAAGAAAGGCTCATCTCCAGGCGCATAAACAAATACTTGCGTGGGACAGGGATGCGTTCTTTTAAAGTCCTATTTGCATGTCATTATGTGCCGGAATTGCAGAGGATTCTGGCATGTCATTTCTAAGCAGCATGCTTGTGCATGTTTTCTTCTTGCTTCTGCACGGGTCCTTTTGCCAACATGAGCAGCTAACCTTTCCAAGAAGCAAATGCTTAGCATTCCACCTGCACAAGGCTCTTGATTTATGTTCCACTAAGAAGCCAAAATCTGAATTACAGCACTTTTGACATCATTTTAATAGCTGTGCCTGCATCCCGCAGAATCCAAAGAATTTTAGTTTGGTGAGGCACTGGCACTCTAGTAGAGAATTCTAAATGCCTCACAAAACTACAAATCCCAGGGGTCTATAGGATAGAGCCATGGAAATTAAAGTAGTATCAGAGTAGTATAATTGAGTTGTATGAAAGAGATCTAAGGCTGAAGATGGATGTTGGTTTCCAGCTCCTGGTTTATATGAAACAAGGAAGCCGAGGTCTTGTAACTGTGTGAGAAGACAAATGTGTATATTAAAAAAACACCCACCAACCTCTTATTTTTTCACATATACATTTTGATGGTCTCTTTGAATTATGTGTCCTTTTATTCTATTTTTCCCTCAGCGGTAGAGGACATTGCAATTTCCATACTACTTATTCTAGCACTTTAAATTGAAATATTTCATATTGTGCTGAGTCACCAGTTTGTTATTTGGAAATCCTAACACAGATATCCAATTCCAAGCAGCACAGGAAGTTACAAATATCCTGGACATGAATAAGATGAAGAGGAAGAATGCCTTTCAGTTTGCATGGCTAATATGCCTTACTCATTTTAAATCACTGTTTTGTTTTGTTTTCCCATTCAGTAGTACAGAAATTCTGCAATAACGATGCCATAAATCTCACTGCTGCACCTTACATAAGTGTTTTTGCAACATGAGCTTTTTTTAAAAAAAAAGTGTTTGTAAAAAGAAGGCAAATAAATTATTATGGGCCTTCAAAAGGGATTATTTTAGTGGCATTAAATGAAATCTCAGTTTTCATCAGCATCACAGAAGGCAATTTGCGGCCGATTGCTGGAGGAAGGAAAAATGTATCATCTGAAATCAGATGTATCATCTGAAAAAAAAAGTGTAATTTAAACAACTTGCAGTACATGATTCTATTTGTGTTTACTTAAGCAAGCTCAGACTTCAATGGGACTTGCTCCTAAGTCAGTGTAGGACAGCCTTGTTGCATTTTCCTGTGATAAACTGGATCTCTGTAAGTAGATCAAACTATAGTTTTTTTGTGGGTTTTTCGGGCTGTGTGGCCATGTTCTAGAAGAGTTTCTTTCTGACGGTTCGCCAGCATCTGTGGCTGGCATTTTCAGAGAATACTGGAATGGAAGAGAGTGGGTCTATATATACTGTGAGACCCTGGGTAGGGAGGAGTGGTTCCCAGGTGAACTGTGTGTTGTTCTGTGTTGAATAGGTATTGTTCTGCTGTTAATGGCATGGCTTCAGGGTGGGAGGATATGCAATCAAGGATATTGTCTGCTATTGTCTGCTGGGAAAGCCCCTGACCCTGGTTGCTTTCCCATTTGCATTTGCTGAGTGCTGATTTTCTTATTTTGTAGGACTGGTAGCCAAACCTTGTTGATCAAACTGCTTCATACCAAGTCTGCTTAATGCTTCATATTGGTGGCTTAGTGGTTAGAGTCTAACCTAATTGTATCTGTCATGGCTCTTCAAAGTAGCAGGTAGACATATTTACAAGTTCTCGACCTCATGAAAAGGGCCAGGGAGCCTTTGGCCCTCCAGATGTTTTGGATTATACAGTACAGGCATGGCAATCATGTGGCCCTCCAGATATTGCCGGATTACAACTTCCAGAAGACCCTAGTTAGCATAGGCAATGATGTTGAATGCTGAGAGCTGCCATGTGATTCTCATGGTTGCTCCAGTGTGATGGAGGGAAGTTTGTGGCCGATTGCTGGTGGAAGGAAAATGAAAAGCTGTGGTGTGTGTGTATATATATATATATATATATATATATATTGGAGTAAAAGGGAAAAGAGAATGGCTAACAAGTGGGAACTCTGACTTGGAGCACTCCACACTGCAACATTGTGTTGCAGAACCCGTATAATAGCCATTGCCAGACCTGCCCAGTTCACCATCTGAAGTCTATTTCACACATCATTACCAGTAACAAACCTAGATCTGCTGCCAGGCGTACACCCAGTAAAAATCTACAGCTAATCTGAGGCATGTCTTTGAACATACATACACAGACTCCTACATACACACGTTCACTTTATTGCTGCACATATTTCTATTTTTGGAAAGCAATATGCTTATTTTTGGTCCATTTCCATTGTCCTAAAACAGAATGCACTCTCCATATTTTTTTTTTTCTGAACCAAATTCCATATTTTAAAACATAAGCTTTGTCGGCATCTGCAACCTAGGTTGCATCTGCACTGCATAAATAATGTGATCTGACAACACTTTAACTATCACGGCTCGATGCTATGGAATTCTGGGATTTGTAGTTTCTTGTGGCACAGGAGAGCTCTGACAGAGAAGGCTAAATATATCACAAAACTACAAAGCCCATAATTCAGTAGCATTGAGCCATAGCAGTTAAACTCGTGTCAAGCTGCGTTATTTCTGTAGTGCAGATGCAGCTCCTATTTGTAGGTCAGCTTGTAACACTTGCCTTTCACAAAATGCCTATTGCAGTCCAGTGGAACAAAGGAAGAACAAAAGGGATTTTTCCCGATTATGCAATCATGCCTCCAGCTTGTTCTTGTGAATGCTGTAATTTTAAGAACATTAACTATTTCCTCAATATATGCAGGTTGCCATTCATAGCTTTTTACTCTAAATTAAAGGAGTATTTGGGCAGGATTATGCCGAATATGCTGTTACCAACCTGAAGCACAGTCTTCAGTGAGTTTACTTGGAAGTAAATCCCATTGTGATAAGTGGAACTTACTCTAGTCCAGGGATGGGAATCATGCAGCCCACTAGAGGTTACTGGATTGCAGCTCCCAGCATAGCCAATGGTGGGGAATGCTAGGAGATGCAGTTTAGTAACCTCAAGAGTGCAGGAGGGCTGGATGATTCCCACTCCTGGGTACCTTTTACACTATCCAATTATAGCATTGGTTCTATTATAACTCCCACGTTTCCAGCCTATGGAATTCTGGGGCTTAATAGTTTAAGTTGTTGTTGTTGTGAGCCTTCAAGTCATTTCCAACTTATAGCAACCCTAAGGTGAACCTATCGTGGGGTTTTCTGGGGCTGAGAGTGTGTGACGTGCCCAAGGTCACCCAGTGAGTTTCCACCGCTGAGCGGGGAATTGAATGCTGATCTCCAGAGTCATAGTCCAATGCTCAAACCACTGCAACATGCTGGCTCTCTATTTATAGTTTGTTGTTAACTGAGGTCGAGTTGACCTAGATTCATGGGGACCCTGTGCATGATGCATCTCCAAGCACCCCATCCTCCACTGCTCTGCTTAAGTCTTGCAGATTCAGGCCCCAATTGATTCTTGCCATCTGGTGCGTGGTCTTCCTCTCTTTCTACTGCCCTCTCCCTTTCCCAGCATCATTGTCTTTTCCAACAAATCATGCCCCTTTATGATGTGGCCAAAGTACGACAACCTCAATTTAGTCATCTTGACTTCCAGGAAGAGTTCAGGCTTTATTTGTTCAAGGACCCATTTGTTTGTCTTCTTGGCCATCCATGGTATCCTCATATATCCACTCTTCTCCACATCAGAAATAAGTTGATTTTCTTTCTATCAGCGTTCTTCCCTGTCCAGCTCTCACATCTGTACAAGGTGATGGGGAATACAATGACTTGGACTATCCTCACTTTAGTGTTCAGATTTATATCTTTGCACTTTTGCCCTCCCCAGTCCTAGTCTTCTTCTAATTTCTTGACTGCAGTCACCATTTCGGTCAGTATTTGATCCAAGCTATGGGAACTCTTTGACTGTTTTAATTTCCTCCTTATCTTGGATGAATTCTTGTAGATCTTCCATAGTCATTATTTTTGTTTCCTTAATGTTCAGCATTAAGCCTACTTCCTAGAAGAAGCTTCTTGGCTCTTTCTTCCTTAGTCTTTTTCAGTAATTGCTCCAGGAGCTTGTGGGTTTCTGCTAGTCGTTTTGTGTCATCTGCATATCTTAGCTTGTAAATGTTCTTTTCCCTGATCTTCACTCCTCTTGCCTCTGAATCTAAGCCTGCTGTATGTACAATATTTTCTGCACACAGGTTGAATAAATAGAGTGATAGTGTGCAGCCTTGCCTGACCCCTTTGCCTATTGGGAACCCTTCTGTTTCTCCATATTCTCTTCTAATGGCAGCCTCTTGTCCTGAGTACAGGTTATGTATGCATCAGGATGATCAGATGTTGTGGCACTCCCATTCCTCTGAGAGCAAGCCATAGCTTTTCATGATCTATCTAGAGTATCTAGAATTATCAGCCAGAGAGGTCCTAAGTACCTCCCCAGATTCCGTAGGATGCAGCCATGGCAGTTAAAGTGGAATCATAGCACTAAAACTGCATTGTGTGAATGGACCCTTACTCTGTTCCCAGTGTGTTTAGGACTGCGGGTGTCCAAGACTGAAGTCTTCTGCATCCTTAGGTAAAAGTAAGCATCTTTAAGGAGAGTGGGTTGTACCGCTGACATATTTCAGCTTGGGCTGAAAGGTAAGACTATGGCAGTTATAAGAACCATGCAGCCTTCGCAATGCTGTTGGACTACAACTCCCAGCATTCCTCACCAAGGCTAAGGCCACATTTGAAGGGGAATGTGATTCCAACTCTTGAACTACAAATATGTGGTGCCTTTTGGCTCTCCAGATGTTTTGGGTTTCTAGTCCTCGAACACCCAGCCACCACAGTCAGTGTGGTAAAGGAATATGGGAGTTATTGTTCAAAACATCTGGAGGGCCAAATGTTCCTAACCCCAGGGGCAGGAGATAGGGCCGAGGGACTTCAGCTCCCAGAAGCCTCAGCCATGTTGGCCAATAGTCCCATGTTGGCCAATAGCTCCTGGGATTCTGGGAGCTGAAGTCCCTTGGCCCTTAAAGGGGAAAGGTTGCTTACCCCTGAGATAGATGTTTTATGTCTTACGAAGAAGCATATGTTGTCCTGTTGCTTGCTACTTACTTACACTATTCTTGCTTATAAACAGAACAATTATGCAATATCCACTGTGGATGTTTGTCCCCAGCGTTTGCCACCATTTGAAGATAATTACTTGACAATAGCAACCTTGGTTTAATAATAATGTGTCTGTTCACTTAAGGATTATGTCTGTGTTTGCGGTGGCTAGCTGAGACCAAAGGAGGATGGGAATCAAACCAGCCAGATCTCAAGTCTTGGGAGAAGTACTTTTTTCAACTCCTGCTCCCAGAACCATATGTTTGGAGGATTCTGGAAGTTGCAGTCCAAAAAAGTAATGTTATTCATACTCTGGATCTGCTGCTGTACCTTAACATACTTTGATTTGTATCAATCAACATGCTAAGCTTCTCCAGGTGTTACATTACCTGCTAAAGTCAGTATGGGGAACCTATGGCATCCCAGTTGTTGCTGGACTACATCTCCCTTCATGCTTGGCCATTGGATATGCTGGCTGGGTATGATAGATAGAGTTGTAGTTGAACACTTCTTCAAGGCACCAGTCTGGGGAAGGCTGTTCTGGTATTATGACATGCAGATGCAGCCCTGGCTGTTTAGCTGGCAGATTCATTACACAGTCTTTATATATTGCATGTATGCATATTCCCTCCAACATTTCATAGATGAAAACTGGGACACATGCAGCCAAGTAACATCAGAATGTGGTTAAGATGACAAAAGGGGGGTTGCAGACTGCCAGAAATAGTGCAAATTGAGTCCACTTTTAGGGTTAGGGTTAGGGAATCATGGGAACTGTATTTTATTGTGGCACCAGAGCTCTCTGACAGAGAAGGCTCAATGTCTCAGAAAACAAACAAACAATTCACATGATTTCCTAGCACTAATCCTAACCCTAAAAGTGGACTCAATTTGCACTATTTCTGGCAGTCTGCAACCCCCCAAAGTTATCTTATGAGGAAGAACATACAAATGAGGAAAGGTTGCAGCAGTTTGCTTTTGCCAGTGCTTACTGGGAAGGGCAAAATTCTACCCCTTCTCTCCTCTTGCTGATAAACTACTTACGTTGTTATCATTATCATTATCATCTTTCTTTATATCCTGCCTTTTCCTCAGTTTGACACTCAAAGCAGCTTACAAGAAGTTAAAAAATACATTGTTCAAAATTCACAAGATACAAAAGTTAAATCAATAAAAACACTCAAAACTCAGAAGATGGCAATGGCAAACCCCTTCTGAACAAACCTCACCATAAATCAGAAATGAACTGAAGGCACACAACAGCAGCAGCAACAACAACAACAATCAATTAAAAAATAAATCCAGATAAAAAATACTATTTTACATGCATACTTTTGCATTTTGAACTAAATTTGCATCAAATGAAGTAAGAGGGAAAGTGGGAGGAGGACAGAGAAATTGAGACATTTTAAAAACTGGAAACAATAGGAAAACAGATGATGATTAATAGGAACTGTCCTGCCAAAGTTGAAGGGAATGTGTATGGACATCTAGAGTCCTTGTTAAACTATAAAACCCTAAATCATGTATAAAGACACCTTTGTTCTCTAAACCATTTAAAAACATAGGAAAATGCCATACCATTGGTCCATCTGGCTTACTATAGTGTACTGTTATTGGCTCTCCACAAACAAGAGTTCTTTTAAAAACCAGTGAAACTTATTACTGTATTTCATTCTTTCAATCAAGCTTCTTTTTACGGTTCTGTCTGATCTGAATAAATTTGTTTTACACTTCTTTTTTGTTTTGTTTTTTGTAAGGTCTGATAAACTCATAATATAATAATCCATTTTCGCTGGGTTTTTTTCTTTAAAAATTACTAAAATATTCTCAAAATAACACAGCACCAATTTTTTTACTCACTGTTTTTCCTTTGCTTTCAGAGCCCCACCTATTATAGGATATTTGCCATTTGAGGTGCTTGGGACATCAGGTTACGACTATTATCACGCCGATGACCTGGAGCTTCTTGCTAGGTGCCATGAACACTGTAAGTGATTTTGTTCCTTGCTTGCAGGGATTTGTGTGTATTTGAATTGATCATTTTCTTCATTTAAAATGTTTGTGCAGACATCTATAGCCATGCATAAACATTTATGAGAAACAGTTCCACTTTGCCCTCAGTTCTAAACATAAGGCCAAAGTAGATATTTAAACATGCAGGTTTTTGGAAGGTAGATTCTACAGGTGTATTTGGGAAAGAGAAGGGAAGTAAACATGATCAAAACAGATATGAGGAGGAAATTATTATTTAGCTTTCTAATCCACCTCCCACTGTTCAAATCTGAAGGAAAATTTCTCTGCTGTTTGCAGCTGCTATTTAAATTGCAAAGAACTCCCCACCAAAAGAGGAATTTTTCCTCAGAAATGCAGCTAGCAAGGAAAGGATTTAATTAAGATTCCCATTAGTACCTTCCTTCTCTCTCAGTCTGAGAGAGAAAAACAAAAACAACCTAGGATATTAGTATGAAAATAATA
This sequence comes from Phrynosoma blainvillii, assembly GCA_026167975.1. Taxonomy (NCBI): domain Eukaryota; kingdom Metazoa; phylum Chordata; class Lepidosauria; order Squamata; family Phrynosomatidae; genus Phrynosoma; species Phrynosoma blainvillii. Next base: position 23,947,070 of record JANUYF010000009.1, on the reverse strand, counting down.
CATCATCATCCCTTTCACTAAAGGCTGTAGGTGCATTTTTTAACTTGCAGAGCTCTGTGGAGCTCAAAAGCTTGCTCTTTTCCCAACTCATTTTGGATGGTAAAGGCTATCATCCAAGTCATTTTGGAAGTAGGAAGAAATTCCTCAGTGGCTGCAGTGCCGTTGGGGTGGAAGGGATATTTGTCACATGAGAACTAGTTGTCCGGACTTCAGCAAGTGAAAAACAGGCTTCAAAGAAATTCTCCTCCTGCTGTTATTTGAATTTTGGAAAATCCACATGTGCTCAGTGAATTGCAAAAAGAACATTTAACATCATGTCACCTCAACACCTACCAAAATGTTCCTGATGCAAAAACATGAATACCCCTTGAGGAAGCCTCATAGGAATGGAGGTATATTGGATTACAAGAGAGGGTTCCTTGTTGAGATGCAAATATACTTTAAATTGCCTGGACTTTGCAAATCTCCCAATATCCACATGGCCAGAAGGAGGAGGGCCAGCCTGCAAAAGATACCTTCCACTTACCATCTTAACTAAGGACAGAAACATCAAAATGCAGGCATCTGACTAACATCTCCAATATTTTCTCCTGTTTGGTTTGTAACATCTTGCCTGATGAAGAAGCCAGTGGAGCTTCGAAAGCTTGCAACAAATATATTGTGCATTTTGGTTGGCCAATAAAGGTAGCACTGTTTGGTGGATTTTTGTTTGAATCATGAGTAGTCTGACATTCAAGTTTCTTACAATACCTCTCTTCCACCTGTGGTTCTTGACCTAGCTTAGGAGGAATAAAGTGTGCGGTCAATATCCTTATTATGAGCATATAGTACTACATTATTCTGTGCTAGGTTGGCCTAGGATGAGATGTTCCTTCTTTTTCATGTATCACCTTCATCAGTCTCAGTTTGAAATTACAGAAAGAAGCTCTCTTGCTCTCTGTCTTTATCACTCAGACCTTGTAACTAGGGCAACAAACCAAGGACCTGGGTATATTTGATTTGCACGTTAAAACCTCCATTGAGATGGTGCCTGCCTTTTCCACAGGGCTAAAGGAACAAGAATTAAACTGATCCGTGCTGAAAAGCTCACTCTAACTCTTGGCAGAGCCTGGACTGCATGACCTGTTACACAGTGTGCTGGATGTTCTCATTAACCAGATTAAGAGGCATATTTAACTCACTGCCAAGTTTTGTTGTTCGTTTCTCTTTTAGCTCTCCTTGGGCGCATCCAAATCCTGCCTCTCTCTAAGTACGGAACTAACCAGGCTGTTGGCTTGCTTTTTGAGTAGAGAGGCCACTGTTTTTGCAGGCACTGTTCCTATGTCTGTTGATAGCAGCTTAATGCACATCAATTTAGTAGGTGAAACTGTTCCCTGGAAAAGGTCTGGTTGTTCAAGACATTGGACAGTTTGGACAAGCTAACCTTTTTTTATGGACTCTAAGTCTTTGCAGACTGCCAGAAATAGTGCAAATTGAGTCCACTTTAAGGGTTAGGGTTATTGCTAGGGAGTCATGGGAATTGTGGTTTTTTTTGTGTGTGTTTTTTCTGAGACATTGACCTTTCTCTGTCAGAGAGCTCTGGTGCCACAATAAAATACAGTTCCCATGATTCCCTAACCCTAACTCTAAAAGTGGACTCAATTTGCACTATTTTTGGCAGTCTGCAAAGGCCCTATAACTCAGAGAATCAGCTAACAAACATAGCTACTGGTAAGGGTGCAGGAAAGGTGGCAGCAACTCAAATTTTGGGAATAGGGTTGATAGAATGGCAGAAAAGGTTCCTACTTCTTTTTGCTTCATTTGTCTCACCACCTGGTGAAGTTTTGGGGAACTCCCATAAAGATTTTTTCATAGATGTGGTTTGAGGCCCTAAATACCCTAAGGGTATTTTCTTAGAAGATAAGCAGGATCAGCTCTGGTTAGTACTGGGATGGGAGATTGCCAACAAATTACCAGGTGCTGTAGGCTATATTTCAAAGGAAGAAACTGGCAAAATTACCTCTTGCCTAAGAAACCTCTGTGAAATTCACGCAAGTCAACAAGTGACTTGAAGGCACACATATACACACATGGTTGGGGAGCTGTAGCATTGAACAGCTCTGAGTTGCAGCTTCTTCTATGATCCTCTTGCTGTGCCATTGTTTTGCAATGTTGTTTAAAGAAAATTCTTGCAATGCCAGATTTCTTTATGAACTCCATGTGGCGGTGGGGCTGCCAGTTTCCAACCTAGAAGCTGCTGAAGCTTTACAAATATTTTAATGGTGGATTCTCACACCTGCCCCTTCCCTGATCATCTTAATCCTATTCCCTTTGTTGGAGGAGCCTTAACCCCAGGTTTAAAAGAGGGGGAAGTTGTGGCTAAAAGGAGCAGAGGAGAAGCCTGACCTGCTATTTCAGGGCGGATGCTCTAAACAGGTTTTGTTTAAAATCAGTATAGTTTCTAAAGCAAGCCTAGAAAATATTGTGAGCTAGCAAATGGAAGAGTTGAATATTGGGCCTTGTCGTATTCTTGAATCATAGGACGTTACCACACGTGGGCCAGAAACCGATAATAAAGTGGAAATGAGGCATTCCGAAAATAAACTGAAAATAAACCTTGATTCCACAAATGGCTTTCACACATAATTACCTTAATTGCGAAATTACAGTAAGCGCATTTATGTTCACACACAAGTGAGAAAAGCCCGTAAATGTACTAGAAATGATCTTGCACATGCGCAGATAGAGGAATGCTCGCTGGAACCATGGGAAAAAACAGGGAAATGCTCCCAAATGCTAATTTGCTTTTCACATTATGGTAAATGCAAAATTACTCTAATTTTGCAAATGCATTTCCTCAAAACTACCGAATTTCAAAAAATCTCGGATAACACCAGTTTCTGTCCAGTTTCTGTCCAGTTTCTGTGCGACGTCGTGTGAAATCGTGAGGCACAAATCCAGTTTCTGTTTGGGATTTGTGTGGATTAACCAGCAGATTTCCCCCGTGTGATAACGTCCATAGAATCATAAATCTTTGAGCTGGAAGAGACCATGAGGTCTCTAGTCCAACCATCACCATGCAGAAATGCACAACTATAGCACTCCTCAAAGAAGTCCATCCAACCTCTGCTTAAAGTTTTCCAAAGATGGAGACTCCACTGCCCTCTGAGGCAGACTATTAACAGCTTTTACAGTAAATAAGTGCTGCCCAATGTTTAGCTGGAATCTCCTTTCTTGTAATTTGAATCCATTGGTTTGTGTTCTAGTCTCTGGAGCAGCAGAAAACATGCTGGTTCCATCTTCTACATGACATCCTTTGGGATAAAGACAGCTATCATTTCACTTCTCCTCTTCTCTAAGCTAAACATAATCAGTTCCCTAAGTCATTCTTCATAAAGCTTGGGTTGTAGACCTTTCATCATTTTGGTCTCTCATTGATGCCAATGTTGGTTTCTTACTAACACCAAGCTTTTGATTAAAGCCTTTGGGGCCTGATATGCTTTTCAAATGTACGTGTACATGTTTTTAACTGCCTGAACCTTTTAAGCTGTTTTAACTATTTAATCAGGTTCGATCCTGCTTAAATTATTTTATTGTACTAAATCTGGAATTGTTTTAAATGTTTATATTGTGGAGGAAAGAAGAGAATAGTAATCCCTATTTGTTGTTGTTGTTAACTGCCCGACCCTATGGATGAGACCTCTTCAAGACTCTGTCTTCCATATATAGACCCTTTCTCCTCCATTCCGGTTTTCTCTGAAGATGCTAGCCACAGATGCTGGCGAAACGTCAGAAAGAAACTCCTCTAGAACATGGCCACACAGCCCGAAAAACCCACAAAAAACTGTCTTCCATTGCTCTGCTTAATTCCTGCAACCCCATACCTGTGATCCCTATAATCCCTATAGTGCCCCCAAAAGACACTGGCGCACATAAGGGAAACTTATGTGGAAATATATGGGGATGCCCCCAATGGAATTTCAGCCAAGATGTGGGGACTAGTTTGAAAGGAACAAAACATTCACATTAGAAATACTTTAGCTGACATGTGGGGTTCAACCTGTTTATTGTTTTAAAAGTGGCCTTTCCTGATTGATCCCAGCCTCAGCAGCTATGCCCTTTCTCTTTGTGTCTCTGATTGCCACTGTCTGATTCTTTTCATTGTTTATTTTATGTTATTTATGATTTATTTGGTTTTAATGGATGTTAGTTTAATATGTTTTTATGGGGGAGGGTGGGGGTTTGGGGTTTTTAGATTGTATTGATATATTTTTAATTGCTGTAAGCCGCCCCGATTGTTTTAACAGAGGAGCGGGGTATAAATAAATTTTGTTATTTATTATTATTAAGTGCAAAAGCCATGAACATTTCAAATTAGCAGCGAAGCTCTCTATAGGCCATTGTTTTTATATTAGTGTGTTCCTGACTTTAAGCTCACTGTGCTTGGATGCGGGTGTACTTTTAAAATGACTAGTTTGAGGAAGGAACAAGGAGGAAATGAATATTCGGACCCTATTTCTGGCTACACCAGTTCCCCATCCTGCACAACCAACTGTTTGACAGTCAGAATACAATTGCAGTCCTTTATATGGGCCAAAAGATGTTAAAAGAGGAGTCTGCCAGTATTTGAGCCGTTTAGGCAAACCTTAACGTGTTCTTTAGATTTTGGCTCATGCCATGGAACATATGTTGGAACACATGGGATCTACACATATGTTTCTGTGTACACATGATATGGAGAGTAAATGTCTTCTTGGATCAAAGATGGGAAAAACTTAATGGGTATAAGCCTGCTGACACACTGCAGAATTAATGAGGTTTTACACCATTTTAACTGTCTGGGAGGTATAGCACAAGAAATAACTTTCCTTCTTCTTCCTTTTTAAAAAAGTTTTGATATACAAATAATAACACGTGTTCCAATGGGATATACATATATTTATTTTGTATATATTAGTTAATTTATCCATCTCTGCTATACACATAAACAAATCACCATAGATATCACATCCCTCCCCCCAAAAAAACCCAAATCTCAGAATATACAAACATAACAAAATACAAAATATCCCATAAGTATTTGTATCTAAATGAATCCAGAACACATCCCACACCAACATTAAACATAAACTTGATTTCCTAGTTTCTTAACATTGGTATTAATGTAGCACCTAGCTATCTTTCCTTCTAACAAATGTAATATCTACTTGTACCCTTAACTTGGAAGAAGAAACCATCAACTGACAAATCAAGTCTCAAAACCAACAGGTGTCATCTTTTTTTTTCACGTATAAATTGCAGGAAAGGCTTCTGCTCTTTTACAAATTTATACGCTGATTTCTCCCTCAATAGGATAGTTAATTTATCCATCTCTGCTAAACTGAACATCTTTATTATCCATTGTTCTATTGAGATGATCTCCATACTTTTCCATCTCTGGGCATGTAGTATCCTTGCCACCGTGATCATATATTGGACCATCTTTTCTTGTTGTTTACAAGCAATAACTTTCTGGGCTCAAGAACTTACATTTAATATTAATAATAATAATAATTACATTATTATAAATAATATTTATATCATTATATTTTTATTTATATTTTCCCGCCTCTCCCTGTGGATCAAGGCAGGATTACAACAAAAATATTTAGTGAGATGTATGGCAAAATTTATTATAAAAGCTGCCCATTTGAGAGAGCAATTTATTATTCATCATGGAGTGTTGTGTTATGGTGATGATCTTATTTAAACTCCTTAGTTTTTCAGTTATGTCCCCCAGTTTTAGCTTGTTATATTTTATATTGTATTGGTAGTTTATTTTGTATACCATTATATTTATTTAGCTGTTTATTTAAACAAATACGTTTTAACCCCATTTCATCTTATATTTGTCTTAGGACTGAGCTATTTTACTATTTGTTTGCATTTTGATACGCTGTATTTTGTATTTGAAATACTGTATTCTATTGGCTATTTTATTTTATTTTATTTATTCTATTTTTATTTATTTTATTCTATTACATTTTATGCTTTTATAGTTTTATTACTGTTGTTTGATTTTACTATTTTATTGTTTGTATTTTGCATATTGTATTCATTTTATTGTGTAATCCCGCCTCGATCCGTAGGGAGAGGCAGGAAATATGAATAAAATTTTATTATTGTTGTTGTTGTTGCTATTGCTATTGTTATTGTTGATACGGTCAGACGACTAATCAATAAAACTTGTTCTGTTTCTGGGCTCCAGGTGTTTAATAAAATGGTTGTTGTTGTTGTTTTTAAATATACAGTGATGCAGTTTGGAAAAGGGAAGTCTTGCTACTATAGATTCTTGACCAAAGGGCAGCAGTGGATATGGTTGCAAACACACTACTACATCACCTACCATCAGTGGAACTCCAAGCCTGAGTTTATTGTGTGCACCCACACTGTTGTTAGGTAAGAAAATCTATCTGCTCACATCCTTGGCTCTGTGAATTGGCTCACTGACGTACTCAATTATATAAAATAATTGTGGCTGAGAATTGAAGTTGGGGGGCAGTCACAGTGTTTTTATTACTTGTTTCTCTTTGGCAGCTGAGGCAGAAGACTGAAAGCAGCGTTGGCTGCCAGTATTACTATGTCCTGCTTTATTTTTCTCTTCACTAGCACGACTAGTGAAATTTTAAATGCCATTTTCTTTAAAAACTAAATCTGAAACACTTTCTAGTTGCCATTGTCTTGGGCCGGAGCTGCACTGCAGAAATAATGCAGTTTGACAACATTTAAACTGCCATGGCTTCATGCTATGAAATTCTGGGATTTGCGATTTGTTGTGGCATAAGAGCCCTCTGACACTGAAGACTAAATATCTCACAAAACTACAAATCCTAGAATTCCATAGCATTGAGCCAGGGCAATTAAAGCGGTGTCAAACTGCTTTATTTCTGCTATGCAGATTAGACCTTAATCTCTTAATAATGGTTGTGTTCTCATTTAAAGCTAAATGAGCCGCAACAAACCTGGAGTTCTCGTGATCCCACTCTCCAACCTGCTTTTCTGGCACTATGGCCAGGAGGAATTCAGAAACGTTCATTTCAGTTTTAGACTTAATTGCAGCTTGCTATAATGGCCACACTTGGATAAACTGCAGTTAGGGTCTGAGCAGACCGGCATAAAGAGCTGGCCTGGGGGCAGAGTGGAGGCTTGGCAACCGCATGCCGGACACCCCAACTCTGCCCTTCATGCTGCGTATCCCACCATTTGGCGGGAAGCGTCAGGGCGCTCCCTTGGCACAGCTTCCACACATGCTGCGCCAAAGGAGTTCTGAAGAGCCACCGTCACAGCGGCAAGGGTGGCTTTTTACTGCTCCAAAAAGGAGTGACATTTGCCACCTCTTTTTAGAGCAGCAAAGAACCGGATCCAGAGAGCAAAGGGGCAGCCTGCCACCACCCCTTTTTGGGCAGTCTGTACAGCCCCTTAGTCTTACACAGAGACTCAGGGACCGGTAGGGATGTATCTTCATGGATAGAGCAATTTGAAGCCACCTTCAAACCAAAGGGTACAAAGGCAGTTGTTTCCCTATTTATTGCAGTCCTCTAACTGTTGGTTAAGGTATAACACTAAACTGTGGTTAATCTGAAGAGGGATCAGAAGCTTCCAATCATATTGTGACCAAGTCATAGGAAAAGAAGTGAGGGAGGTGACTTGAGGTTGAGGTGTGATATGCCTTGTCCTTATAATGCGGAGACTCAATGTGTTCTAGCAGGTGTGCCATAAGAACAGAGTGCACTTGGTAGAACATACCCTAGGTTCCTCTGAAGGTTCAGATTCTGTTGCAGAGAAGTCACAGAAGTCAATTCAATGGAGAAAAGGTTATCCAAAAGATCAGGAGTAATATACAGTTGGCCCTCCACATTTGCGGCTTTGACTTTTGCAGATTTGATTATTCGCAGATTTGATTAATATGTTATTTCTAGGAATCTTTAGGTTCTCCAGTGCAACTCTATGGCTAGATGTCCTCTTGTGCAACTTCTGGTGAAAGTTGACCATAGAGACTCCTACAGAGAACACTTAATCTAGGCATTTGTAGGTCCTCCAGCACAGTTTCTGTGGTCAATTTCAAGCAGATGTTGACAACAGAGTCGTGCTGGAGGGTCTAGCGGGTTCTAGAGAGATGTTATTTCAGGTTTAAAAATTAGTGGGTTTTTTATATGCAGTTTTCCCACTTTCATGCAGGTCCTGCATCCCTAACCCCAGCAAATGTGGAGGGCCCATTGTAATGTTGGAGAGAAACAATAGGGCCAGGAAGATAATACCTACTCACCATTAAGTTTCCATGTTGTACTGTTGGGCCAATAATTATTTCTTTGTTGTTGTGGAGATAAAATGTTAGAAGAAGAAGGAATCTTGTACATCCTCTGAGCTCCTGGGTAATAAATACCAGCCTCTGATGGAGAAATGAGCAGTTTTGAGAAAGGAAATAGAAAGCAACATAAAATGTACACTTATTATTGAAAACTCCCTTGTCTTTTTTCCTTTTCCTTTTTAAAAAAGCTATGCTGAGGTTCGAGCTGAAAGAAGAAGAGATCTTGGCCTTGAAGAGTCATCAATTGAATTAGCATCTTCATCCCTGAAGGTACTGTGTGCTGTAAATTGTGAATAAGAGATATTGGTTGTACAGTGCTTACAGTATTTGTACTGTGGCAAAATGGCATTTTGCAAGGAGGAGAATGAGACTCTGGGGGTTACATTTCGTTTCTTGTTATCTAAGGCTTCCAGGATTTTAATCTTAAGGCTTTTCAGGACTTTTGTTACAAATCTGCAAGTGAAATAGGTAATTGCACCTGTTTTTATGCTGCCACATCTGTTGTTTTTTTGGGGGTTTTTTTTTGTGGTGTGTTTGTCTGAACATCCTATATTCTTACAAGATGTGGATGTGCTCTGTCTGCATATATTTTAAAAGGTACACAAATTTATTTTTGGGATGCGACAACCCACATCTGTTTTGGAAAGAAATTCCATGTGTGAGTAGGGTGCAGTTTCCAGGATCAAGACTCTTGCCTGCAAAGTTTCTTTCCAGAATAGAGGACCAAGCATACTATTCTGACTTTATATTTATATGATATTTTTCTTGCATTAATAAGTCAGTACAGTCCAGCACTCCTGCTTGACAGTCTGCTTGACAGTCACCAGTGCATAAGAAGAAGGTGGGAGCAACTCCATAGGAATCAAACAAGTATGGCTATTTGAGTTTTGCAGAGTTGCTTTACAAACAGTGTGCAGCTCATCCGCACTGCAGGAATAATCCAGTTTGACATCACTTTAACTGCCATGGCTCAAGGCTATGGAATACTGGGAATTGTAGTTTGTTGTCGCACCATAGTTCTCTGACAAAACTACATTTCCCAAAAAAGGCCACCGTTGGCTGTCAAGAGTCTATCTAGTCAACTATAGTAGTTTCCTTGGTGTTGTGGAGTCTCTTTATGAGACTTTTCATCATGCAACCCTTTAATATAATAGACTTCCAGATGGCACTGGGCAACAGCTTCCAGAATCCTTGGCCATCAGCCATGCTGGTTGTGGCTTCTGAGAGTTGCTAGCCAACTTCAGTTTTTGGATCCACGTTTAAGAACAACTATTTTAATTTTCATGAATTTGAGCCTGGGATCTTTTACCTACACATAGAGTTTTGAAAAGTAACTTTTTTGGATTAAATGTCCAAGAATCTCCTGGCCAATAGGGCTATTGGTTTAGCTCTGCTCATACTTGGCAAGTATTGCCTCCCTGCACATAAGCTATATATATATAGATATAGATATAGATATAGATATAGATATATAGATATAGATATAGATATATACACACACCCTTGCTACCCATATGTGAAAAATGTGCCAGCAGAGTAGTTGGGAAGCATAGACAGCTACATCTATGGGGCTTCTATGCTGACTCACCAGTTCTGGCCAGACAACGACTGAAAGTGAAGGGATGATTTATTGATCTGTTTTCTCTCTGTATCAGTGCGGGGGTTTTAGAAGCTAGGCATAATGGTATTTGGGAATAGGCAGGACTGTGGCCGTGACAACACTTTCCATTGCCTTTAAAAATAATCAATCTGGCATAGTCATGCCTGCCCAATTAATAGGGTCAGCTCAGTTAACATTTTAAAAATAAACCTTTGACAGTGTTTGAATAATGAGTTGCAAAAGTGACATGACATCAAACTGTGCACTTTTATAGTATAGCTTAAAAAAATTAAAATATTTTTACAGCTTCTTAAATCCTTTTCCAGAAATTTGAAACTAAAATCTGGCTTTTGCACAATTGGTGATAACATTCCTTAAGTTTATTTATTTGTAACCTTCAGAAGGGACTCCAAGCGTAGTTCTCCATACTTTAAATAGGAAGCCAAGTTTTCTGGAGGGAACTATATCATTATAAGACTGATAGGCACCAGGTTTTCGGAAAGAGGGGTTTTGTAGACTTGATGGCACAGTAACTCATCATACATTGGATCCTTATTGGCAGTTTGTCCCACACTTCTAGTTCCAGCAACATTTTTGTTAGTGAAATCAATTTACATGGTCAATTGCTAGTCATCAGGTAAGGTGCTTGTATACTTAAGGTGGTCCTGATGCAAGGATGGTGGACCTTTAATATTTCAAATGTTGTTGAACTACAGTCCCCATTATCTTCACCTTTGGCATGGTGGCCTAGGCTAGTAGACACTGAAATCCAACAACACATTCTTCACCCTTAACCTGATTGTATAACTTATCCATATAATCAGAGGGTCAGATGTAAACCATGTTTTGTATATATTCGGCACATATTTAGAAGCAGTATCCCAAGAAGTGGTGAAGGACATCTGTTTGTCCTATCCCACATGCTTTTCTTCACCTTTATATCTTGCATTTAGTGGTGCATTGTTTTGTGATTGGCCTTTGGATGATACACATTAACCTACATTGGTTCTCTGATTGCGGAGATGTTCATCTCTGAGGAGATCATATTGTTAGAGGGGAAAACATATTAATCTTGGGGAATAATCATTTGCTTTAACATTTAGTTTGATCCAGTGAGAGACCGGTAGGGATGTATCTTCATGGATAGAACAATTTTATACCGCCAGCACTCTGAAACATGGAATTCAGCTTACAAGCTGGCATGTTTACTGGGGTCATAGGGAGTGATTGGGCATCTGGATTTTTATTTTTAATTTGCATCACAGTAAACTATTTTCAATCCCTATTGAAAGGTTGGACTTCTCATGCGGGTATCACTTTTTACATTTCCCCCATGCACTTGACTGCAGGGGCACCATCTGCTAACTTCCTAGATCATCATCTAAATTTGGGATAACTAGAAAATGGACCAATTGTTATCATATCTATATCCTATTCTAATTGGGGGACCACTCCTTAAGCAGGTAATAAAACCTGGAAACAGTATTCCCAATAAACCAATTTCTTTTTTCTTTCCCCTCCTCTTATCATTCCCTATTTTTGTAATGAATATCAGATTGTCCTTCTTTCTAGCCAGCTTGAATCATTTAATCATTTAGTTGCTGGGTGATTGGTTTGTTCGTTCATTCATTCATTTCGCATTTCCAGTTGAAAGCCAGTGAGCTGTGATATGTCAGGAGAAATTGAGCAGAAGAGAGCTAATTGTAAAGGCATGTTTCTATTTATATATAGAAATCTGTTGCTGAGCAGCATTGATGGCTAAAAGGAAAATGGGAGCAAAAGGACAGAAAGCCACCATTTTTTAATGCATTTCAAAGAGTACCGTACTTGAGTTTCCATCTGTCACCCACAGGAAAGGAACAGATAATTTGTCTACACTGTCCATTTCCTTTGTATATTTCCCTTCATTTCTCATATCTAGGATCCCAGTCTTTCAGATCAAATGGAAACCATGGATTGGTAAAGAAAAGGAAGAATGCCAATCAGATTATATTTATGTGAATTAATAATAAACCCTACTCTAGATGAATTCCAGTGGCAATGGATAGAGACATATGCAGATAAAGCTGCAGCAGTGATGTATTTAGCTGAGAGTCTGAGTTCATGGAATCAACTTTTTCCCTGTCTCTGATATCAGAGATGCTAGGAATAGATCTCTTGCTTGCTTTGGCCACATCCCCCCAAAAAATCCCAATAAATGTTTATAAAAAAAATCCTAAACACAGTTTATCAAAAAAAATTGGTTTGCTGTGGGAGAGAAACACCATTGGATAAACCCAACAGAGGAATGGGATTGGGAGTTTTGTTAAAACCTAAAATTTGTTAAAATCAAGAATTAGTGCCAACTGTTATTTCAGTACCACTTACACTCACTCGATATCCTAGGCAGGCAAAAGTTAGATTGGGTTTTTGGATAGATCATGAGAAGATAGACTTTTATCTGCTATGCTCTATGTTGATACGTAACCCTGATAGTTATGGAACTAGGTAGTGGATTCTGTCCCCTCCATCCTTGTTTACTGGTCAGCAGCCACTGCGAAGGTCAGAGGTCTGTTTATACCCTGCCTTTCTGCAGCGATTGGATTCAAGATGGTTTACAGTAATTGAAAACAAGATTAACCTTGCTCACGAAATCTTTATGAACTTCATGATAGTCACCATAAACTGAAAGATAACTTGAAGGCATGTGTGGGTATGTACACACATGAGGCACCTGCTAAAGTTGTTGCCCACCAGCAGAAGTTTCCATGATTTTGAGAACCTGCAATGGAACATTTTCCAAATTGTGTAATCTTGTGTAAAGTAGGCCTCTGGTATCCGCTAGGGTTTGGGTCTAGGAACCCGCCTGGCTACCAAAATCCGTGAATGCTCAAGTCCCATTATATACAATGGTGTAGTAAAATGGTGCCCTTTATATAAAATGGCAAAATCAAGGTTTGCTTTTTGGAATTTTACAAAATAATATATATTTTCAAGCAGTGAATGGTTGAATCTGTGGATTCAGAATCCGTGGATACAAGCACTCGAGTGGGTATATATTTGGGGCAGCCATGTTGGCCATCCTGTAAAATGCAACAAAATCTAAAATGTACAAGAGTGATGCCGTTATTGACCAACTGAAATAGACAATATCATCATGCAGGCTTTTGAAGCTCCACTGGCGTCTTCGCCAACAAGAAATGTTTAAAAAACTATGCAGGAGAAGAAAGGTGACAGTGGTAGAGTCACAGGTGTATATTTTGTCACAGACATTGCTTTTTCTGTTGTCATTCAGTTGTTCTGTAGGGATCTCAATGCAAGCAAAGTCTGCTCCCCTTCTTGGCCATGTGCGGACCAAAAACAAAGGGCAGTAAAAGACAGGTAACAGAAAAGTAACTTTTATTTTCTTGAGACCCAGGTTGTCTCTGTCCTGTGCAAAGCTTTAAGTTAGGGAACACTGGATTTCTCAAAAGGTGCCTGTACTGTTACATCTCGGAAAACTTTTAGGTACTGTATAGATAAAACCTGCCGGTGGCTGTCCAAATGAAATAGTTTTACCTTTGTTGGAGGTAAAAATCTCAGAGTTAAGTCCCAGTCCATAAGCTCCTTCTTCTTAAAGGCCTGTGATTCTACCATTGTCACCTTTCTTCTCCTGTATGATTTCTAAAAACATCTTTTGTCTGATCAAGGAGCCAGCGGAACTGTGAAAGCTTGCATGATATATCCATTGGATATAGTTTTTCCATAAGCATTAGTTCTAAAGAAGCTAATGTACCTCCTGGATCAAACAAATGGCACTGTTTTTTGCTTCCATTGTGTGTGTGTGTGTGTGTTTAACTGTGAGCTGGTTTTTGTAGCTGACAGTATGATACACTTGCCTTGGTTTTCTTCCTTTCAGAGTCACGGTAGTTACATCGATATCCGTCAGTGCATCACCAACCAAGAAGCCAGTCGTGAAAGGGTGTCTGTGTCATCTCACAGTTCCCGCCGATCCTCCCACACAGCGCTCTCTGACTCTGCATGTAGGTACCATGTTCAATAGTCAACCAAAAGGACCTTTAATTGTAGTTGGTGGATTGGTTTTATCAGCGAGTTGAACCTTTCTCTGTCCCTAATTTCCATCTCCACCATTTTAAGTTCTCCAACTATAAGAGAGTGGAGATGGGCAATACAGTCGCCCCTCTGTTTTTGCGGGGGATCTGTTCTAGACTGTAAAAAGACTTTGTAAAAAGGAGCTTATTTGTCAGAGGCTTTGTTAATTTAAACGCACCTGTATTGGCTTGAAAAAATCCTAGATCAGTCCAGCAATGCATTGTCCCCCTTCTCTTCCTTGTGTCATGAAGCAGTTGCCAACAATTTTGTGCTTAGCCTCTGATAGCAGATTAATGACAAAGTCATGTGCATGGTTTTTGCAATGGGGGTGGGTGAAGATAAATTCAGCAGCTTACGAAGTGTTGCATGCCTCGGCCTTGCATATTCAGCACATGTTGTGTTCCCATTGTAATGGAAGCGGATTGCTAGATTGGGGTAATCCTTAGCTCAGCAATCCTGCTAGTCTTGATTCAGTAGCAGACGGAGACAGGCTGTCCCCTTTCTGCATAATATGCTCAGAGGAGGGTGTGACAGAACACGCCTTACTAAAAAGGCTTTTAGTAGTGTGTTCCACTATTGATCTTTTTAAAAATGGATATGTTTTGAATGGTTTTAGTTCTATAGACAGTTTAATTACATTTAACAGAAACCTTCATCTGTTCTTTGCCTGTATGCTTTTATCTGGATCTGTTTTAATTGTTGTAAGCCACTTTGACTTCCAGTCTTGGGGAGAAGTCGGGATATAAAATCCTCATTGTCATCACCACCATGGATTAACTTTCTAAAACACCGTCTTTCAATGATCCTGCATGAAAACCTAGGCCAAGATCTTCTTCAGTCATTGCAAAATATACACTTACATCAGCATGACCATACTGGATTTAACACTGTGCTGGAAAGTGCGGGATTACACTATTGCACAGTTTTGCAGGGCCAGCAATACTCCACATTGTTTATGCACAAGTGGTTATACCACTTGCACAATCCTGAGTGGGTCATTCTACTTGCACAACCTCCCAGAAAATTAAACCAGTTGTGTCACTATATTTATACCAGAGAAATAGCCGTGATAATCTGTAATATCAGAAGGCAAAGGTATTTTGTAGCACCTTCAAGACTAACTGAGCAAAAGAAGTTGTAGCATAAGCATTTGTAGACTTCCAGTTTAAGTCAATGGCAGGATCTTCCCCATATTAACTGGCTTTTAGTTTGTGTATGTGTGTGTACAGCTGTGCGTGTGCCTATGTAAAAATCATGTGTGCCTAGAAGGAGCCTTAGAAGCTGCAAGTGTATGTTGCTTAATCATCACTTGGTCTGGTTTTGCACCCTGAACCCAATATTAATGAACATCCCTCACAAACATTTTTTTCTTCCTGGGAGAAGTTGTTGATTCTTCATTTATGAATATGCTTGTGGTCAGGTACAAGCTGGAAATTGTTCTTCCATGTTGATGCTCTCTTTGTTGGCACTTCCCCTGACAGTTCTTCTCTTCTACAGCAACATCATCAATACGACACACTGATGCCAGCACCCCTACTAGACAATCGTTGCCAATGGGGCAGTCAGACAAGGCTCCTCTAAGGCTTGCCTCAAGTAGCAGCACACCGGTAAGCATTGGTGACCTCCCTAAAGCATCATGACCTGGGGTTGGCAGGCTGGGGATTCACCCCGATAAAGAGAGACAGTCTTCAGGATGTGAGCAGTTAGCATTGATGCTTTGGCACTGTTAAAGTTTTGCAATTATTTTGTGTTTATGAAGTACTCAAGAGGTCAGGTAACTTCAAGAACAACCTGAGGCTCAGCCAGGTAGTTTAGAAATCACCTGCTCTAGTCCTTAACAAATAAGGTGGTTTGCAGAAATTAGAAAGTTCTTCATAGTATGTGGACAGGCATTGTCAGTGCCTGCCTGACTATGGGTAAAACTAAACACATTTAGCATCTTTTTGCAAATGTGTGCCTCCAAATGGCGAGAGACACTTGCTTTCATAGCATGGGCTTTTTGTCACCTACATATCTTGCATTTAACTCAAATTGTTTTCTGATTGTTTGTTGGTTGTAACAAGGTAAACATGGACTTATTTTGGTGAGGCATATGCCACTGAAGAAGATAACTTTGTGGCAGGGAAAATGGGTTAATCATATGGAATAACCATTCTATTTAATGCCTAATTTGGAACACTACTCAGAATGATCTCACATGGCAATAATACCCAGAGTCTGGGAGCAACCACCTCGAATGCCCTCTCTTGTATCCCCACCAATGGGCCCTTGAAGGTAGTTTAAGTGAGGGAGAAAGGTTTTCTCTAATTATCTTAAAACTCAGTCTTGCAAATAGCCTGGCAGTCAAAATGGAGGTTGCTGTGTGGTTAGTAGGCACCTGTTGTGAAGTTGTGTGCTGAAAAGCTGCCAGGTAAAGAGTGGGCTACCGGTTTGGTTCTCATGGAGGTAGTAAAAGCTGTTTTAGCACAATGCTGCCTGAGTTTCCTATGACTGAATACTCCTCTATATAACACTGTTCTCCAAAGACATGCCAAGGAAAACCATTCACCTTGAGATGTTAAGTTTTAAGATGGAGATTTATTTTTTCCCCAGTCACGTAAGCCACTCACTTGCAGACTGAATCAGTTCAGTTTTTCCACTTCAATAAGGACTAAGCCTCTGGTAACAAGGAAATCTCCAAGCACATATTGCAGAGGAAGTGAGACAACTGTGTTCATCCTTGCATTGGATACATGATATGCAATCTCTTTCTTTCTTTCACAGGGTATAACAACACCCCAAACACCCACTGATCATCTCACACAGCATCATATGGCACAGCCCACTGTTCCTGCACAGCAGGGAATTATGGTATGTCACCCATAATGCAAACCACTGAATGGCAGCTGGGTAGAAAGCTTGCAAAGGGCCTAAACTGACATGACAGGAGACACAGAATTTCCTTCTTTAGGATAATGGCTGTTTGCACAAAGTGTGACGTGACTGTTGCACTGTATCTCTCTCTCTCTTGTCTTTTCCTTGTGCCCATCTCAGACCAATGACTTCTTGCAACGGGGGAATAGATGGTGTGATTTCAGGCACCCACTAAATTGGGATCTTAACAGGAGAAGAGGGGAATACATACACAGAATAGTAGCAGAGGTTAGAAATGTTATTGTTGGACCATCTCCAGATAGCATGGCCAGTTGCCATGGTGTCTGGGAGATTTTAGGAGATGTAGTCCAAAACAAGTAACTTGTTTGGGGCGGGGGTAGTTGGTTCTATGTATCTCATAAGGGCCATCTGCTGCCCTAGAAGAATCTTCATGTGGTCAGTTTTAGACATAGCTGACATTAAAAATAATATGTATAGAGATTTTGTAGTACCTTTGAGACTAACTGGAGAAAAAAGAAGTTTGTAGCATGAGCTTTTGTAGACTTTAGTCTACTTCTTCAGATGCTTATGGTGGATTGAAAGCCAGGGATAGACAGGAGTGCAGGAGTTTAACTGAAGATAACCAAAAAGGAATATTGGTTATTGCAGACCCAGCCAGCATGGTTAGAACTCATGAGCTCTATATGATATGTAGTTTGCAAAGGGCTCCACACACATAGGTCCTTAGGAACGACAGCCCGTTGTTTGCACTTGCTGAGAAAGAAGATATCTGTCTGTATCTGGGCAAGTTTCTTGAAGAGGTTGATGGATTTCCACTTTGCACTTTGCAAACTATGTATCATATAGAGCTCATGGGTTCTTCTCCTGTTGACTGGGTCTACAATAACCAAAATTTCTTTTGGTTTTCTTCACTTGCTCATCAGAGGGGCAGGATAGAAATAACTATTATTATTATTATTATTATTATTATTATTATTATTATTAAAACTCCTGCACTCCTGTCTGTCCCTGGCTTCCACTCCACCGTAAGCCTCTGAAGAAGTAGACTAAAGTCTATGAAAGCTCATGCTACAAACTCCACCACCCCCCAGTTAGTCTCAAAGGTGCTACAAACTCTCTATACATATTAATTCTACAAAATAACACAGCTGTATTCTTTAAATTTAAAAATAATAATTAGATATTAATAAATAGATGTGTCCCATGTATCAAGAGGCCTCAAAGTTTCTTCAAAGTAAGCGATAGGAATGGGGTGGCTGAGTAACCTGTCTCTTCTGTGCTCCTAGCCGGTGTATCACTTTCCAGCTCAGATGGGGATGATGCATCAGCTGAAGGAACAGCTGGAGGAAAGGACGCGCATCTTGCAGGCTGACATCAAGACACAGCAAGAGGAACTGCATGTGATCAAGGAGCAACTCCAGCTGGTACAAGACTCCAATCTGCAGGTATCTCTATGGTGCTAAACCAACTTCATACCATTGAACTACATCTCATGCTCACTCAGCATTGCAGTTCAGGTTCAAGCATGACAATAGAGAGACCATGTTATCTGTCTAGTGCAGTGTTATCTGTACTGACATCCACTTTCCCTGGTGTCAGACACAAGGAGTCTTTCCCAGCCCTTTCTAGAGAGGAACTTGGGGACTCCTGGATGCAAAACATGTAATAATAATAATAATAAAATTTATTTTTATCCCACCCCTCTGCACAACACAACTGGGGCGGCTTACAACATTAAAATATGCATTCCATACCTCACAATCCCACCCCCTTAAAATACTATTAAACTGTTGACAGTTTAAAACACACTTACAATAGTAACACAGATAAACAATAACTGCAGCAGAATCAGGGATAAGCAGGTTGGGCTATTTTTTTTTTTTTGGTGGCCAAGATATCTATTCAGGAAAGGGCTGCTGGAAGAAATCCGTCTTAACAGCCTTTTTAAAGCTGTTTAAGGTGGTAATATGATGGATCTCATCCGGCAGACCATTCCATAATCTGGGAGCAGTTGCCAAAAAGGTCCTTTGGGCAGTTGCAGACAGTCTAGTTTTTATAGGTTGCAATAAATTATTCCCAGAGGACCTGAGTGCGCGGGATGGATTATACGGGAGGAGGCAGTCCTGAAGATAGGTTGGACCCAAGCCATTTAGGGCTTTAAAGGTGATGACCAACACCTTGTACTGCGCCTGGAAACTAATGGGCAGCCAGTGAAGTGATCTTAAGATCGGTGTTATGTGGTCTCTTCTCGTTGTTCCTGAGACCAGCCTGGCTGCCATATTCTGTACTAGTTGAAGTTTCCGGACCAAGTACAAGGGTAGCCCCATGTAGAGGGCATTACAGAAATCGAGACAAGAGGTTACCAGCGCATGCACCACAGTTTCAAGGTCCCTAACTTCCAGGAAAGGACGCAGCTGGCGTATTAGCCGAAGCGTCTGCAACCAAGCTGTGACCCAACACATCTGATAAGAATGAAGGCAGATGTCTTAGGTGTTTATCACATAGGGAAAATTGGAAGTTTAAACTGGTCAGAACCCATAGTTATGCAGCATTTTAGGCACAATTGCACAATGGTTTTCACATGACGTCGTGTGCAAACCGCTTAGAATTCTAACAGAAAGTGACATGAACCCGCAAACAGGCATTTTTGAGAAAATACCATAAATTCATTTCCAGTTCATTCACGAATTTGCTTTCTTTGCGCAATTGCTGCAGTGTGAAAGTCAACTCCTGATTAATCACGCGAATCTGTCCATCAGATACTCCTCTAATATGAAATTAATCCTTGACTTGATGCTCAAAGGCTGACATCTACTGGCACTTCTGGCTATTGCTCCATTTATGTAATACGATTCGCCAATTTCATGTCCTTTATGGCCTAAAGAAGTGTGAGCTCTTGCATTTTGTTGTTCAGTGTGAACCACAGCAATAGATTTTTTGAACCAATATTTTTTGATCTAATATTTATTTGTTTTTCATTTATTTAATGGATTTATATCCCGCCTTCGTCTTGAGATGGGATTTAAGACATCTTAGTTTCTTGGAATTTTAAAAAAACAAACTAACCAACAAATGGAGGGGTGAGAAGAAAAAGTTGGAGCTGTTGCCAGGAATTATTACCAACTAGTTCAGGATAACAAATCATTTGGGAATTTAACACCCCCTGCTGACAATTACAGCATTGTTTACCCTGTTTGTTTTCTTTTCTCTTCAATTGTTGTTCAAGTCTATGGTGGCTGTAAGGTGTACCTATCATGGGGTTTTCTTAGCAAGATTTGTTCAGAGCAGATTTGCCATTGCCTTCCTCTGAGGTTGAGAGAGTGTGACTTGCCCAACCAGTGGGTTTCCATGGCTGAGTGGGGATTCGAATCCTGATCTCCAGAGTCATGCACAATACTTGAACCACTATGCTACGCTGGCTCCATGGATCCTTCATCTTTTGCTAGATAATGCTAGTTGTTGTTGTTGCTTATGCGACAACTCATTCCTTGTCAGTCAGCTATTTCTTGTTATTTTTGGAGAGCTGTTTGTTGCTGGAGATAGCAGTTTCTTGGATCCTGACCAGAAGGTGTTGGTTGTTTTGTTTTGTTTTTTGAATGGGTGCTGATGCTGGGGTGTGTTCCTTTTAAAAAATGTTATTTTACTTAGTCATCGAGGATTACTAAAAATAATGAAATAGTTCTTTAACGTTTCACTAATGCGCTATATGATGTTATAATGCTAAGTAAATAAATGAAAGGATGAAAGAATTGCCTTTCCCTTTCCCACCATTCTGCTTGAAACTATCCAGAATACAAACAATACACATCATTGTGCGAGTGGTGAGAAAACTCAGTGTGAGCCACAGCAATAGATGGGCATGTTCTTTCATACAACATTGATTTACCTATTTATTGTTGTTCTGTGCCTCTAAGTCGTTTTTGACTTATGACGACCCTAAGACGAACCTATCAGAGTTTTCTTGGGAAGTTTCTTCAGACGGGGCTGAGGCTGAGAGAATGTGACTTGCCCAAGGTTTTTGTGGCCAAGTGGGAGTAAGTAAGTAACTCACCTAGTTCCAAACCCAAGACACCATAGGATAGACCCACGGCAATTCACGTGGTATCAAACTGCTATAACGGCATAGTGCAGCTGCAATCTGAATCTACCTGGATTTTAAAAATCAGCTTCTGCAAGCAGTGTACGTGTGCACATGTATGTGTTGCAAAATGACATAATGGCTAACATTATGAATTGTTTGCACGAAAGTAACTTTTCCAAGCTTTGACTAAAACCCATGTTGCCTTCCATGCCCCTTTATCTTTTTTCCCCAACAGATGTTGATGCAACAGCCTATGCCTATGGTCTTCAATAGTGCACCACATCAGAGCCCCAGGAGGCCTTCCCAGCAACAGGCAACAACCGCAGGGAACAGACCAGTCGCTTCAAAGAAATCCCAGCAACAAGGCCTAGTGGGATCAAAGCAATTCTGTGGCACGCACTTGGCCTCACCTCAGCAATTCCTCAGGGAACCTTGTGTCACATCACCCCAGGTAGTGATATGTTGTTGTTGTTGAGTGTCTTTAAGTTCTTTCCAACTTATGGTGACCCTAAGGCAGCACACACTCCCTCGGAGAGTGTTGGAGTCTCCTTCCTCAGAGGTCTTTAAACAGAGGCTGGATGACCATCTGCCAGGGATGCTTTGATTGTGAGTTCCTGCATGGCAGAATGGGGGTGGACTAGATGGCCCTTGAGGTCTCTTCCAACTCTAGGATTCTCTGATTCAATGGCTGCTCCCAACCTCTGGAACTCCCTTCCACAGGAGACAAGGCTGGTCCCCTCCCTGCTTTCCTTTCACCGACAGGCAAAGGCGTTTTTTTTTCTATTTTTTTTTTTATTAGCCATAACAATAAATATACCTACATACTTATGCTTCCATCTACATATGTATAGAAAAATTTCAAACTTAAAATACCTCCTTTTCTCAAAACTTAAATTAAACTTCCTATATTTTTTATATTACATATATTGTTTGTATAATTTAACATTCTTAATACACATCCCTTATCCCAGAAGAGGAGCTGCGAACAACTAGATTAACAAAACCTCATTTCATTTCTTCACTCCAGAGATTCTTAATTTTTTCCCATTTCCTTTGATATCATTGTTCAGATTTCCCTTTAAGTGCCATTGTTAATTTATCCATTAACATTAAGTCATTTATTTGATTGTTGATTCTTCAAATAGATGTTCATATTGCTTTTTGCATAGACAAGTATTTTGCATTGTCTTGTCTATGCGTTTTTTTATTCAAGCAGGCTTTTAATGCATTGTCATGTCGGGGAGGCTTTTACATGATGTGTGTGTGTGTTTTAGTTATGTTTTAAACTTAACTAAATTTAAATTTATATTTATAAATTTTATAGCTAGTTGATTTTAATCGTCTTCTAAGTTTTTTATTGTGAAGTTTTAAAATGGGCTTTATTTGGGAGCCGCCTTGGGTCCCTTTCTGGGAGAAAAGCGATACAGAAATTAAATAAATATAAAATCATGATGATGATGATAATGCAACTTTCTAAGCACAGATTATAACATAGGGTGTGCATATTTTCAGGTGCAGCAGCAGCAGCAAAAGCACGTTATGAGAGGTAACCAAGTCCAGCAGCCTTGTTTGCCCATGCAGATGAGCATTTCGATGCCTCTGTACAACAACCCCATGGTGTTCTCTCAAACGCACCCCATCACTGTGTCTGCTCCGATGCCGGCTGAACTTGGCGAAAGGCAACAGCTGCCCGATTACAACCAAGATCGGAGTTTAAGGTACGGATAATGGAGAGGGTGGATAGCTACCTGCTGGGCTTGCTTTAGCTGTGTGTCCTCATTGAGCAGCGGGTTGGATTGGATGGCCCATGAGTCCCCTTCCAACTCTTTGATTGTATCTGAGGAGTAGGTGAAGCGATGATGTGGTGGTGCTGGTTTGTTATTGCTATTGTTGTCTTTATTTTTAAATGTAGTTCTTGACTTTTTTGGGGGGGGGTTCATAATCCACTTTGAAAATTGAATGAAGCATGCATACACACACACACACAACTTTTGCATGCATTGCACTAGATAAGAAGAACCCTTACTTCTTAAAGGATGGGTGGGATTTGGGATTTTATGTTCTGTTTAAAATATCTGTATGGAAATTGTAATGTTGTAAGCTGCCCCGATTGCTCTGCAGAGGGGCGGGATATAAATAATAATAATAATAATAATAATAATAATAATAATAATAATGATGATGATGATTTCCTTCACACAGAATAGTCTGAAAGGGGGGGAAAAGTGTGACGGACACTTGAAACGAGTCATTTTTCTGTCTTAAAATTCACTTGAAAGAAAAGGATTCGAAAAGGCGAAACCATTTTTTGCACCCAATTCAATAAGTCCTTTATTTCTCCATTGGTTTGTTTCTCCCAGGGTGCACTACGCTGGAGGAATAATGCAGTTTGACATCACTTTAAATGATCTAGTGCCATCCTGTGGAATTCTGGGATTTATCTTTTTACCCGGTCTTTAACCTCCTCTGCCAAAGAATGCTGGTGCCTCACCAAACTACAAATTCCAAGATTTTGTAGGATGGAGTCAGGGCAGTTAAAGTGGTGTCAAACTGCATTATTTTTACAGTATAGATGCACCCCTAGTTACTTTGTGTGCTTTTGCTGGTGGGCTTTCACATAACCCATAATACATAATAATCTTTTAAGGCAAAGCTCATGGTGTCTATTGTTCTCAACTGCCCTCAAGTTGGACCGACTCATGGTGACCGACTCTCCAAGCTCCTCATCCTCCACTGCTCTGCTTATGTCCTACAAATTCATGCCTATGACCTCTCTGGTTGAGTAAATCCATCGGGCGGTGTCTACTTGGTCCCAAACTTGACATGATATGCATCTTTGTATTGAACATGCAGAAACTTCCCAACTAACCAACCACTTCCACCATTCAGGACAATTAATATCAGTGGGAAAGATGGCTAGGTCCAGGATTGAGGAATTTAACCTTTTGATGCCCAGGCCAGGCCCTAAGAAAATCTTTCATTTGAAGGTGATATTTGCACGAAATGGCACACATTTTTCATGGCTGACTGCTAGCTGGTGGCTTGGCATTTTTGCAACAGCATATGGCTGTGAAAGAACTAGAAAAGATTCTAAAATGCAAAGATATACAACTCAGCACAAAAGTTATAATCATACAAGCCATTATATTCCCTATTCCCATGTATAGATATGAGAGCTGGATGCTTAAGAAAGATGATAGGAAGAAAATTATTTCATTTGAGAGAATGTGGCACTGGAGAAGAGTGCTGAGGATCCCATGGACAGCCAAAAGGACAAAGAAATGGGTCCTAGAACAGATCAAGCCAGAGATATCTCTAGAAGCCAAGATGACAAGACTTAGACTATCGTACTTTGGACACATCATGAGAAGAGAAAATAATGCTGGGAAAGGTGGAGAGAAGTCGGAAGAGAGGAAGGCCACATGTCAAATGGATGGACTCTATTAAGGAGGTCATGGGTTTTAAGGGGTTGCAGGATTTAAGCAGAGCAGTGGAGAATAAAGGGTCTTGGAGAGGTCTCATCCATAGGGTCACCATGGGTCGAGATCGACTCAAGGGCAGTTAACAACAACAAATGTTGTTAGATCAGCCTATGGAGCCTTTGGTCTCCAGCTGGAATGGGAGCAATCGGTCTTCACAGAGCAATCCTGGCAGACAGCAGGCAAAGGGAGACACCTCCTTGCCACTCCATTAGTAGGCTCCTATTTTTCTTGGACTTTCCTTGCAGGAGCTTAATTAAAGTCTAGGTACAAAAGATTTGTGTGTTTTTCCAGTCAGGCCTGAACAGCAGGTGGCCCATCCGCTGTGGGTCCTGGCCTGTCAAGCGTCTCACAAGCAAGCCCACATTCTTTCCTGTTTCTTTGCTTGGTCTTTGCAGTCCCAGGAAAAATGGGAATAATATAAAGATGATCAAAACCTCTCAGTAGGCTGAGACATATACTTGCTAGGCATTTGGCCTGATAGGTTGCAACTTGTGCCAACCTCTTGTAGAACAATAGTCTTCAGTATAACCTTAAACTGCAACAAGGGATCCACCTTAGACTTTGTTTTTTTAAACAATATTCACATACCTGATTTCCTCCTCCTGTCTCAGGTGGAAAGGAAGGTAGGGCATCTGTGTTTTTAACAATTGTGTGGATGATGGTGTTTCTTGCAGATAATTCTTACAGATTTGAAAAAGCTCTACTTATTAAAATACCATATCTAGCAAGATATTTTTGCACTACTGCTCCCAGAATGTGGGCTGGGGTATTCCAGGAACTGTAGTCCAAAAAGTAATTTTTCCATGGCAGCAGATTACCTTCTGTTATACAACTGCTTTTCACTTCTGTTTACCTTTAGAGCTTAGAAAATATATTTGTTCAGATGAGAAATTCCATACTGTCTAGGAATTCTAGAAGCTGTTGTCCAAAATGATATTTTCCAAGTTTCTTTTTTAACCTCATTGGCTTTCTTCTCCTTTTAAACAACAGAATGGGAATGGCATTTTTGAAACTTAGGTCCTTTGTCGTAGTGTACCTTCAAGTTGTTTCTGACTTATTGCAACTCTTAGGGAAAAGCTGTCACAGAGGTTTCTTGGCAAGATTTGTTCAGAGGGGGTTTGCCATTGCCTTCCTCTGAGGATGAGAGAGTATGGCCTGCATAATGTCAGCCAGTGGTTTTCCATGGCTGGGCAGCTATCCAAACCCTGGTATCCTAGAGTCCTAGTCCAAACCTCAACCAGAGGCATCATTAGGGGGGTGCGAGGGGTGCGGATGTCACCAGATGAAAGACCAGGGGGTTGTACACCTGGTAAAGCCCTCCTAGGAAGGATGGCTTAGCTTGCCTGTCTGCCCATCTAGGTCTTTCTGGGTTTGGCCATGCCAACAGATGTGCAAAGCAGAGAGAAGGACGAAGGGGGCATCCCCTGCCTTGCCCACCTGTCTAGCCATGTAGGTCTTTCTGTGGCTGGTGGATGAGGCAGAGGGAGGGAAGGGGTGCGCGAGGCTGTTGGTTGCCTCACCTGCCCAGACACCTGAGTCTTTTTGCAGCCGGCAAGCCGCAGACAAGGCAAAGTGAAGGAAGGGAGCAAGGCTGTCCACTCCTGCCAACTGCACCCCTGCACCAACCTTAGAGAGGTCATTGGCTCAAACCACTATATTGCACTGGTTGAGGAATCCGAAAATTTAGACTGCATAGCAGGACAACATAAATTCTGCCCCAATTTATTTGCTGCATAATTTATAAATAAATTCTCACTTTGCATACTGTCTTCTGCACTTTGTTGGTCTGAATGATTTTATTTTGCAGTTTGGCAGTCTGGGAAGGATCAATGGCATGGA
This sequence comes from Phrynosoma blainvillii, assembly GCA_026167975.1. NCBI lineage: Eukaryota > Metazoa > Chordata > Lepidosauria > Squamata > Phrynosomatidae > Phrynosoma > Phrynosoma blainvillii. The sequence continues at coordinate 23,920,797 of JANUYF010000009.1, read as the reverse complement.
AATTTAACCCAGCCACTATTCCTTTACTCAAACTGTAAGGCTAAATAAGAAACCATTTGTGTTTCATATGGGTTCCAATGCCACTGAGGAAGATTAAATCATGTACTTCATTTTAAAGTATTTACGTGCTGCTTTTCTATTTTAAAAAATCCAAAGCAGCACAGAGTTAAAAAAAAAAAAACGAGACCTGAGCTAGGGCCCTTTCTGTTGTGGTACCCAGTTTGTGGAGCTGCCAATGCTTGCTTGCTCTCTGTCAGCAGAGATCAAGCTAAATTGTTGAAAGTTGATTTTAATACTTTGAACTGTTTTTATTATATTTCCCACATATATCATGACCTCTCTCTCTCTCTCTCAGTTTGAGTTTACTTTATGGAGTGATATAGGCTGTATGATAAACATGTGCTCAAGTCCAATGCCACCAGCATCAAGTGATGAACCAAGTTTGAGCAACTGTACTGTTTGTTATCTTCCAGTTATATTTATAGCACAACTTGCAGGTGGCTAATGAGATCACCAACCTGCAATTTTGGCTTGTTTTTCTGTACTCTTCCTTCATGTTGTTCCAAGTTTCTACCTGTAGCAGTGCCTTCTTTGGCTTTGAATACAACGCAAAGTTAAGCATGTATTTGAATGGGTCTACTCACTAATGCAGTGCTGTTGACTGTTTAATCTCCTCTCTTTCCATGTGGAAGACCTTTTTATTTAAAAGGTTTCAATCCTTCTACCTTGCAGATTTGTTCAAGAACAGCAGGGTCTGCCTTCTGCAGTACAGATGCAGCCGATCACGTGTGCCGCTATCCGTGTCCCCACTCCGTCGCCAGTTTTTACTCCTTCGGTGATGATTCCACACAACAATGTTGCCGCACAGCAAAGCCATCCTCCCAGCACCCTCCACCCGTGGCAGCCACAGCAGGTTCAACAGCATCACCTCTATCTTCAGGTAATAATGCTTTCCAGTGAGGTTGTTTAAGGCAGCAGCTTCAGTGCAGGGAAAGGTGGCTGCTCATTGCTTTTGTAGCCCATCTGGTGGACTATGTCTTCCACATAGTGGGGCCCTTGTTATCTGCTGGGGTTCGGTTCCAGGACTCCCTGTGGATACCAAAATCTGTGGATGCTCAAGTCCCAATAAAAACAATGGCATAATAAAATGCTGTCCCTTATGTAAAACAGCAAAATCAAGATTTGCTTTTTGGAATATATGTGTGTGTGTGTGTGTGTGTGTGTGTGTGTGTGTGTGTGTATTTAATATTTTCAAGCCATGGATGCTTGAATCCATGGATAAAAAAATCCATGGATATGGAGGACTTACTGAACTGAATGTTTGAGAATTTGTAGAAAGGCATTTCCTCTCTTTCTCTTACCACTCTCGGTGCATTTGGTGGGGATGCAAGGGAGGGCTGATTCTGCAGAGCAGTGGTGGTTGCTCATTGCTTCTGTGGCCCATCTAATGGACTGTGTCTTCCATATGAACATAGTGGATGTTTGAGAATTTCTGGATGTTCACGTTTACAACTGTGACACTATTACCAGCATTGCCAATGCCCCCTCAAGCCTCCTTTAACAGCCAGCAGCCACAGTAAGTGACAGTGGAGTATTCTGCTGGTGATCGGAGAGCAGCAGGATGACAATTTCAGCCCCCTCTTGCCAGCGTTGTGGGAGGGATGGAAATGTCATCCTGCTGCCATCACTCTGTCTGGCTGCTGAGGTGGGTTTGGAGAGTCAGATCAGGAGGACTAACAAATAACAGGCATAGAATACTCTTTACAAGTAACTTTCTAAGCGGTGCTATTGCTGTTAAGATGTGTGTGTGGGTGGGCAAAGTCAGAAAAGATATGCTTGTGAGTGGCTGCTTGCACCTGGCTCTCTGAAACAAACCCATTGCTTCTTCTGCAGATGCATGGTGCGGCCGAGCAGAGCCAGAACCAGCGCCTCTTCCAGCAATCTCACCTCCCACAACAGAGTGCCGCCATGGGTTATTTCCACCATCCGCAGCAGCCCCAGAGCCGCCACTTGCAAGGCCAGCCCTGTGGTTTACAAGACCTGCCGGAAATGCAACTGCCTTGAGGCCTAAAAGGCTGGAGAGATGGTGGTAGAAACCTTGGGATGTGCGTGCATGTATGCGGCAGCCATGCTTGGAGAAGAGGTGAGACATGGTGGCAAGCACCAAATGGAGGGGAGTTCTGCCCCGTATGTTTAGAGGGGGCAAGGCTTCCCCCCACTGCCAAGGAGAAATGTGGCAGAGATGGGAAAGGAAAGGTCCTCTCAAGAGCTGAGAGAGAGAGAGAGAGAGAGAGAGAGGCAGTCGGTGATTCTTGGAAGAACCCACCTGGGCAGCACTGCTTGAGTTGAACAGGATCAGAAAGCCACAGCTGGCTTTGTTAACCGCATCAGCTGTATAGAATATCCCATCTATACTCTCCATCTAGGAACAGAGGAGAAGGCACTTAAGTCAGAAGCAAGATTGCTTACACAAGCTCCCATGTTGCCAGAACCTGGCAGATACAATTCCCAATTCATCTGACCTAAGAAAAAGAATGAAGAAACTCAATTTGCTCAAGTGGGGCAGGGAAAATAACCGTTTGCAGAAGAGCAGATTCCTTGACGCAGTCACTTGCCCATGCTGCAAAGCCATATATTTAATATGGTAAGTGGATTTCAGCTTGCAGGCTGTTTAATAGTCATGTTTACATGCTGATGAGTTTTGGAACAGAAGCTGTATATGTGTGCGGGAAGCAGCCAAGACTTTCCCCCCCATGGCTTTTTTTTCCTAAAAAAATCTTTGCGAAATTCACTGTGAACTACTCTGAACACAGACTGATATACAACCATCTACAGGTTACCATCTTTTCCTTTTCTTTTGCTATCGTGTGTTACGTATGTAGTAGATTTTATTTTGATCTAGTAGTTCATATGTGAATTACTGATCATATTCCCCCACTTTCCCCATATCCATACATTTTCCTACCTGTCAATTCCCATCATTTCTTCTTGGATAACAGGGGGGATGCTGCTACTGTTTATGACACCACTCTTGCCTGAATTTCTTCTTTTTGCACCAGCTCCTTTAACATTTAGAATTATGGTTCTGTACAAAGCTTTTTCCTATTTTTGTTACAAAGTACGGATATAAATCTATCTCTTTCTACTTCCCACTTAGCCAAATATACATAGATAGGTTTTTTAAAGAGGTGCAGGAACCTTGCTCTCCCTTTGAATCTTTGAATCTCCCTCTCCAATGAACTTTTCTGTGGGGAGTTTATCATGGCACCCAAAGACAAATGCAAACTTTGTGGTTTTGCTACTTGGTGTGTTAGCATTTGGCAGTATAGAGATTTCTACCTAAAGAGGACACCTGCGATGTTACAAGGCAGTAGCGTTAGCAATAAATTGTATTTTTGTAAATGGTCACTTTAACTGTGTTTATATATTTATGATTTTTTTAAAAAAACAAAGGTTTTGTTCCTCAGTGGGTGTGTATACCAAAGTGTCCCCTACTGTTTTGTGTGTTTCCAAAGGAAAATGAATATTTACAATTGTTAGGGGCATTTTTGTGTATGTTATGTTCTTAAAATGTAAGAGTGCTGAACTTGCACGTTTAAGAAAAACAAATCCGAGGCTCAGAGGGCAACTTTCGCCAATACTTCTTTATGGAAATAAGAAAAGAGGGGGAGCCTGGATTACAAAAAGAAAGTAGAAATCCATTGCTGGTTGTTTGGAAAAGGTTATTTTGTTCTAGGATTGATTATAGTTTCCAGCCCAGCATTGGAAGAGTTTCATTTAGTAAAAATCCAGGACCTAAATTCAATTTAATTAAGAAGTGTAAGCTTAAGGAAGAGCAATGCTCAAAAGTGTAGCTTATTTGGGCAGGTAGATCACTCTGTACAAGGGTTGCTTTCCCCCTTTACTTACCAGTATTGTCATTCCTCAGCTACTGATGCACTTGGATGTAAAGGACTTGGTGTGCACAACCAAGTGTTCTTTTCCCACCATTAAGAGAAAAGGTTGGCTCCAAGGCTGTAAGTAACTATTGATAATTACAGAGAGTCTCAGGGTAGTAGCCACCTTCTTAGCTTTCCCTACTGTCCTCGAAAAAGAGAATGTAAACACTAGAAGAGCTTGGTATTGTGTTGTATAGTTTTCAGAGGCAAGGCACAATCGCCGCATTAAGAAAAGAGGGATGGGTTGTATGGGCAGAAGTGAACTGCCTCACTTCTGCACATCAATTGGAGGAATGGCACTGTTGGGGTGGGAACTGAGTGGAGTGGCTCTTAACCAGAATATCCTACAAATTTGGATGGATCTGTAACTTAAGAGTTTCTTGTCCCCACCCCAAATGAAGGAGAAAGAGAATGTGAGGGGCTGGGTAATGATAAATCTAGGTCTAACTGCTCCATTTAGTCCTGGAATGGGCCTCAAAGACCAACATACCAGCTTTAAAAAAAGCACCAGGATTTGGAAGATTGTAGAAAAGAACCTTCTTCTCAGCAAGAAGGTAAAGGTATATGGCAGCACTAGGCACCTTATTATTGCAAAGCACTGCTACTGGTCTCCCGCCCCACGCAAAAATGTGGACGGAGGCTTGTGGTCTCTTAAGAAATACAGTGCACTTGTTGCATAGACCCAAATGTGTAGTTTAGCCAAGGGAAGGGTAACAGTGGACATTTTCTCTTGAGTTTATATTGATTATAGATTGTTGTTTAACCCATACACTTCACAGGAGATGGCCAAACTAACAATGACTTGTCTTTCTCATTTCTGGATAGTTTGTCTCTTGCCCTTGGGATGGGCTGCTAAGGAAACAAGCTAGGGACAAGTCAGAGTTGGGACAAGCCACAGTTTAAACAAGCCAGAATTTGTTAAGTTAGAAACAAACCATGGGTTCATGGTAGCAGGTTACCAAACCATGGTTTGAGGTGGATTTAGATATCATATCACTACACAACAAGCCAGATTTCAACAAACCACACCATGGCTTGTTGGATAGTGTAAACACAGTCTATGTGAGCTGTTAAAAAAGACTATACCTATGCACAGCATCTCTTATACTGTTTGTGATCCCAACCTCTGTACCCATGTGCTCCTGTTAAGTCTAGAGATGTGATGGAACTGAAGCATCCAGTTGGAAGGCTGGTATATTTAATTAGGAAATGGATCAGGAAAATGCAATTGAACACATGCCTTCAGCAATGAATACATTTCATGTTGTAAGTTTGGTGTAAGATGAGAAGCTTGTGGCCTCTAAATGTTGTTCGACTGTAGCTACTCACCACTGGCTAGGGCTGCTAGGAGTTATAGTCCAACATCATCTGGACAGATATATGATTCCTACCCCGGGGTAAAGGGATACTTTATCATTATGGAAAATTGCCAAGTTGTTGAGGAATGGACTCCATTGGAAAGTCACCTAGGTGACATTTTCAAAATGTAATTCACCTATTTACTTTTGCAGTAGAATTGGGCTCACCCACAATCTTGCATCTGAAAGCATTTTTCCACACAAAGAAAAAAAAGTATTTTGCTGTGCTAACAGCTGTTTGAACACAGGTAGGTGATTATGTAATAAACCGGAACCTCCTGGTATCTCATCCCTTACCTGCCCCCCCCCCCCCAATGACTACTACACTTAGAGCACTATGTGCAGCCTTCCACTTTCAATGTGAGACGAGGGTATTACAGTGCGCCCGCGCCATATGCAGGTGCACCATATGCGGCTTCAAGCTTGCGTGTATGGCAAGCGCTGGAAGTTATAATGGTGCACATGCTGAAGCGCGCGGCTCTTGAAACAAACAGGACTTGAGGTCCTGCGTCTTTTGCCTTACGTGGGAGGGTCCAGAACGGATCCCCTGCGTATATGAAGGGCCTGCTGTATATGTATTTCACCTTTCTCACATAAATGCTGAACTGGAAAGTGGGAATGCCAGGCTGTGTAGACGCATCCTCTCCTGTATCCTAATTTTCTTCCCACTATACTTTGCATGCATTTTAAAGTACCCTTGTGTCAACGTAATAACATTTTGCAGCAAGGCATCACCATAACATCTTTCTCATTTAACTTTAAATGAAAGGGGAAAGAAATGTGTGTGAGCTTAGAGAGGGAGGGATTGGTTTCAGCTTCCCTTCTTGCGAAGCCTAGCATAGGTTCATCCCTTTATTTCTCTCACCTGAAATTTCAGAGACAGGAAGGGGAATTCTCCATGCACACTAAGTTGTGCACATTCGGCGTCAGCATTACAAATGGTAATGTGTGGGGCTGCCTTGCTTTAGCAAGATGGTGAACTTCATCCAAAAGTTTAACCCACTTGTCATTTTAAAAAACAACAACATTGGTTTTTATACCTACATTTTTAGAGATACCCTCCCCAAAGAGAATCACTATGGTTGCCATATCTGAGCGAGGCAATTTTGAAACGCCATCTGCTTATGGAAAATACGTTATGTTTTTGTACTTTTTGTATGTGTGCTGTATGGTTCCCTTTCGAATCTGGCTAAAGGCTAAGAGAGCCCACTTGTCCATGGCTACCGGCTGTGTCTGATGTGTTCCTCTCCAACCTTCTTCCCCCAAATGTATGTATGTGCCGGATGGGGCTGACCAGTCAAGCCCTTACGATGGCAACCATGTGTGCCTGGGGAGGAGGAACAGGAGAGATAAATGTGTCCCAAGTGGCTTTGGAGTGGGAATCCATCTTAAAAAGAACCCCCTCTTTTAAAATAAGAGTAATAAATATGTATATTTATTGGCCTTTCTGAAATGATGCACTTTATTTATGAAGCACTATTTCCATTATAAATTATCACTTCTATTATGCCAGATGAGGAGGGCACTGACTGACGTTGCTTCAGAACCCCCATGATATATTGAAGGGAGGGAGAAAAACAATACTTTGCAGATCTGTATTCCTTCTCATTGGGAAGTGTGAACTATTATTGGCTTGCTCCCAAGGCAATTGTGAGAGGGACCAAATCCTGGCATCCTTCCCTCAGGTTTTCTGAAGCTTCTTTCTCAGGAACTTGCTTGGATTTAGGCAGAGCTGGCACTAATGCTGGGCAGAGGGAAGCAACTGCCTCAGGCAGCAGATACCAAGAGGTGGTGGTTAGGAGGGACAGAATCTCCCACAGGTGTTTCTCCTGACCCACATCCCTGGTTCATATGTTTTTTGGAGGACAGGGTATGTGCCACACAACATCTTCACCTACTCAACATGGAACGGAGAATGCTTTTTCATGCTGAGTTCAAATCCGTGTCTAGTCTGCTTCTGCTTGTGGAATTGAGGGGAGGGTGCCATTTTGTCTTTTGTCGCAGGCAACCAAATGTCTTGGGCTGGCCCTGGCATTGGGATCCTGGGAATTAGCATCATTCCCTCCTCTGCAACAATGCATCCTTTTTTCCACCTACCCTCAAAGGTGTTTTTTAAAAAGTAATTTTGTTCAGGGGAATTGGGCTTGTCCTGATGTAAGTTATACTTAATGTTTAGGAGACAAATGGTTGGAACTACACAAAGCCAATTAGCCTGGGATAAATTGAGGGGATGTCTATGTTAGAGGCATTAATCCCATGTATATTGTTTATATAAAGCTCATGTACAATTCTCTGTGGCAGAGACTGGACTCTTGTGGCTCTCCAGATGTTGTCAGACTGCAACTCCCAGCATTCTTCATCATTGGTAGGGGTGAGGGGAGTTACAGTCCATTGACATCTGGATGGCCACAATGTTCCCATCCCTGAAGTTATGTAAACATGGGAAGGATGTATTGTCATGTACAAAAAGAAATTTGTCAGTCACAAATTCTGGGCTTCAAAAATACAGGCACCTTTATAAAGTCTTTGCACTTTTAATAAATTTTTGTACATATATAAGCTAAAGGCTGGTTGATCTAGCCAGGCTGGTTTGACAGGTAACAGGGTCTAACCTAAGTTGTATATATTGTGACATATTAGCCGTGTACAAAAGAGAGGACAGAAAAGAAAAAAAGCAACAAAGGCTTACAGTTGAATATTTAGTTTATTTTATATGATGTCAAATATAGATGAATTTATAAATGTTCCTACTGGGAAAAAAAGTATTTTGTAAAATGGGCAGGGAGGGGGTGAGGAAGTGTCTTATGGGGACAAAAATGACAAAAAAATCTTGCCTAGAATACTCTTGTGAAGAAGGTTCATTCGGCAAGAACCAGCATGTCTCCATGTGCTTTAAAGATCTGTACATACTATTTTGAAAGAAAAAAATAAAATAAAATTGTACTTTTAACGACTCTTACTCTATGGCTCCTATTATATTTTGGTATTATGGATTTTTTAAGGACTTGTTTATTTATGTGCACACAACTGCTTAAGAGTGATGACAATGGGGGCGAAACAATTCCAGACTATCAATTTGCCTGATTGTACAGCTCCCATGCCCACTCTCTTGTTTTTATTTCAGTCTAAGCAGACATACAAACATACTCTGTAGAATCACAGAGCTGGAAGAGACCTCAAGGACCATGCAGGAATACACAACCCAAGCACCGCCAACAGATAGCCATCCAGCCTCTCTTTAAATACCTCCAAAGAAGGAGACTCCACCACTCTCCAAGGAAGCGTATTCCACTGCTGAATAGTTCTTACTGTCAGGAAGTTCCTCCTAATGTTGAGGTGGAATCTCTATTTCTGTAGCTTGCATCTATTGTCCCAGGTCCTATTCTCTGGAGCAGCAGAAAACAAGCTTGCTCCATCCTCAAGACGATACCCTTTCAAATACTTAAACAGGGATAACATATCACTTCTTAACCTTCTCTTCTCCAGGCTAAACATACCCAGCTTCCTAAGTCTCTCCTCATAAGGCATAGTTTCCAATAAAACAAGACTGGGCAACCTGGGAGCTGGAGCTGGGCTGCAACTCCTACTTAAAGCTTAAGAAAGTTACTTTTTGGGACTGCTACTACTCAGATTCCCCAGGCTGTGAGATTCTAGGCTTTGTAATTTAAAACATGTACCTTTCCCAAATGATACTCCAGTCATCCCTCACATGGGGTGCGCTGGCTAGGGTTGTCTTTAAGTTGCTCATCCCATTGCAATAAGGCCATGATTGATCTGGCAATTCCATCAGCTGCTCCTTCGGGGCACAAAGAAGATCACTGGACCCATCAACCAAAATTTCCCTCCCACACACGACCATACTTTTGGCACTTTTAAAGAAGAGACCAGAAGAGGCACACTGAGTTCCAGATTTCCTCTCCTCCTCATCATAAATGAAAGAACCTCTTGATCAACTCTCATAAACAATACTGTGCAGGCGCTACATCCAACACTTCGTTATTAAAAGACAAAATAGGGCAGCAAGTAAACATCTTTTACTTCCTCAGTAGCAAAAACAAGAAAATAAACCAGTTCCTCTGGAAAATATACCACAATAATCTTTGATTAACAAATCTTGCCAAGAACACTCCATGACAGGTTTGTTTGCCTTAGAATCGCAATACGTCAGAAATGACTTGAAGGTATACAACAACAAAATAATAATTTATGAAATTTTCTTAGACAATATATATATATATATAAGTGGCTTAATAAGATAATTTTAGAAGTCAACTATAATTTCTTTAGACATGGTTGACAATGCACTTCAAAGAAGATCTCCATCTTTTTGTTTTCCCTAAGCTGTTAGCAGTTGTTCTACTAGCAAGCTGCATTGTACAAACCAAAACGTAAGAGGCATTGGCATGGCTTTATGCAACAGCAATGAACAGTCACTGCAGTTATTATAAATGCATTTTTGATCATATGAGAAAACAAGGTGGCTTCACCTGAAGCTCCACTCACCCTTTGTGTCCTGTAGTTTGTTTAATCGGATCTTATGAAGAGTCTTTTCTTCCCACCACACAATGGGCAAGCTTTATTTGGGGGTATAAAATACAGTGGGCCCTTGGTATCTGCTGGTATTTGGTTCCAGGGTCCTCCGTGGATATCAAAATCCATGGATGGTCAAGTCACATTATATACAATGGCATAGTAAAACAGGATCCCTTATAAAAAGTGGCAAAATTAAGACTTGCATTTTGGAATTTATACCTTTTTGGAATATTTTCAAGCCACGGATGGTTGAAGCCAAGGATGAAGAATCAGCGGATATGGTGGGCTAACTGTATATCTCAGGAGAAAAGATATCATGATTATTTTCCTCACAGTATTTTCCTAAATTTTCCATTTGACACATATGCCCAGTAACTCTCCCACTAAATCCAGTACTTTAGCCCCAGGGAGAGAAGACCCAGTGAATCAATGGTTGCATGGTGAGTTAATGCATAGGTCAGCACTCAACAAGACTACTCGACTTGAAGAATAACAACAGGATGCTAGCTGCTCGGTTTTCTTTTGTGCACACAGACACAGAGAGAGAGTAGGTGGGGGAGACACATGGCTCCCTTTCACATTGCACAATTATAGCAGTTTGATATCACTTTAACTGCCACTGGTGTATCCTATAAAATCCTGGAATTTGTTGTTTGGTGAGGAACTAGAACCCTCTGGCAGAGAAGTGAAATTACCTCACAAACTACAAATTCCACAAGGAAGGAACCATGCCAGTTAAAGTGGTATCAAAGTGCTACAACTGTGTAGTGTGAAAGAGTCTTGGAGAAAATACTCTAGAAACTAGAGGAAAAGAAGTTTTGAACAGTACAGTGGGCCCTCAGTATCCCCTGGCGTTTAGTTCCAGGACACCCCATGGATACAAAAATCCATGGATGCTCCGGTCCCATTAAATACAATGATGTAGTCCCTTATATAAAATGGTAAAATTAAGGTTTGCTTTTGGGAATTATTTTTGAAAATTTTCAAGCCAAGAATGGTCGAATCCATTGATAAAGAATCTGTGGATATGGAGGGCCAACTGTACATCAGAGATGTAATGCATTTGAGGCAAGAACCACAGGTTAGCAAAGGGTGGGTTTGTGGAGAGAAACAGCAAGGCATAAATAAACAAATCCACCTTCATCCCAACTTTTAAAGCATGGACAGAGGTAAAAAAATTACTCTCAAAGCAAACACTAACAACTTTACAAACATCCAATCCTAAGAACAAGTTTACAAAACAAATCAGAAGCAATCCTTTTCCAGGGAAATGTTTCCAACATCTGTCTTTAGCCTACCAATCCAGGGCACCAGACATGTCAAGCGCACTGCTTTAATAAATGGAATTGCATTTACATGGGATAGGAGTGGAAGAGGAGACATTTAAGTCAATATATTAGTTTTTATCCAGAGTAAGGAACCCAGAGACTCAGGGTAACAAAATAAAAATAAAATCTTCTCTGAGATTAGGAGTGAAATGAAATAGGATGTCGTAGGAGAACAGTGTGTTTCACTTTCAGAAAGTAAGTGATTCTTCTATGTATAAAATAATAACACTCCTTGAAAGTAGCACATTTTCACATTAGGGAGAACAGCTAGGCTAGAATTTGGAGAATATTCTAAATGCATGGAGAGTCTGATGTGGTAAAAGTCCAGCCCACAACCTTGTCATGCTGCATGAATGGAAAAATTCCAGTCCAAATGCTCCTTGCCAAGGCAAAATGGAAAGCATCTGTTGTGAGTGTGCATGCAGTTACCAGGTCAAACCTGGTATGGTTTCCTGGAGAATTATGTCTTCAAAACAGTCAAGGAGGGGAAAAAATGGATTTGAGTAAATGAACACAGTTTGCAGAACACTACCCTTGGAACAAGTAGAGCTCAAGGCAGGAGCATTTTTAAAGCTTGGGTTTAGTGCATACGGCTTGACTCACCTTGATTTGAGCCAAAGGACTGGGAGGGGAAAGCTCCACAAAGATATTAAGGCAGAGGATATTTCTGCCTCATCACTGACCCTTCTTTCCATGAGGATGGGGAAAGAAAGAAGACAAAGACACACACAGGAACATCATATGAACGTATCACCTTTTACCAACTGCAAGCACACCCAATATTGACATTTGAATGTCCATTTCCCCTTGCAAGAGAAACCTGTTTTAACAGGTGACATAGGCATTCAAATGCTAGTTTATTTGCGTAGAATTTAGCCTGACAATTCCTCCAGTAAAAGGCCTTCTGTAGTATGAAGTGGCTCACCCAGTTTGCAGTATAGTCCAGGAACAGCCACCAAATTAAATTTAAACCTTGCACAGGATCCTGATTTATGGATCAAGATAACTGAGTCCTTTTTTCTTTTTCGGTTCTTTCTGCAAGCCTATAAGCAATGTTAATCTTTCTCCTCGTTCTATGGCTTGACTAGGCAGCAAACATTTGCTTTGTACATGGATCATCCCCACGGACCATCATTTGCTAGACGACAAGATTGTGCATAAAGACAGCTTACTTCAAATGGCTCAGGAAACTATCTATGCTAAAGAGAGACAGAAACATTACTTACAGTGCCTCTGTAAGTAATGATCAAAAGCTGAAGTATAGCCAGCATTACACTGTATACTTATGTTGGTCATTCTGCATATATAGCAACCACTCCTGCAAGATTCCAGTATAGAACCTCCATGCAAAAGATGACTGGATCTTGCCTGGCAAGCATGCACAGAAAAACCAAGGCATTTTTCAGTATCTCTTTTTGCAATTCCCTCAACCTGTAAAACAACAGATGAAAAGCCACTTGACACAGTCTCCCCGCTTCCACTGCTACCGATCAGCTGCAGGGACGGATCCAGATGAGCCTCAGCTTTCTAGAGCCTCCAGGTAAAAAGAAACAGCTTTATGCTGGCGTGCAGAGGCTGCCCTTTCTCCCCCAGGTGCACAAGGGCATTTGGCACACACACACACACACACACACACAGCAGATGAGAGAGCACCAGCGTGGTGCTGTGGTCTGAGCATTGGACTACAGCTGGAGACCAGGGTTTGAATCCCTGCTCAGCCTCAGAAACCCACTGGGTGACCTTGGAGTAGTCACAATCTCTCAGCCTCAGAAAAAGGCAAAAGCAAACCCCCTCTAAACAAATCTTGCCAAGAAAATGCCTTAGAGTTGCCATAAGTCAGAAACAACTTGAAGTCACACAACAACAACAACATAGCAGGGGTAGGCAAACTGTCCCCTTTAAGGGCCGAGGGATTTCAGCTCCCAGAAGCCTCAGCTATGTTGGCTAATAATCTGGGATGTTGGCCAATAGTCTGGGATTCTGGGAGCTGAAGTCCCTCGGCCCTTAAAGGGGACAGTTTGCCTATCCCTGAATAGTGGATCATTGGCCAGGATGGAGCTATTCTGGGAAGCCTCCCTGCCCCCAACTGCTGTTGTGCACCAAGGAAAGTAGCAGGCTTGGATGAACTGGTCCAAGCATTCCTGTTTCCTACACTACAGACTAGTTTTAAGTTAGATTTGTGTTCTCTATTAGCCACTTCTTCTCCACCAGTACCTTGGAATAACCTTTTCAACTAAAACAGCTCAGCTGTTGGGGTGGGGAAACCCTGCAGGAATATTTATGATTGTTTTGGAAAATGAAGGGAAGCAAAGTGAATTTTTACCACCACCTATAAGCACAGTAACATTTCATTAGCAGTTACACTCTTGTCATAAACACCCGTGAAGAGCCTGTGGACAGCAGAAGGAAACAATTTTACATGTAAGTGCTCAACTTAGCTTATAATAATCATTAAGGTGTTGTTCAAAACAGGCCTGTTAGATGCTGGTGGGTGGTTTCTACCTCAGAAAGGCAGCTCCTCACCTAAAACTCAATTCACGCATCGCCGCAGCATCAAGAAACGCTATCCCTGATCTGGTTCAGTGAAGTCCATATGCAGAGACTAGAAAGTAGATTGAATGTTCTTTCTCATTTCACTGCTGGCTTCCCCAGATGTTAGTCCCCATGGAAAGGAACCACGCAGTCATACTACTTTCTCCACACTTCACCTGCACGGATTTTGGACGGAAGCTACCACTGCATTTCTTCCATGGCACTGAAGTACTGTGTAAATTGCATCAAATTAAGGCAGCAATAGAAGGAAATCAAAGCAGTTGAGCAAAATTGCTCAGGAAACACAGCGTCAGATTTAAGCTTAAGAAAGCTACTCTTGTGAACTACATCTCCCAGACCAAGGAGACTAGAGAAACTGTAATGCAAAACAGTAATTATTTCAAGCTCCGGTTGGACATCATGCCAATAGGGAAGTAACTAAGGTTCCAAGCAAGAATATGGAACTCTTCCACGTCTATCTCCAGGAGCAACAATTTAAAATATAATAACAGTAATGACAGATCCATCTACAAACTCTAAGCCTCACTCAACTGACTACCCAAAGCATTAAGCAAGCCTACATTCAAAGTGTAAGAAGTGATTCTTTGGAAAATTCAACCAGGCTTACATTAGAACATCTATACCATTTTAAGGGAATGTGGCAGGCATTACATTCAGTGTGAGAGACACAGATCTGTAGCTTGGTAAAGCATCAACCTGGAACATCCTACATATCTGCGCCCTTGACAGGCCAGGCTTAAAGTTCCTGTCCAAGTTGGCATGTGTCGGTTGGCATGCTTTAAGCCTCCAAGTGTACTAAAATGCAAAGATTAGGTGCAACTGTGCTTCAAGCTACACTTTACTTAACTCTGCAAAAAACATAAACAACCCATCATACAAGGGATTTTGAGCTAAATCCTCAATCCCAACTGCCTCACAGAAATTCAGTATACACCAAGCATACAAATGCCACTTGGTCCTGAGCAGCTGCATACAGAACAAAGAGGGAAAGAGAAAGACCACAGGTAAGGAAGTGCTATACCTGGGCTCTCGCTTTTAACTGAGAAGCTTTAGCATCTTCTAACTTGGCTTTGACATCTATGGGTTTCTCAAAAAACCTCACCAAAGCAGGCTCATTCATTAAGGAGGCCAGAATCTGCTCAAAAGCAAAGGACCACTCATTGCTGGCTTTGCTCGGGCTCTGGAATGCCAGGCTATCAGTTTGTGATGTGGGCTGAGCTTCCTGGAGTTTCTTGCCATCTTCTGCACTATTGTCAGCCACTGGAGGAGCTGTGCTCTTGAGCGGTGAAGTGGGGCTCTGCAGTTTTCGGCCAACCTCCTCCATCCTCAGCAAGAGGCTGGTAACGGTGGCAATGGCGCGATACAGCAGCTCCTCCTCTGGGTCCCCATGGAACAAGTTATACAAAGTCTTTGAAAACTGGATGAACTGGGACTGGGGAGTGGAGAAAGCAGAAGCAATATTTGCAAGACGTTCTGGCTTTACAATGTACCATCATTTTGGTGTTGAAAGAATGCACCTTAATAGAATTAAAAATATTTGTACAGCAGTTGTTTTCAAAAGCGACCTGCTGTCTCAGCAGGGCACCCTTCCCTCACCAGATTGCCTTCCAGGGATGTATCAGACCACCACTCCTATCATCCATGGCTAGCAGGACCATTGATCCCACATATCAGGAAGGCACTAGATGGAGGAGACTGTATTTATTTATTTATTTATTTATTTCCAGGATTTATATCCCGCCTTTCTCCAATGGAAGTGTCACTGTACTGGGATGTGTCAGGGGTCATTATTACCCCTTCCTCCTTTTATAGTCACAGACACATAGGCCCAAAACACAGTGCAGAAATAATCCAGTTTGAGACCACTTTAATTGCTCGGGCTCAATTCTAGAGAATTTGGGAACTGTTGTTTTGTGAGACATTTAGCTTTCTCTGGGCCTTTACAGACTGCCAGAAATACTGCAACTTGAGACCACTTTAACTGCCCTGGCTCAGTGCTAAGGAATCATGAGAACTGTAGTTTATTGTGGCACCAGAGCTCTCTTGACAGAGAAGGTTCAATGTCGCAGAAAAAAATACAATTCCCATGCTTCCCTAGCATTGAGCCAGGACAGTTAAAGTGGACTCAAGCTGCATTATTTCTGGCAGTCTGTAAAGGCCCTCTGTCAGAGAGCACTGATGCCACAATAAGCTACAAGTCCCAGGATTCTCTAGCACTGAGCCAGGACAGTTAAAGCAGTCTCAAACTGGATTATTTCTGCACTGTGTTTTGGACCATTAAAACAAAGGAATACAAACACAGTCAAGCTGGCATCCTGTACTGAAGTTACAGATTTGTAACACAGCATTATAGATCCATAAGCGCTCCATATTTGCCTATACTCATATGCTATGCATTGTTATGATTGTAAATATCCCCTGAAACCTATCTTACTCAATGGAGTTGCTCTATGTATGTTGGAAAGGCACGTGGGCTGCTTCAAAATGACACAGCTAGCTCTCTCCCAACTTCCAGCCACAGGGAGACTGGCAGAAGCTTCCACTTGTTGCACCATGGCCCAAGGGTGTGAGAGTGCTTTTACACTGCAACTTGGGAGTTGGAGGGGGATAGCCATGTCATTCGGAAGAATCCTACTCACCTGCACAGCAAGCCTCCATCTCATGGAGCAGCTCCTATGTGTTTAAGATGGGTTCTGGGGGGTCAATTCCATAGGTAATTTTTGACGACATTAACATAGTTATCAATGTGATGTAGAATCTCAGTCACAACGTTAAAACATAAGCATGTTTAAAATACACACACACATTATTATTATTACTGCTTATACTAGCACCATACTGTTCCAATTACAAAACTCAAAAGAAACCTGGAAAATGTTCTGATTGTACCTTATCAAAATCTTACCTGGCCCATTCGGGGCAAATCCTTGATGCTTTCTTCCTTTTTAAGCAATTCATCTTGCCACTGTTTCAAATATGCCTGGATATCAACTTTTCCTTTCCCTGTTTAGGAGGCAACAAATTTACTTTGAAGAAAATGGATGATCGGAATCATGAAACTTGAACCACCTCTTATCTGTAGCTTGCTTGCTTATTTAATTGGTATTTCATTTTTTCTCCCAGGTATGTGACCCAAGGAGGTTTACAAGACAAATTAAAGCCAAGTACAGCTAAAACCAAATAATAAAAAAGTTGAAAAACAATTAAATAAGCAATCCTAATAAAACACTCATTTAAAACAGTTTAAAGCCCACTGAAAACACAGAAGATCCCCATTAAGAAAACAAAGATGTTAAGTCTAGCTCAGTCCATAATGGGTGAATCTACACTGTAGAAATAATGCAGTTTGATACAACTTTAACTGCCATGACTCCATTCTACAGCATTCTGGGATTCTTAGTTTTGTGAGGCACCAGCACTCGTTGGCAGAGAAGACTAAAGACCTTGTAAAACCACAAATCCCATAGGATGGAGCTATAGAACTTAAAGTGGTGTCAAACTGCATCATTCCTACAGTGTAGATGCACCTTTTTGTCACAATCAGTTAACAGCCAAAAAGCCTGTTTAAAAGGGGGGAAGGTAAGCCAGCCAGCCTGCTAGATCACACTAAACCTTAGATTCCAGCCCAAATAGTAATTTTGCAGAAATCTAATTTCAGGGGGTGGGGAGGGGGGAAGGAAAAAAGACAGACCAACACCAACCAGTCCCTGTTTCTGGAAACCAGACGCTGAACATTTGTGATGCTGCTTGATGATGCTTCCCTGCAACCCTAAAACAATGGAACACAAATTCTCTTGGTGTCAGTCTGAATTAGCTACCTTTTTCTGGGCTTGTCTTCAACACATCTGCATCCACACTGTCCCCAGGAGAAGAAACTAGGATGGAAAAGAAGGACACAAATAAGTGGTACACATGAATGAGACGTTAGCACTTAGCACCCCCCAATGTACTAGTCCAACACTCAAACTGCTATACCACACTGGCCCTGGACACCATTCATTACCTGGATAGCTGGCGTGTGGAGAATAACTCAAGAGTGTGTGGATTGATCCTCCTGACTCTCTGGAGAACAAATGGTACCCAGAGCCAATGTGGTGTAACACCAGCAGACCAGGGCTGGAATCCCCATTTGGCCATGGACACCTACTGGGTGACCCTGGACAAGTCATCCTCTCTCACCCTCGGAGGAAGGCAGTAGCAAACCCTTTTGGAATTTTTTTTTTTGCCAGGAAGACCCTATGATAGGTTTGCCTTAGGGTTGCCATAGGTTGGAAACAACTTAAAGGCACATAACAACAACAACATGAAGCGACACTGTTTTGTTCCTCTTGTCCAGGACTGTCCTCTCGCAAGTGATCATGGCTCTCTGAGGTCTTTCACACTCCTCTGCTACTCAAGAACCTTTTTCCTCTGGCTCAGCAGAGAGCTGAGGACATTCTGCATGCAAAGCACATGCTCTGGCCACAGAAATATGGCAGAGTTTGGAAAAGTTAATTTGTGGGAAATTTAACTCCCAGAATCCCCTAGCTAGCACAGCCAACATAGCTCAAAAAATACCTCTGAGCTACAGCCCTTCTATGTGATATCTGATCCAATCTCGAATTATAACAGCACACGCTGTAAAAAAACAACAACCCAGGAACATTCTGATTTTGCTGAAAGCTAAGGATGGAGGAATATTTTTGCAAGTTCTTTGTAAAAGGGGCACTGATGCCGCCTGCTCTCTGCTGAGCCAGAGGGAAAAGGCACACTATAGACCTCCACTTTTACAGATATAGGACAGCCTTTCAAAAATCATGCTGATAACTGGCTAATAAACTGCAATTTAGTTGTTGTTCTGTGCCTTCAAGTTGTTTCCAACTTAATAGCAACCCTAAGATGAACCTATCATGGGGGTTTCTTGGCAAGATTTGTTCAGAAGGAATTTGCCTTTACCTCTCTCTGTGGCTAGGAGGGTGTGATTTGCACAATGTCACCTAGTGGGCTTCCATGGCTGAGGAAGATTCGAACCCTGGTCTCCAGAGTCATAGTCCAAAGCTAAAACTCTACACCAGAATGGTGCTCACCATTTATTTTCCTGTTACTAAAAGCAGTTTGCTCAATTCCTTTCAATATACAATTCACTGGTAGTTTTGCCAGTTTGTTCCCAAAACAGAGCAAATACAAATACATCTAGTTTGATAATGCCACCCTCTGATCCCTTGATCTTTCTCTCTCTCTCCTCTTCCCACTTATCAGTCTTAAAGCAAGAGGAGCTACAAACTGAGAAAGAGTGAAATGCTTCCATTTCCTGCATTTAAAATTGCGCAGGCAGATACAGGTTGAGTCCCCCTTATCCGAAATGCTGGGGTCCAGACATGTTTAGGATTTTGGAGTTTTTCAAAATTTAGAATATTTGCACATACATAATGACATTTCTTGGAGATGGGACCCAAGCCTAAACATGAAATTCATTTATGTTTCACATATACCTTATACACATAGCCTGTAGGTAATTTTATACATAATATTTTAAATAATTTTGTGCATGAAACAAAGTTTGTGTACACTGAACTATCAGAAAGCAAAGGTGTCATCATCTCAGCCACTCATGTGGTCAATATTTTGGATTTTGGAATACTGGATCAGGGAGATTTAATCTGTACCATAAAAAAACCCTGAAGCATACCAAAGCCAGCACCTAAAATCTCTGAGGTGGGACAGGATAAGGCTTTGCTGTCTGCTCTCTTACAGGTTGAGTGAGAGAATCATTGATGTTGTGGTCTATAAACAGAACAAGACAAAGCTTACTGTTTAATTGGCTCAAATGGATCAACTCTTCTTTAGACAGTTGAGCACTTTTAGAAGGGCTCAGGGACTCCACTTCAGTGAAAGCTGCAGAAAGAAAACAGAAATGAGTTTAGCTGAGAATTACTATGATCAGAAGCTTTTTTAAAAAATTGCATAGCATATTCAGCATGCAAATACATACCGTATTTTCCAGCATATAAGACAACTGGGCATATAAGATGACCCCCAACTTTTCCAGTTAAAATATAGAGTTTGGGATATATTTGCCGTGTAAGACTACCCCTCTTCCAAGGCACAACGTATGTACAATTTGTGGGCAAGTAAGTGACCCTGGGCATGTCACACACTCTCAGCCTCAGAGGATGGTAATGGCAACCCCCATTTGAAGAAACATGCCAAGAAAACCCCATGATAAGGTTGCCTTAGGGTCGCCATAAGTCGGAAAGGACTTGAAGACACACAAGAACAACAAAAATCTACAACTGTTTCATAAGTAGTACATGGGAATAGGAGCCAGCATGGTGTAGTGTTTGAGTATCGGACTACCACTCTGGAGATCTGGGTGATTCCCCACTCTGCCATGAAACCCATTGGGTGAACTTGGACAAGTCACACACTCTCAGCCTCAGGGGAAGGCAATGGCAAACCTCCTCTGAGCCAGTCTTGTCAAGAAAACCCTATGATAGGGATTCACCTCTTATCGGTTGCTGCTTCCTCCTCCTGCCTCATGCCATGCCATACCATGTCATCATTTCCTCCCTCCCTCCTCCTCCTCCAACCTGGACTTCCTCTCTTCCTCCTCTTCCCACCTCGCACTGCGCCACCCCTTCTTCCTTCTCCTCCTCTTCCTCCACCCTGAGTATAAGACGACCCCCGACTTTGGAGATTTTCCTCGGTTAAAAAATCGTCTTATATGCCAGAAAATACAGAAATTTGCCAAGAAAACCCCATGATAGGATCACCATAAGTCAAAAATGACTTGAAGGGACACACAACAAGAAGCTCCTGAATCATTTAGGCTCAAAGTTAGGCTAAGAAGGTATTCTTAAAGTCATCCAGAGGGCACAAAGCTTCAGATCCTGAGGTCTGGGCTAACTCATCAGCTGCTATGCCTCACTAGTTCTCCTAGCCATGCAACAAATTCAACTGCAGTCAATTCAGGCACTAAGCTAATATACCTGGCCTCTTAAAAGAGTATGATTCCTACACATGTCCAACACCAAACTGATCACAATTCATGGTTTGTTTTAATAAAACAGAACCAGCATCAGAGGCAAATAAAGGCTTTTACAGTCCACCTTTCTCTGGACTGCAAATCAGAAACACAAGGAAAGTCAACCCAGAAGGCTGACAGATTAAAGGCCTCCTAACAGTAAGAACATTTGGCTGAGTTTTCTTGTTTCCTCTTCCTCTCTCTCCCTTCACATTTCTTTTAGAGTCATCTCTTTCCCAAATGTAAACCTGAGGGCAGGGACTATCCTATTGATGGAATCATATTATCAGAGGAGTTGGAAGAGACCACAAGTTAGAGAAACTGCTCTGAAAGCCTTTCTAGTCCTAGAGCAGGGTATAAATGCAACAGATAAAACAAATAAATTTGACTTACCTGGAGGTATGTGCAGTTTGAAAAGCAGCTTCAGCTTATGGGTAAAACTTCCATGATACATGATATCTAACAAACGGAGAGGGAGTGAAAAAGAGGAAGATTATTTAAGATATCTCAAAAGTGACTGTTGTTAGACGCATCTCTGTTAGTACTCAAGACCACAGCAGCTTTAGATCCTTGGTCTGGAGAGGATTCAGGCAAGAGGTTTAATATTTCTACCTCCACTAGGCAATGGAAGGAGCTACTGAGAAGCTGGCTAGAACAGAAGTTTCATAGTGGCAACTGAACAGAGCAGCTCAGGTTTAATGACCTAGTCAACATACAAGAGATCAGGTCATCTCAGTGGGTCTGTGTCACTCTCCTGTTCTCTCTAAGCTCAGTGATGAAGCTTATGCTTTCCTCTGAAAAACAGTCCCACATTCAGATCATAACATTAGAGTAGGCAACTGTGGCCTTTCAGATGTTTTGTGAGTTAAAGCTCCCACCAGTTAGTGATGAGGAATGATGGGAGCTACAATCAAAAAACATCTGGAGAGCTACCTGCCCCAGCATCTCCAGTAAGATAAAGAGCCACACTGCATAAGAATGAGGGCTTGTTTCATCCAATTTCCTGCTCACATCGTGTCTGATCAGTTGCTCCTGGGAAGATAAGTATTAACCAAGGCATCATGAAGAGGGAAGTCACAGATTATCAAAGTAAGCCCAAGGAGAAACCAGTGTCAAAATCTGTGCACTATTTCTTAGATTCCAATACACTTTGGAAATAGAATTTCTTTCTCAGGGGTTGTACTTCCCACAGATCTATGGCAATTTCTTCATTACATTAACATGACTGGTAAGGGTTTTAGTATTACTCCACCCTGATGAGATGTCTTTCAGAGTAGACAGCACCAGGCTAGATCAACCAGGTTGCTAGCCTGGTTACAGGTAATCTCTTGCCTTACTTCCCCCATGTGAACTGGAAATAGATCTAGCAAAGAATCCAATGTGAGAGCAACAAGCAAACAATCCATCCCTTGGTAGTTTTTAAAAATTGTACCAAGTGTGGTGGCAAATTCTTTGAAGTTGATAAGGCCATCTAAATTTTCATCTAGCAACCGGAAGGTCCACAATGCAAGGGAGTCCCTGTTTGCACAGTTTGCCCAGGGGCTGAGGAGGTGATAAAGGACTCGGAACTGCTGGCAGTCGATGCGATATTGCTCCAGGTAGGGTAGACTGGGGTCATGGTGCTTCAGGGCTGGACTGTTCACAGTCCAGTAGCAAGAGAGAAAATGCTCTTTCTGCAAAAGACAAACACATATACAGGTAGTAAAGGCAGAGACTTGGGTGCTGAGTTACTCCCTTCTTGTTGCTTCAAGTTAATTTTGTCAACTGCTTTCCTTGAAATCAAAGGTTCATAGTTTGCGAGTGTTCTTGAGTCTGGTCTTGACTCTGCATGCTTAGATAGTAGTTTAGGATTAATCTAGAACAGGGGTCGGCAACCTACAAAACAATTTTGTTCTCCAAAATGGCGGCCGCGACTCGTTTGCGCATGCGCAGTACTCCTGCGCATGTGTAAACGTGTCGCGGCTGCCATTTTGAAAATCAAAATGGCAGCCGCCATATGCACGGCGGCGGCAGCGGTGGTGTGGTGTGTGTGCGCACGTCGCCATTCCCCCCCCCCGGCCCAGTGGAAAGGAGGACTTTGGAGGACCGGCCCAAACCTTAAAAGGGTTGCCTACCCCTGATCTAGAAGGTGTATTCCCTATAATTATGCTATCTCTATCAGCCACCTGGGTTTCCTCACAGATATATGCCTCAGCAATCAGAACTGCAAATTAAATGCATGTTTATCTTTCAATAATCAATCCCAATCTCATTTAAGGTCACTTAAATGCAAGATATGTTGAAGAAAATCAGGTGTTATGACAAACTGAGGTCTTTCAACATTTTGTGAAGCACCTCTGCAAAAAGAAAAGAAAGAAAGAAAGAAAGAAAGAAAGAAAGAAAGAAAGAGTAAAATGCATGATCTAGTTCAACCCATGGAGAAAGCATGGTGGTAGGCACATCTGCCCTCTCCAAAAATGAGCACAGCTAATAAACTAGCTGCCACATTTTGAATAAGAGGAAGTTCCCAGATACTGTTCAAAATCATTGATCTTTTAAAATATCACCTGGTATTGCTAAAATGACCACAGCAAGTTAGCAGTGGGAGATGATGAAATATTGTCATTTAGCATTTTAACAATTTAAGTAATGGATTTTAATATAAATATGGATGTGATATTCCTTCCAAACTCTGCTTTAAACAAGCATGCTAAAGTACTACATGCCTTTCTAAAATGTGCATTGTATAAGGGAGGATTACGCCAAGTTACTTCTCCTTGACTTGGGAATGGCTTATTAGGACACTGGCAGAAAAGGAAGATTCTCCATTTTTTACAAGTCAGAATCATAAGAATATGCCATAGTTGTTAAGACGTAGTCGAATCTCCTCAGTTGGAAGCATGATATAGTACGACACTCATATCAAAGCCAAGACTTACCTTGAATATTTCATAAAGCTCCTCAAGGTTGCTGGGACTGATTTTCACATCCTGGGAGACAACACGCAGCTGTAACAAATGACAGAAGGAGGGCAGTCAAGTTACAGTCATGTCTTCTGATTTTTCTATAGGTATTTCTCCTGCTTTAAGCTCCACCAATTTGGATCAAATGAGAATGCTTTCACTAGAATACAGAATGAATAAATTGCAGGCATACCTCAGTAAACAAAGTCTCTGATAAAGAAGAACCTTTTAACAAAGTCATTTTATGGTAGCCCAGCCCAGCCTTACACCCCTTTTCTTGTCTTTCCTCTAGTGGACGTTGTTGTTGTTGGGTTTTTGTTTTGTATTGTTTTGCAGCATTGGCAATGGGAAGCTGGTAAAGGACGGTTGGAGAAAGACAGACTTTCAGTGTTGGGTTGCTGCAGTGTGACTGCAGTAAACAATGCAATAAAGCTTGACCTTGGAAAGAATGGGATTCTACTCTAGGTGATCCTACTGTAGCTATGTTTGCTTACATACAACACACAATAGATTTTCTGAATCACTTACCGAGTAGGTGTGAAAAGCAAAACAAAACAAAAAGTGAGGATGCAGATTTGCCTGCCTTACCAGCTACCCTAGCATTCAGAAAAAGGATACGTAGAGCTGTAAGATTTGCCATCAAAATGGAAATTGCAACAAAAGTGTAATATATTGAAAGAAAATAATTTATCCTGGGATGCATTTTGGAAGAAGCTTTCAAGTGATCTTTAGAGGATTCATAATGTTTTTCTTATACAATGCTCACTTGACTTGGTTGTTTCATTTCAAATGTGGATACTGTACTGTTAGTTTTGGATAAAAAGTTTACTGAAACATGTTGGAAGTGCTCTTCTGTTTTGGGGTGTAGGAACCAGTCCTATTTTTTCCATGTTATTTCCACCTCTGGTACCAAAGTTTCTGTTAAAGAATCAAAATACCCAGGAAGGCACCTACTTTGTTAACTAAGCTATACACTTGGCTTTTCCAATCTATAGGGGTGAGACACCTTAACCTTCATTTTCTAGGTCAATCTTCCCTATTTGAACTCTTCCCATTCACCCATGAAAGTTCTTTGTCCCTCTTGTTTCAATGCTCAGACTATGACTGCTTTTGCTTAGGTAGCCAAAAGGATATCATTCACACAGAAAAGGCAAATTATTTGACTTGGTGATGTGGAGATTTTTGTGAAGTACACACACAAAACCTTCTGGGAAAACATAGTCCTATGAGAGGGGATAAATATAAAAAGTAGCCCCAGAAACACAGATCTTATTCAATGGTTATGGAACACTGACGAATGTTCCTCTACTTGTACTTAACTAATACACTGCTACAACAATGCTGGATAATAAACAGTGATTCAACTGATGAATAACATTTAATGCCATGATAAAAAGGATAGCCTATGTCCATGTACCTAACTCACCACATTTTGCTTTGTAGTGACTTCCAGGGTCTGGATGACATACAGACGGTTACGGCGGCGCATGCATTCCACTTCCTCAAATCTGATTTCACCATATTTCTAAGAGAAGAAGAGGAAGCTGTCAGAGCCTCTTGGATTGAGCAAGACATTGTGGCTAGTCCATACCCCAGCTCTCTTCTCTGACTTGGTTAACTTTGTGCACGATGCCCTTATTTATCATTAAATGTCTAAGCAAACAGTTCATGCAAAAGCAAGCTGCCAATGTGTCTACTGAAGTGACTGGGGCTGAATCTACATTGCAGAATTAATGTGGTTTAACTGCCATGGCTCAGTGCTGTGGAACTCTGGGGTCTGTAGTTTTGTGAGATATTTAGCCTTCGAGTTCTGGTACCACAACTGCAAATCCCAGGATTCCATAGGATGGAGCCAAGACAGTTATAGTTGTGTCAAACTACATTAATTCTGCAGTGTGGCAGCAGCCTAAGATGAGAGCGAGAGCGAGACACTTAGGTGGTGTGGTGTAGTGATTAGAGTGATGGATTTGCAAAATATGTGTTCTTGATTAACTGCCCATGAAACTCACTGTTTAACCTTGGGGCAATTTCTTTCTCTATCTTTCCTCCCGCCCCTGACTCCCTGCCTCTTAACTTGACCTACTCTGCAGGGTTGTGGTGGTGATAAAGTGGGAAAGAGGAAAGCCATTCGAATTGCCTTGAGTTTAATAAATAAACAGCTCATCTCTTAACAGGCAGCAAATGATATGCACCTCATTTGACTCTCGAATCAGATCTGTGATATCCACTTTGGGGTACTGGCTTTTTGTTTCATTCACACCAGAAGCCTGCTGCACCGCTGGAGGCAGAGGACTGTCTTTGTTGGTGACACTGTCAAAAAACCTACATTTAAAAAACAAAACAAGTATGCATGAACATGGACAAGTGAAAGAGAACATCTGTTTTTACAAAAAGAGTAAGAAAACTGATATTTGCACAAGAAGTGCAAATTATGAAAAGCTGCTATTTATTCATATAGAGCAAGTTTTCACAGTGCATTGAAGAGTCATAATTGAAATCCTAGGGAGTTCCAGCAAAAGGGGATTACAAAAGTGCTGTAGCGCCATCCTACGTAATTCTGGGATATGTAGTTTTACAAGACTTTAGCATTCTCTGTCAAAGTGTGCTGATGCCTCAGAAATCTAAAAATCCCAGGATTCTGTTGATGGGAGCCATGGCAGTTAAAGTGGTGTCAAACAGCATTATTTCTATAGTGTAGATGCACCAAAGAGAGAGAGAACAAACATGATGGAAAGAGATGAAGGCCCTTTTTAGTAGCAGTGTCAAAACCTTGTGAAATGCCCTCCTTAGAAAGCATTACCAAGTAGCAACTGGAACTCTCTGCTCTGTTCTTGGGCTGATGAGATCAGTATTGGCCAATGTTAAACCCTTCTCTCCGTTTCCTTCAGTTTGCTAAGAAGAGTGATCTATTTTTGAGTGCTACCTGTGTTCTATTTTAAGGCATTATTTTCAGCATTTTTTACTGTTTTTAACTATAAGATGCTTTGTATCATCACAGATTACTTAAAAAGCAAAACAAAAAAAGTTATATTTCAGAGGAAGGAACTGGTCAAACCTCCTCTGAGTATTCCTCACCTAAGAAAACCCTATAAAATTTATAGGGTTTGAAATTCACCATATCTCAACCAATAATGGACATACATAAACTTTATTACAAATGAAACAAATATAAAAGTGTGGTCAGGATCCAACAGAGGAGTTCCGCTTAAGGAATGCTTCTGTTAGAAGAAGTGAGGCAATGGTGATCCCTCTCTCCCTGGAATCTCTTGTCAACCTTTGAAACTTGATTTGAAGGTCTGGGAACTGTTTAGGGCAGGGGTAGGCAACCTAAGGCCCGGGGGCGCCCCCCGAGGCCTTTGGACCGGCCCCAGGCTGGTCTTGCCGCCGCCGCCCGCCATGATGATATTATTGTTATTACTTGTTCTTGGGGTTTTCTTGGCAAAATCTCCACAGGGGTTTGCCATGGCTTTTCTGGGGCTGAGAGAGTGTGCATGCATATATTTTTTTAAAAAAATTATTTTTTTATATTTATTTATTTATTTATTTATTTATGGTGCTTCGGCCTCCCCCAACTGTCTGAGGGACAGCAACCCGGCCCCCGGCTCAAAAAAGTTGCCTACCCCTGGTTTAGGGCATGTTTTCAGGTGCTTGTATGAGGTTTGATTAAGTCCCACACCCAAATTCCTCCAGCTACATTTAGTCAAGGTTCTTTACCTGTTGAGGACTGTTACAGCTTCTGCATCATCTTTAGAGGTCAGCAGCCTGTCCATGTTATAGTCCAGCACTGCCAGGCCCAGCTGCAGAATGGCCTTTATCCCATCATAGAAGAAACAGTCCACTACATTGACAGCACTCTCGATGGGCAACACACTGATGAAGAGAGTAAGGAACCAGGAGAGGGAGACGGAGGAGAAGAATGTCATGTCTGTCATGTGCTCAGTCAGCTGGGGCAGGTGGTCCCTGATAAGATCCTCAAACACTGCCTGGTCTACCAAGGCACCTGTGAGAAAGGAGGAACAGTTTATATAGGAATGCACACTCAAATACCTGCATTTGCATTTGCATAAGCACGATCCACAGACTTCCACCGGCTCTAAAGGCACCCCCAGGATCCACTGGTATCCAAAAATGAGCTAGTGAGGAAAAAAAATAGTTTTTTGCCTTCCAGGTGCTTTGGATTCCAACTTCCATCAGTCCTAGTCTGCACAGATAATGGTAAGGGACTGAAGAGGTAGTCTAAAATATCTGAAGGACCAAAGGTTCTGCACAGTTGGAGTGCAACAAGAAAGTTTTGCTTTGGAGGTTTTTCCCCACCCCAGAGAATTTTTGCTGTTGTTTTTTAAAGCCCAATTTTCCAACAAAGATAATGATATGTATTTCTCCACAGGTTAGGTTGTTTCTGACACAGCAAGAAGATAACTAAGAGCTCTGTGGCACCATAAAGACTATTATGCCTTTAAATTTTTGTGGACTACAATCCCCTGCATCAACTTTGTGTTACCCTTTGTAGACAGGAATGCATATATATTATATTGTTGCAGGTTTACTTTTAACTAGTCAAATTTGAAACAAACCTTTGGCTGTATGTAGCAATTCCCAAACTTTGGTCTTCCAGGTGTTTTGGACTTCAGCTCCCAGAAGCCAAACCAGCAGTCAGGAATTTTGGAAGCTGAAGTTCAAAACATCTGGAAGACCAAAATTTGGAAAACACCGAGTTATAGTTTTGCTGGTTCATTTCACAATAAGAGTTTGTTTCAAATTATAGGCCATGGTCCAAATGTAACAAGAAGCCAGCTTTCCAGGAAAGTGAAACCAGGCATCCTATTCCTAGCTCAGCTGGCAGTTGTTTTCTGCCTTGGGATTGTCACATCCAGTCACATCACAATTAATCCACAGGGATGGCCTGCCCTTCCTAATGGGGCTAAACATCTACAAGGGACTTCTGTTGCCCCCTCCCAGCCCCACAAAAACAGTTTAGCCTTTCAAATGACTGTAGGAAAGCCTCTGACCAGCAGTCCCACAAGCGTCCCACTATTTCTCACCAATGATCCGGCGATTGAAATAATCAGGTAACATCCTTTCACACACAGCAACCAAGAGCCAGAAAGCTTCTTCCTCTTTGGCATACAGCAGCAGCACCGATGTCAAGATATTCATTGCCTATCAATGATCAAACCCAGAAACTGGTATTACTAGAGAGAAAATATTTCAACAGTAGATTGAGGCTAGCATTGGCCTGATTCACACATGCATGCGTACATGTGGACTGAAAGACTAGGGCAGTGGTGGAACCAGAACTGGGAGGAAAAAATGGATTATTTTGGAAGAGGGCATAGCTAACTGGCTAGTTGGGTTCAATCCTGAACAGAATCACTTTGGACAGCAACAGTTTCAGGTCTCACTTGATGCAAGGGTGATAACTGGAAAATGAGACATGAGACAGTTCACACACATAGGCACTGCCCACCTGGCAATATCCAATCTTGGGATTCCTGTAGGCATATGCGGTCAGTACCCTCCGGAGGGCAGAAATGCCTGTGTCACTCTGGAAAGCTGGGTGTTCAGGCAAGGAGCGGCGTAGATCTCTCTCTATTTCATCTGTTGCCAAAGTGCACGTCCCCAAGGACTGCTCCACCAGTTCCGTGTAATATCCGGGGTTTGTAGCCATGTCATTCACAGCGCCTGCCAACGTGTTTATTGCACACTGTTATAGGACAACAGGTATGAGGACGCTGTCATGATTTCTCTGCAGTGCACACAAAAAGACCCCCCTCCCCAGTGTGTGTTCATAGAAGTGTGGCCAAGTTAGGCTCCATCAAAACTCTGTACAGTCAGCCTTTCCTAACTGTGGGCTTGCCAATCCGTGAAAAGCAGACCCCCAGTTAGGAGCATCTGTGGAAGGCCCCACTCCATTCTCCCCAGTGTTGGTGTATGCACACAGCTGTGCACACATCATGCCACCATTGGAAAACACAGGCCTTGAGGTCCCATTTTTTTTGCCATCCACAAAGAGGTATGGAATTGAACCCCCACGGATACAAAGAGCCAACTGTACTGACTTGAGGCTGATTTGCATACACGAGACTGCCAGAGCTTTGAAAAACTACTTTTTCTACTGGAACTCCCAGAATTCCCCAGTGCTAACTAGGGTATTGTTAAAAGTCTGGTCAAAAAAATAACTTTTTACAAGCTCTAGTTTCATCCCACAGGGCTATAAAATAAAAGGCCTTTTCCTCCCACCGCTGAGATAGCAGCAAACCATTATCATTATGAATATAAAGAATTTAAAGAAAGAAGGAATTTAAGAGATGTTTTAGTAAAAACACCCTAACTTATACATATTAAAATAGAAATCAAATAAGTCATATTATTGAAGCACAAATTAAACAAAAAAATTAAAACTCTGTGCTACTAATAATTAAAATATTTACAAGACAGCACAGATAACATTTATTTACATTTAATTATCCTTAATTTTCCATGTACAAATTTCTCCTAAGATTATTCCTCCTTTTCTGTTTTTGCACTTGTTGCTCTAAGATATTAATCAAATTGGAAAGACAATATATACCGTATATACTCAACTATAAGCTGACCTCATATATGTCAAGGGCAGGTTTTGGAGCCAAAATTATGGATTTTGATATAACCCATGGATAAGTCAAAGATAAAACTTAGGAGCATGTAACAAAGGATGTAAAGAATGAAAAAAAGGAAAATGATGCCAAAACACACCACTATTTTCCCACCTGGCCATTCAAAAAGGCCAGTGGTGGTGCTGCAGCAGAAAGAATAGAGGTGGTTGGTTCTTCTTTTAGTTTCTCTCAGGATGGATTAAGTTTTTGCCTTTTACCAATCTAATCAGGGAAGGGAATTGTTCCTATTTTGATAAAAGTTAAGGTACAGTACTTACATTGACCCAGGGGTAATCAACCCAGGTTTTTGGGGTTGATTTTTTGACTAAAATTTCTAGACTTATACATAAGCATATGCAGTAAATACAATGAAGCAATTAAATAATTATTACCACTATGAGCACAGATTATACCTGAAAACAGAAGCCATAGTTCTCCTCTTAAAACCTCAGGGATCCCTCGGACGATCAGGTCTCGAGTTTTCCTCGTCCGAAACATACTTACTCCATTACCACATTCAATGAAAAGGATGTTCCAGGACTGTTCTTTCATTTTTTCTTTTAACTAGAAAAACAAAGCTATTAAGAAGCCTCTTATGCATAAATGTATAATGCTTGATCAAGAGATTCAAAGATTGCCTATGCAGACCAAATGTGATGGTGAAAGCAATCAATTCAGGAGGAAGGATCTGAAACTAGAGAGCGCCTCCTGTGATCAAAAGAAATAAGAACTGCAGCCTTTGTAAACACATAAAAATGCAGACAAAATTTGTCTCTATGGTTCCAGAGAGGACAATCAAAATCGCTACTCATACTGTGAGCACTGCCATATCACAATAGCTTAAGGGGCCAAAATCATTTCACAGAGTCCAAATGTTCCTGGCTTGAATTATGCTTTGCATTAATCTTGCAGTGGTAAGAGGAGGGACACTTTCTCACATCCAGAGACCTCACCGTCCAACATTCATTTATAACCTCATCTACATGTGGCTTTGAAGCACTAAAAAGAACTCCCAAATGGTCTGCAATAAGACAATTCAAATACTGTACAGCAAAATCAATTTAACCACTATAAAATAAATCACGATGAACACAGCACATGAGGCATACATTTCAAATTAAACTAAACTAGGAGAAATAAAATTGTCTTAACAGCTTAAAAGGAAAAGAGAATTAACCAACTCTCTCAGGAGGCACAACCTGGGTGCTGCAACAAAACAGGCCCTGTCTTGCATTGCCACTGAAGGGAGGAAAGTTTAAGTGGAAAAGAGCAAGTGCTGTGCAAGAGCAAATTGATGGCAGGCAGAGAAAGATGAATATGCCCTCAATCCAACAGTTAGCCCCACCGAACAAGTGGAATGTACGTGCTGATATACCAAGTTCCCATAAATCTACTCTATTTGGGATTAACAACTGGATTTAGGCCTGTATTCCAACTGGCAAGAAGTGTTGTTTTCTTACCATTTTAACATCTAGATTTTCAGTATCCTGAGGATGAAAGACAGTCATGAGGGCTTCTGTGCTAACCATCTTGCTGTTGCCTTTGTGGTTTGACATTGGTTGTCCCTCGTAATCATTCAAGACAGACTCAGGGTTTGGGCTGATGGAGACCTGCAAGAGGCAATTGCAACAGGAACTAAATACAAAAAATATGCATAATTGTGGAGGGAGAAAAATACACACACAACATTTCATGTTCTGCAAAGCAAAAGCAAACAGCAGGAATGTTCCCAAGTCATTCATAGTTCCTGGACCACGTAAGTGAGCAACTCATGAAAACTTGGAAAACTTTTGGGACTATAACTCTCATTATCCCCTAGCCAGCATCATGGCTAAAGCAAAGATGTGTCCTATGCAGACAATTACTTCATTTACCCATCTACAAGGTGCTTGAAAGTAGAGACTTCCTGGCCACTCAAATTTGCTTGGTGTGGAATTACCAGCATTTACCACATGCAATAAGAAGGTAGATTTGGGAAATTGGTGTGGCTGAAAAAAGATTTAGAAGAATGACATTTCTGGATTATAATTTCCAGAATCCCCCACCCAGCATGGCTCATGGTGGCGATGGGGAGTAGCAGTGACAAGTCTGCCTTTAAAGCAATCTCAGCCAGCCACGATTGCACTTTACCTCTGCACTTGCACTGTGCTGAAGGCTCACTGCTTCATCACATCTGCTCTTCAGCTTTGGCACCAGGTGCTCCAAATCCCTCACTTCCGAGAAACGGAAGGCTCTTTTTCCTTTGATAGCGATGCTGATCGCTTTGCTTGTAGGGTCAGTTACCTCGACTGCTACAACCTGCAGGTGGCAGAAAAACAAAGATTCCAGTCATCCCCTCAATCAGCATGTATTCATTTCCTAAATTTGGTCAACTGAAGGCATAAAATGTTCAAGTCACTGTGAACATAATTAGGAATTATATGGCAGATGAGATCCAGATGTCAAACTATGGGCTTTGACTTTATCTTCAACTCTCCAGATAGCTACCCCAGTAGTAGACACTGGCTTTTGATATCAATGGAGCAGCAAATGTACCCTGTATCTCATTATGAATCAGTTCTGGAGACAGGGATCAAGCAATCCTCTAAAATTTGGACTAAAAGCTAGGCTAGATTCACCCTCACTGACATTGGAGCCCCAGTCATCAATGAACTGCTTTGAGGCTGAATGCCAGAGACTTCACAGTTGCAACACTGACCACAACAAACTGGGAAGCTAGATCCCATCTACTACATTTTTACCAGTTTTATTAACACTTATCCTAATCTGGGGGTTCTTCCCCATTACTTGGGACCTGCCAGAGAACTCCCTGAATATAAAAGTGGCTGTTAAGTCCATTTACAATTTCCTTGCCCCTCTTTACCTTTTTGGACGAAGAGGACAAAACAAGGAACAGGGAGCCCTTCCTTTTAAGGATAACTGTTTTAAAGGAGAATTTTCCTTCTTGTTACTGGGGGCGGGGGATAGGTTAACAATATCTGTTGGCCACAAAACTAGGTGGAGACTGCATGGGGCCCCATACTGTTAACTCCTGACCTAATTCTCCAAGGCAGCCTTCAGCTAGCTAGCTAGCTAGGAAAGAAAACCTGGGCTGGAATCATAGCAGG
Source organism: Phrynosoma blainvillii (assembly GCA_026167975.1). Classification (NCBI taxonomy): domain Eukaryota; kingdom Metazoa; phylum Chordata; class Lepidosauria; order Squamata; family Phrynosomatidae; genus Phrynosoma; species Phrynosoma blainvillii. The sequence continues at coordinate 23,887,400 of JANUYF010000009.1, read as the reverse complement.
CTTTCTGTTAAGAGAATTGTAAATTAATCCACCTGGAGCCAAAAATTATTGCTACAATTCTTATTTAAAACAGGGGCAGCAAACCCTCTTGTCCCCTGTCTTGGGCTGTATTCCCTCAATAGTAATCTATTGAGAGCCTACAGCCAGTAGTGGGCAGATCCACAGCAAACAGAAGGTGGGAAACCCCTTTTGTCTTTATCTGTTGTTGCAGTGTGCCAACCCCAACTTATAGCAACCCTGTCCTAGCCAGGTTTCTTCAACGAAGGTTTGCCATTGTCTTCTTCTAAGGCTGAGAGTGGGTGATTTGGCCAAAGTCAGACAGTGAGTTCCCATGGTTAAGTGGGAACTTGAATCCTAGTCTCCATGAGCACTTGTACAAAACTCAAGCCACTACATCACACTGGCCTTATACCACTCCTTTTATACTACCACTAGTCCTTTCACTCTCTGAACACTCTCTCCCCTTGTCTTATCCTCACCTAGGACCTGCAACTGGGAGGGGCAGATAATTCTTCCCAGTGATCTGAACTTGTGACTTGCAGAAGGGCCTATGAAAATCAGGCTACATGCTACCCACATTATGCCTGCTTTTGAAGCTCACAGGCTTCTTCATCAGGCAAAGACCCAACAACATGGGATCTTTCCTGAGATTACTGAACTCTATCAGCATAGGGGCTTTTCGGCTCCACTAGACAGGGTTAGTGCAGAACTCAAAGGAAGAAACTTCATGACCTTCTTTTACAACTTCTGTCCCCATTATTCGTCTACCTCTCTTCATGTATATGTGGTGGTCGTGAGGGAGAGCTAAGCTTTCTGCCTGCATGGAGACATAGGGGGTTGCAGACAGCCAGAAATAGTGCAAATCGAGTCCACTTTTAGGGTTAGGGTTAGGGAATCATGGGAACTGTATTTTATTGTGGCACCAGTGCTCTCTGACAGAGAAGGCTCAATGTCTCAGAAAAACAACAACAATTCCCATGATTCCCTAGCACTAACCCTAACCCTAAAAGTGGACTCAATTTACACTATTTCTGGCAGTATGCAAACCCCCCCCCCCCATGGTCACTGTAACATCCAAGATGCTATGAAGCAGACCTGCAGGCATGTGATCTCAGCAACACCACTTTGTTTTCCCTAAGTGATTTTTTCCCTACATGGCAATTTTTTTCTTCCTATGTTTGCTCTGAAAGCCAGTGTAATTTTTTGGCACCTTCTTGTTAGCCTAATTAAGCTATTACTAATGTGCATTAGGGGTTTTATGTTAATGGTAAGCACAGGTTTCTGCTCCAGTTTAAAGGTTGCCCACATGAGATCAGGGACATCTTCACTCTGTGCCTCCAATGATTTCAAGTGGTTTTACAAATGCCTCTGAAAATCCCCACAAAACCACAACTTGGCTAAAACCAGTACAGTGAAGACTTCAAGCAGTTTGATGGAGTTAATGAGTCTCTCGACTTAAAGTGTTCATTTAACTCCCTTGCAATTACTTTAATTCCCAAAAGAAAGGTGGACTTATGAAGACAGCCCCTGGATCTCACCATCATGACTTTTCCATCCAGCTCACCTCTCTCAGTGGAATGATGACGCAGCACAAGGAGCCGTCCTGGCTAGCAAAGCAGATGTAATTTTCAGAAATACACATTTTCCCTAGAGTATTGTAGTGACTGAAAGGCACCCATAAGAAGCACTCATGCACTTCCCGCAAAGACTCCTCCTTGGGTAACCTGAAGAAGGCATTGAACTGCTCACTGTGGGCTCTACTCTCAAGGCCCCTGGAAAGCAGAAAGAGGAGATTTTAATTATGGACCTTCAGATCATGATAATCAGAATTCCTTTTATTAGAGAATATTTATATATAGACAGTTTAACATAGGCTACAGAATTACACAAATTCAGAAATACACAAATTCAATCAAGACAACAAGGAAATTGAAATAGTTAAAGAATTCCCGTATGTAGGATCAAATATTGACCAGAATGGAGATTGCAGTCAAGAAATAAGAAGAAGAATAGAAATGGGAAGGGCAGCTATGAAAGAACTGGAAAAGATATTGAAGAGCAAAGACATACAACTGAGCACTAAAGTCAGAATCATTTGAGCCATTGTATTCCCAATTACCATGTATAGATGCAACAGCTGGACAGTGAAGGAAGCAGACAGAAAGAAAATCAACTCATTTGAAATGTGGTGCTGGAGAAGAGTACTTAGGATACCATGGACAGCCAAGAAGACAAACAAACAGGTTCTTGAACAGATCAGACCAGGGCTCTCCTTGGAAGCAAATACGATCAAGTTGAGACTATCGTACTTTAGCCACATAATGAGAATGCATGATCACTAGAAAAAACAATAATGCTAGGAAAGGTAGAGGATAGAAGAAAGAGAGGAAGACCACAAACCAGATGGATAAATTCGATCAAAGGGGTTATGGGCAAAAGCTTGCAGGATCTGGGCAAGGCCGAGGAAGATAGGGATTCTTGGAGATGTCTCATCCACAGGGTTGCTATGAGTCAGAACCAACTTGAGGGCAGCTAACAACAAATGTCAAGGCTGAAGAACCTTTGTTCCAGATGTTTTGGATTATGTAATCCCTTACCACTTGCCATACTGGCTGAGGCTTCTGGGAGCTGGAATCCAACATCTGGAAGACCAAAAGTTCCCCATCCCTAATTTTTACAAACTGGTAGCAGCATTCTGGGGTTTGAGGCAAACGTAACATGGAGATACCAGACATATGAGATTTACATGCAAAGCAAGTGCTGAGGTATAGATAATACATAACAAAACAGCTGATCAAATTCAGGTTTAAAACTGAGCAAAGACCCTTCTACTCTTCTTGACATGCCCAACCCATGTCAAATAGCTACTTCTTGTTTTACAAAAGTCATTACCTCTTAGTGATTTGCAAGGGATCATGGAGGACAGGGTCACCTTCAAAGGTCTCCTTATCGAAGAGTCTGCGAACAGCATACAGTGCCAGCTGCTCCATGAGAAGGAATGTCTCACTGATGTGAAGAAACATGGAAAAGTAGTGATCCTCCCCCCGAGAGCAGACATGGATGCTCTCAGTTAGGATCACATTCGACGTTTTTTCAAGCTTTGAGATTTCATCCCAGGATATTACAAGTTTTACTGCAGGACAGATAAAAATAGGGGAAATATATTTGTGCCTTTTTTCCTTGCTGACTGGCTATTTCAACTCAAGCCTAAAGTTAATTTCCAATAACATCTTTGCTGGTTTTCTCTTCTCCTCCACCAAGCCCACTTGATCTTGCAAGATGTGGAAATTTACTTTTAAATTTAGTTACAGTTAAAAGCCATCTTGAAGTAATCAGGTACCATCAGACAATTTTCAGAAGCAACTCTCTCTAATTACGGTAATCAAAAGTAACCAGAATCATTAAAAATCATCAGGATGGTACACATCATTGACTTGAGGCACAAGTAGTAAGGCCAGCAGACTTTCCCAACTATAAAAAGAGACACGTTATTCCTTATTACAACTATAACTCAACTTAGGGCCTGAACAGACTGCCAGAAATAATTCAGCTTGAGACCACTTTAACTGCCCCGGCTTAATGCTAGGGAATCATGGGAACTGTAGTTTATTGTGGCACCAGAGCTCCCTGACAGAGAAGGCTAAATGTCTCAGAAGAACTACAATTCCCACAATTCCCTAGCACTGATCCAGGGCTGTTATAGTGGTCTGAAGCTGGATTATTTCTGGAAGTCTGCTCAGGTCCTTAGTTATGTATTTCCTACTGAAAAAGGGAATACAGGGATACCTCAGCTAACAAAGTAGATTTGTTCCTGGGCTTTATCTCTTTAAATAAATTTTGATAGAGGTGGATATAGCATGGAAAGAATAGGGACAGGTTCCTACACCACAAAAAAGTCGTTCGACATGTTTCATCAAAGTTTTAAGCTAGAACCAACATTATTCACATGTGAAATGAAACAAAGAGGTCACGTAAGCCTTGCAGAAGTAAATGAAAACATTTTGGATCTTCTGAATATTGAAATTACACAAGCTTTTACTGAATTTAGAAATGGAGGAAGGGATCATCAAGTATTATATGATTAAATGGCCCACAACACAGCACAACCAGTATTAGAAGAGTGGGAGAAGATGTGGAAAGTAAGATTGAGACACATACTAAGTTATGATGTAAAGAAAAACTATTACAAGATGCAGATCAGGCGGTAATTGACACCTGATAAAAATAGCAAAAATATACAAAAATATGAAAAATGAATGTTGGAAGTGCTCAGGAAAAAAGATACTTTGTATCATATGTGGTGGAAGTGCAGAAAAGCAAAAAAATGGAAACAAATAAATTCACTAATCATAAAGATGTTAAACATAAGTATTAGCACTATGTGTTTGTTATATGGATAACTGTAATTGTGTTGTCCTGTTTGTGTATGTTTATATGTTTTTAATGAAGGTTAAAAGTTTGTTTTAAAAATAACATTTAAAAAAATCTTCTAAAGACCACTTGAAAGCTTTTTCCAAAATGTATCCCAGGATAATGATTTTTTCTTTCAATAGACTCCACTTTTGTAAGGATTTCCATGATGATGACAAAACTTGCAGATTTGTGCTTAAATCTACAAAAACTTATGCTACCAAGTTCTTTCTTTCAATTAGTCTCAAAGGTGCTACAAGATGTCTATACATAAAGGTTGCTGAGAATTTAAAAAGAGAAAAAGATGACAAATAATTCCTTTGAGTGCACTGAAAGAGGACAGGTTTGTTTTGCTTTTTTTGTAAATGCAGTAATAACATAAAATAAAAATAGATTGTGTAAAATGAAGGTGGGTAAAAAAACAAAATAAATCCATTTATTATTTTTGATATAAAGGGAACACTGCATTTTGGAACATACGATTGCATAAAGTGAAGAGAAGAATGTAAATGAATGATTTGACTCCACTTACTTTCAGCCCCCAGAAGAAAGGAGTAAAAGCTAAGGAAATTGGTGCTCAGGTACAGCCACCCCTGGCAAGGCACTCGGCCTCTCCAATAGCTACATGAGTAGTATGTCACCAGCTTCTCCTGCTCAGCTAGCCCAAAACACTTCTCAAATTTCATATGTGCCTCACGGAATCTTTCTGGATCCTCTTCTTTTATTAAAGATCCTTTGCCTTCCTCAGCGATCAAGCCCTAGAACCAGAAGGGAAACAGGCTGACAAATACCAGACAATCCAACATCTGAGACCATGGTAAGGGCAGGCCTGCCAAATAGCCAGTCCCCACTCCGACTCAGTTGTTACAATTAATTCAACACAAGTGTTGGCCCCTGTCAACAAGGGAAGTCCTTCGATTGTACAGAACCAACATAACTGGACTTCTCTCACCCCCTGCAGAAAGTACAGAATATTGGTACAGATGACTAGTTATCTCAGTTAAATACATCTTGAGCTGTAATCCCAGACTCACTTAACTGGGATGAATCCCCACTGAACCCATTACAAATTACTTCTGAGTTGACCCACATAGGGCTAGCACTGTCTGCTAAACAATTCATTCACCAATTAATGCTGCAATCGTATATATTGCTTAGAGGGGATAAACTCTATTGACAATATTGGGATTTACTTTCTCAGTAGGCATGTACACGTCTGAACTATATATTTGTACATCTGCATTTGAATACAACAATATGGTTGAAGGAAAAGGTGCACTTTCCTAGTTTTTAGTGTGGAGTGGACAAATGTGGCCTTCCGGAGGTTGTTGGGACTTCAGCTTCCAGCAGCCTTACCCAACAGAGCCAAGGATGAAGAACCTTAAAAACTGTAATCCAACATCTTTTGGAAGATCACAGGTGCCCATCTATGTTCCTGATAATGCACACACATCTCAGTTGCGTCTATTTCTTAAAAGAGGTACTACGTATTCCCTGATTCTCCCACAAAGAATGTACTTATTTAAGTAGCTTTTTAATATACACAGAGCAATGCCTCCCTATGCCAGCACAGCCCTGGGGGTTGGGGGGAACCTAGGGAAAGGAAGAAGCTTTCAAGTTGCTTACAACGGATTCTACATACTCTGATCTTCCCATGCACAAAGCTAGTGATGTCCTCATTAGAATCAAACACAGACAGAGTGTTCATGACATTGTGCTCTAGCCACTCCCAGTGAGCTGTTATTTCTTCTCGGCTGGATCCTAACAGGAAAGAAGAAGAAGAAGAAAGAATTAAGTTTCACCTAAATCGAAAGCACATAAGGTACCCTTCTTCTAACATTTGTGTCAGGCAAAGAAAAGACAGATCCTCAAAAGGTGGGGACACAATGCATGGGGATTGATAAATAAATGAACAATACTGTGGCAAATTTATTTAATTACCGCAATTCTATCCCACCCTACAGCTAGAAAGGTCTTTAGGGTAACATACATAACAACACAAACAAGACAAGACAGCCCCTGTTCTCAGACAAACCATTTAAATAGGCACAACATAAAGAAACGGGGATGGGCGGGGAAAAGCAAAAACAGAATCCAGGGCTGTACTCTCATATTAAAACTAAGATGGCAAATACAGAAGAAAAACATCTCTCTCGTGCCCCCATGAGAATCCCAGAGCCCAAGATGCTTTAATGTGGATATATTTCAGAGGAGTGAACAGGAGAAACCACTTCTGAGTATTCCTTGCCTAAGAGAACTCTATGAAATTCATGGGGTCACCCTAAGTTGACAGGCAACTTGAAGGGACATGCACACATACACACAGGGAAGGTTTGGCTGTCCAAATGTTGTAAGACTGAAACTCCCACAGGTCCTGGCCAGCGCAGCCCACAACGACAGATGAGAGTAGATGTAGTAGAGCAAAAACAAAGAGAGGGCCACATGCTTTAAATATTCCTACACAAGCAAGAAAAGAACAAGGGGTCTTATTGTGTTTAGAAATCATTTTGACAGCTAGCCAGCCCCCAGCAAGAAAATAAGCTTTAGGGAATGATTTCTCATCAAATGTCAGGCTGGCAACTCCTTTGGCAAATGACTCACTAAGACCAACATGCATTCTGGTCATGCCTTTGAACATAAACACTAAAAATGCAAATATTTGCATCCTTTCTCTGTGCTACTAGGGAGCTAAAATGCAACTATGTGTTTGTGGAATCAGAAGACAGAAGAGGATGACTGAACTTAAGACAAGCAGAAGATCTATCAGAATTGCATGGTTGTATCCAGGAGGAGAAACTGGGTTGATGATGGGCTTAAATGCCTGTACTGCAGCCACTCAGCCACCAACCACAAGGTTGTGAGTTCAATACCAGCCAGGGCTCAGGGTAGACTCAACCTGGCATCCTTCTATAGGTCACTAAAATGAGTACCCAGCTTGTTGGGGGGCAATTGGCTTATACATTGTAAAGCATTTAGGGAGTGCTTAAGTGGACTGATAAGTGGTATAGAAATATACTTGCTATTGTTATTTAAACTGAACTAAGGGAAGTCATCTAGAAGAAGCATCAAAGGAAACAGAGGAAGCTGTCTGGTTTGCCTAGTTCAGTATAATTACAGTGGTAACTGCACAGCCTTCTGGATGTTGATGAATTGAAATACTGAGCTTCCCCCATTGGTGGCAATGCTAGCTAGGACTGCTTTGATTTGCAGTACAACGTTTGGAAAGCTGCACAATTCCAACCCTGTCTCAACACTGACTACCAATGGCTCTCTTGGGCCACAAGCTGACAGGAAGTTTTCAAAACATCTGATTTTAGAGATGTCAGGGACCTTCTGAAAGCCAAGCATGAACTCTGCCACTCAGCTACGCAGCCTTCAAAAAGGCCGGATGAAATTCCTAGTCTAGTTTACAGGTTTGGCATTTTCCTACTGTAAGCCTGAGATGAGACAAGATACTTTTTTTTGGCACTACATCTCCCAGTCAGCTGTAGCCAACATTCTGGAAGGGATATTCTAGGAGTTAATAGTCCAAAAAATAAAATAAAACTCTCATTTTTATCCTAGGTTACATTGAAGACTTGATCTATGAAGACTGATACGTTCACACAATTACAAAGTGCCCATAGTTATGGACTTGCCATCCATCTAAGCTTGCTCATTTTGGAATTATCTGTACTTACCACAGGCAATGGTCCAGTAGACTTGGGAATCTGGTGTCTGATGCAGGATGCGAAAAGGGGCTACTTTTGATGTGGAATCCAGGACAGAATCCAGTGTCCCCACCAGGAGACCTGTGAGATAAAGGAGAAACAGCTTGAGGCCAAAATACATAAAGGTCGTCTCTGCAACATCTGTACAAGGAGCAGATTTTGTATTCCGTTTGGGCTTGAAAAAGCCAAATGTTCTGACTAAGAAAGTCAGGCAAGAGGTGTGCATGTTTAGAGCTGGCAAGCAAAAGTAAGGAAAGAGGATAAAGCGATACTCACATCATATAGTCAGGCACATACTGTTAAAAGAATTCAGGGGCACCAAGGGTTTTGTATCATCTTGCTTTGAAGGGATTAGAAGAGGTAATACTGCATATGTGTGTGTGTATGTACAGCACAATGTGTGTGTATGTACTGCACAAACATATGCGTATGCACATTACATAACATGAATTCCTGTTACAACTATAATTAAAGTGTCCAGACTGAATCTCCATTGACACAGCCATGTGCAAAGCAATGCTAGCCCTACCAATAGGCAGACTGAGGCAACATATTTATTATGAGGCAACATATTTATTTATTTTTATTTATTTATTTCAAGAATTTATATCCCGCCTTTCTCCCAGAATGGGATCCAACATCCCAGTATCAGGATCCAACATCCTTGGTCAAGTGGTTGACATAATTTACCACACACCCCCCCCAATACCTTGGCATAGTGGGATGGAATGAAACATCAAAAAATGGCACCTGAGTTTGCTGCCTTTCCTCTACTTTTCAATCCCTTATTTTTTGCATCACATTTAAAAAGCTTTGAACCCTAGGTTCAAAGGGATGTGTTTTCCTTTTTTCTTTTTTTAAATTGACTTGTTAGTGGTTGTGGGAATTTCTTTAGCAAAATAATCGGGTAAAAATAGTTTAGACAGATCAAAATAGGCAAGAGAGCACCACTAACAGGTATTTTAGGAAACTAGAACAGTCCCTCCAGCAGCACATAAAATGTTGGGCCAGAATTTTGTTTCTCCTTTCTTTTTCAAAAAGAATGAAAATCCCAGGGAAGGCATCAGCAGTTTGGGTAACACAGGACTCTCAGCATCTGTCTAAGGATGACTATTGGAGGCTGCTCTGATAAATGGGTCAGTTTTAAAGGGTTGGCCACATGACATCTTCCCTCTGTCTTTTTCCTCTTCTCTTTTTATTCTGATAATACCTGTTACCCTGGCTTGTTCCTGCCACTGACATGTATGCTCAAGAGAGTACCAACACAGAAAGGGGTCCAGAAGTTAGTTTGTCTAGTCTCTCTCGCTCCCCCTTACAAGCTTCGAACCAGTCATCCCTGGATACCATTTCACACTGAGACGCTTACGTTGCTGCCTAAACCAAAGCACAATCAAATCTCCTGTGCTGGTAATCTAATCTTTCCCTTTACCCGAAGAGCCCATAACCGCTACATTAAGGATTACATCTACCGTATATTTGCTGGAAGAACGCTTCCTTGCTGAATTATTCATTGCACCGGGCACATTTTGCAGCTGGCTTCATCTCTGCCCAGACAACTTTAGCTGAATACCTTTCCTTTTTATTTAATTCTCTCTGTCTCGCTATTTCTCCCTCTACACCGATCGTACAGAGCACAGGGACCCTACTCAACAGCCCCAGACTGCAAGTGCAGCTTTTTGTAACAGATGGCAACTCTACAAAGGTGCTCAAGGCACCCAAACAGGCTCAATGGCAATGAACCAAGGGCGACAACATTTTATCAGGTTTAAAAGGCAGCCTCAGGAAACAAGGCTATAAAACAAGGTAGAGTGAGCCTAGATAGATCAAACGAAGAGAATCCAATCTTTCGCGTTTTTAGGGGGAAAACATCCCATTGTTTGCCCTGAGGATGAATGATAAAAATTATACTCACTCCTTCTTAGGACATTATAGACTGCCATGGCCAGATAGGACTGAAGGCCATGAACCTCTTGGGTGCCTCCAGGTTCTACAACTATGAATGACAACTCTAACAAATAATACAAAGTGGACTTAAGGTTCACAATGTAAAAGCCCCTTGCACTTTTCTATGAGGAGGGACGGCAATATCATCTGTCACCCCTGCCTCACACCTTCTTATTCCTTTTGATCTCAGTTAACAATCCTTACGATAACTTGGGATGGGATGAATTTTGCAAACCAATATCTTATTTTTGTGGGCCTACCTGCAATGTAATGCAAAGCATTTGGGAACAGTTTGGTTCTGAATGAGTGATTGAGACCCATTCACAAAAGGCCTACTCCTAACAGAGATGAAAACTGCAAGAACAAATACAGATCAATACAGGTGACTGCATTTTGGGCTCTCCTTTAGATCCTGGCTATGGGAACCATCTTGATGAGCACCTGCATTTCAAACTGTACAAGCCTGTAAATTTGAAGTATTGGTTATTACAGTATAGTCATAAACAAAATCCATCTGAGACAAAAAAACTAGCTACTTCAACCAAATTATTTTGCGACATTCCTGCTGGCATGTTTATTCAGTGTAAAATGACCTCCCACCAAACCAAAGCAGAAACATCTCAGAACATCAGCAGGTGCTCGATGAAGGTGTTCAAGTGGAAACAAACTGCAGACAATTGTTGCTTTGCAATTTTGGACCAAGTCAGGTATGGAGAACCTGTGGCTCTCCAGATATTGCCCAATACATAATATTGAGATAATAAATTAATCCCGTAATACTTCTCTACTGACTACACTAGTTAGGCCTGACATGAGCTGAAGCCCAACAACATTTGGAAGGTCAGAGGTTTACCAGCAATGGCTTAAATGCTTGCTCACATTGCAATGATTTCAAGGTGTGGTGGTGGAAATGAAAAATGTGCTTTTTAAAAGCCCAGTAATGAATACCTTACACTTTAGAGGACATGTATTATGAACAAAAGCATTTCCCTGGAAATATTATTTTTCTTGACTTTCACTGGCTAGAGAGATGGGTTTGTAAATCTGCAGTATTAGTCATACAAAAATCTCCCTGTGACTCAAAGCCGGCTACCTCCAGCTACATTATTTTGCTACGTTCCCTTTGGCATGGCTCAGTGTGAAACAAATTGCAAACTCCTAGTTCCTGGCCCCAGACCAACAGGCAAGTTCATTAATATTTTATAAGCCAGGAGGAAAAAGATTACAGCGATGTGTTCTACAAAAGTATAAAGAGCAATCAACTGAGTGTACACGTGTATAAGACAAACTGAATGTAACAAGCCAAATCCAAACTTCTCTGTGATGTTTATGTTACCTGGGATAATAAATAAATTAATTATGATTCATACCCTGTGGGTGGTTCTGAGCGACCCACTTCACTCTCAGGCTTGCAAATATCCTGTTCCTAGCAAAGCCTGCAGTGGGTACAAATTGCTTCCAGGCAGGATAGACTTTGTCAATTGGAAGAGAGAACAGTTTTTTTGCCCCCCACCCTCCATTTCAAGCCAACAATATGCTGAATATAGTGATGTCTGGTTCTACCATTCGGCAGAGTGAGGTTGCACATCCTAAATGGACAGTAAATGTATTTGCTTCCAGATATTTACATGCCACTTTTCATTAAAAAAAAAATCCCAAAATAGTTCACAGTTACCGATGCAGCTAAAAGCATAGAATGATGAAACAATACAACCAGTAGAATCCATCAAACGATTTATTCAAGAGCAAAGAGTAAGTGATTGAATTAACAATTGGGAAAATGGATATTAAAAAATAACTGGGTAAACAGACAGCTCTTTAGCTGATGGCAGAAACACCCAATGCGGAAAAAGCCACCTGATTTCAATGGGAAGAATATATATTTTTATTGCCATAAATGGGATTTCTTGCTTTCTTTATCCAACTAAATTGACTGGTTTGGGGTACTATGCATCTTAACCTTGCTGTCTGGGGAATGCCACTTGCTGTTCTGCCACAGGCAGGCTCCAAAATGTTTCAGCCAAGCCCTGCAAATAACAGAGGTGTAAGTGTGCTGTAGAGTATTGGACTATGTCTCTGGAGACCGGGGTTTGAATCCCAGCTCATCCATGTAAACCCACTGGGCAAGTCACTCTCTCAGCCTCAGAGGACGGCAATGGCAAACCCCCTCTGAACAAACTTGCCAAAAAGAACCTGTGATAGGTCCGCCTTAGGATCATGATAAATTGTAAAGGCACACAACCACAAATATTTTGAGAGCAGGTACGTTAGTAACACCAGGAAGTAGCGATTTCTAAAGGTGACCTTATCTTTATGGGGACAGTGGGACCGTGTTATATACTACCTGGAAGAATCAGAACTTAGAAAAATTACTTTTTGGACTACAAGTATCCTCTACATACTTTGGGGATTCTGGGAGCTACAGTTCAAAAAGGTAATTTCCCTAAGCTCTGGGCAAACTAGCATACATGAGAAAGATAAATAAAATCATGTGGCCCAATGGGGATTGCATCAGCAAGAGCAACATCTCCTACAAAGCAAGATGCCTCAGCCTCATTTAACTACAATCTGCTTCAGGAGCCTGCAGTGAGCAGGAGACAAGTAGAAATTACTCTAGTCCAGGGATGGGAATCATGCAGCCACCAGAGGTTACTGGACTGCAGCTCCCAGCATAGCCAATGGCGAGGAATGCTAGGAGATGCAGTTTAGTAACCTCAAGAGTGCAGGAGGGCTGGATGATTCCCACTCCTGGGTACCTTTTACACTATACAATTATACCAATGATTTCCATTTTAACTCCCACGTTTCCAGCCTATGTAATTCTGGGGATTTATAGTTGTTGTTGTTGAGTGCCTTCAAGTCATTTCCAACTTATAGCAACCCTAAAGTGAACCTATCACAGGATTTTATGGGGCTGAAAGTGTGTGACTTGCCCAAGATCATCCAGTGGGTTTCCACAGACCGAGCAGGGAATCAAACCCCAATCTCCAGCATCGTAGTCCGCTCAAACCAATAGATCATATCACCTCACTTCCTCCTGACATTCTGGAAGAAAGTTGAAAGGAAGAGTTATTTCCTAATAATAGGGTTAGCTATTCCTACCTGTACTCCCCCCCCCTCCAAAAAAAAAGGAAAGGCCAATTCTCTGGGTGCTTCCACGTTTGTTGGGCAGACAGCTAACAGGAAGAGAAAGGGCCTTTTCTAGTCTGGCTCATCTGGGATGCCACTTGTATGCCTTCTTCATAACAGATGAAGATCGTGTTCATCAAACATGACTTTTTTGAAAGGCCACACCGTTTGGATTGGTTTTAATATTATTTCTGATGGTGGGTTGATGTTTTAAAAACCTGCTACATGCTTTAAGTTTCTGAAAGATGCAAGAATGACAAGAAAGCAAGCAATTTTTCACACACCTATGTAAAGCCCCATTCCAGGAGCACAGTTGGGGTGTGCTAACCAAACTTGCACGATAGAGGATGAACTTGTTGCCATCTTACTTGAAGGACCCTCTTCCATACTTAACAAACTGGAGACCCCAAAGACAGCATGCTTTGTGGTGGCCCTTCCAAAAAAGATGAGCTGGCAAGTTATAAAACAGAGGGCCTTTTCGCTGGCGGCATTTAGAGTAAGGAGGTGAGTTTTCCATGTTTTATGTTCTGCTTCTTCAGTCACTGCTTTGTTGTATTATTGTTGCTTTTTAAATGTATTTTGTTTTTTAAACAGACTGTCCACTTCTCAGAGAACTTTGGTTAGTGGGCAGCTTGGTTAGGCAGAGTCTCCCAAAATCTGTACCTTTAACACAAGACGCTTTTTTATACAAAAGCCAAGAAGCCATCCATCTAGCTTTGAACTGTCTACTCTACAAGATCATTGGAAACAGCTTGCTAAGGTTTCAGAAGGGGTCCTTCTAAGCCCTATTTGGCCATGCCAGGGACTAAATCTTGGACATATAAGTGTGTTCTCCATGACTGAGCTACGGTCCTTCCTACAGAACTGTACAGAAAAGAACATTTCTGCTGAAGAAGGTTCCAAATTCTCTCTTTCCTTTGCATGACAATCTGCTGCAAAATCTAGCCAAACTGGTCCACACAACAAAGCCAATTGGCGGGAGGCAGGCAGCCAAGAAGACTGACAAAAGAAACACATTTCTTCACATAATGCATAATTTGTTTATTGAGATTCACTGATGGTCGCCAGCTGAGTTGCCTTTTTTAAAAAGAACAATCGGAACTTGTCAGATTCATGGGGGTTGGGTGTATCGTGATGGCTAAACTGAGTTTCCATATTCAATGTCAACACTGCTCTGAAGTTTAGGTCTTGGGGAAGGTCAACAATTCTTGGCCTGTTAGAAGCTTCCAAAGACACCTGGCTGGATGCTGAAGGCAAGACTGATGTGACATGCTTTTCACTTCCCCCCCTTTAAACTACTTTTTATCATTTTTCACATTATGTTTTAAACTGCATTTAAATGTCGCTGGTGGAGTAAATCCTTTTTTAAGGTTGATAATTTTAAACTGTTTTGCATTTTAATTTGTAAACTTGCCTTGCATTGCAGCGTAGGGAACAGGATGGGATATAAATGACGTTGCTTGTTGTCATTGGTATTTGTCCAAGGATGAAGACAACACAGATATCTCTTTGATATCTCTATCCCTGGGGGCCATTTTCCAGGGATGGTTGGGGCCAAAAATTAAAACAGGTGGAACCAAAACTACCATTATAATATAGCTTAAAGCTCTTACTACCAACAACGAGGCCTTACGAGAAGCATTTTAACCATCTAAAATACACTCGTCCCTCCACATTCGCTGGGGTTAGGGGCACAGGACCCCCCATGAATGTGGAAAAACCGCAAATAACAAAAACATATGTTTTTACTTGAGAGAACCCCTCTCTAGGTCCTCCAGTGCAACTCTGTGGTCAACATCTGCCAGACATTGACCTAGAATTGCGCTGGAGGAACTACAAATGTCTAGTGGAGTGTTCTCTCTAGGAATCTCTAGGTCCTTCAGTGCAACTTTTGGTTAAAGTTGACCACAGAGTTGCGCTGGAGCACCTAGATATTCCTAGAGAGACCATATTACTAAAATCTGTGAATAATCAAATCTGCAAAAGTCAAAGCCTCAAATGTGGAGGGATGAGTATAATGGAAGAGTTCATTATACAAGCTGGGAAGTCAGTAAATGCTTACCCATAGATAGAAGGGTTGCCCATCTAGGGAGCTCCAGAGAGGCTGGTTTGGCCTCAGGGCTTTAGGCTCCCCACCCCACCACTGTCCTTAAATCATACCGCAACCAATCCCCTTTAGTAAACATACTAAAATAAACACATATTCTTTCTCCATTTCTGCTGCTTCCATTTCAATCCTCTCCTCCGCTGTCTTTCTTGTGTTGAATTTTAGATTGTAAGCAATGAGGGGCAGAGAGTTGTCCTCTTGTACAGAAAGGGAACATTATTAATATTAAGCAAGGGAGGGCAAAGACCCACATTCCAGATGTTGCTGAGCAGCAACTCCCTTCTGCCCTAAACAGCACACTTTTGTTGTTACATGCCTTCAACTTGGGTCTGACTTATGGTGACCCTATCATGGGGTTTTCCTGGCAAGGTTTGTTCAAAGAGGAGGACTGTCTTCCCTAGAGGCTGAGAGCATGTGACTTGCCCAAGGTCACCCAGTGGATTCCATGGCCAAGTTGGCAATCGAACACTGGGTTGTAGTCCAACATTCAAACCACTAAGCTTCACAGATTCTCCAGCAGTTAGTGATTAGACATGCTGGAGATGCAGTGCCACATCTGGAGGGCCACACTTTACCTATCCCTGATATTAAGAATATTCAGAGTGTTGTTTTAAGTCTTGACCACAAAGAGGTTTCTGGATAAGTGGAGCAAACTTTTTAAAATAATAAGTAAATAGATGGCATGATATTGCAATGCTGCCTTACGTTTCCATGCAGCTATTCAAAGGTAGAGAAATTCTGGACCTCCTTTGATTTCTGGTCACCAAGGGTTACCATTTTCCCCCAGTGCCTTTTGGAGTGACGTAAAAGTAAAAAATGAAAACAATGGAGCTGTTCCTGGAGCAGAGATGAAGCCGTGGGTTCATGGGTAAATGCCTGGTTATTCACAGAAGTATAGCAGCGTTCATATATAAAAGGACAGCGTGGCAACTTTTGGGTCACCCGAGGAAGCACCACTACAGAAAGACACATGCAAAGGGCAATTTAAAATGATGATGTGGGTGGCGTTCCGAGATCAGCCCTGGTACCCAAAAAAGTTGTCTGATACACAAGCTTCCCTACTGTTTATCTATGACCATGGTCCAAAACACAATGCAGAAACAATCCAGTTTGAGACCGCTTTAGCTGTCCTGGCTCAATGCTAGGGAATTCTGGGAAATGCAGGGCCTTTGCAGACTGCTAGAAATAGTGCAAATTGAGTCCACTTTAAGGGTTAGGGAATCATGGGAAGTGTATTTTATTGTGGCACCAGAGCTCTCTGACAGAAAAGGCTCAATGTCTCAGGGAAAAAAAACAATTCCCATGCTTCCCTAGCACTAACCCTAACCCTTAAAGTGGACTCAATTTGCACTATTTCTGGCAGTCTGCAAAGGCCCGCAGTTGTGTCAACCATTTAGCTTTCTTGGTCAGAGTGCTCTGGTGCCACAATAAACTACAATTCCTAGGATTCCCTAGCACTGAGCCAGGGCAGTTAAAGCGGTCTCAAACTGGTTTATTTCTGCAGTGTGTGTTTGGACCTATGGTAGTACAGCTTAGGTTTAGAGGCTTAGCAAACCAGAAACGGTTTGTTGAGTACATCACCCAAACTTGAGATCCCAACCTGTCGCTCTCAATTAACCAGAATTGATAAATCAAGAGTTTTCCATCCTGGCATCTAAAGAGAGCATCAGCCCAAAACTTCCAGTCTGGATGACCTGTGAAACAAAACATTTCTAGTTTCTTTAGCCACTTATAGCCGCAGGCATGATGTAGTGATTTGAGTGCTGGACGACGACTCTGGAGACCAAGGTTCGATTCCCCACTCGGCCATGAAACCCATTGGGTGACCTTGGGCAAGTCACATGCTCTCAGCCTCAAGGCAAAGCAATGGCAAACCTCCTCTGAACAAACCTTGCCAAGAAAACCTCATAATAGGTTCCCTGTAGGGTCGCCGCAAGTCGGAAATGTCTTGAAGGCACACAACAACAGTAGCAGGAGACTATGCTCATTGGAAGTGGCACCAGCTCAGCATACAGCTCTTTGTGGTGCATCATCAATAAATAATAATAATAATAATAATAATAATAATAATAATAATAATGTTATTGTTATTATTATTACTGAAGTATCAAAAGTATTCTGCCTGGTGGGACAGAAAGCTGATTAAAATACTTCTGAACAGCTGAAGTGCAAGTTAAGTCTCCTATATCTGAAATGCTTGGGACCATAAGTGTTTTGGATTTTGGAATATTTGCACATATACAATAAGATATATACACAATGAAAAACCACCACACTATAAAATGCTAAAATATCAAACTACTCAAATAATACAAAAAGATAAAGGCAGTCCCTTGCCATGAATGTCTAGTCGGAACCGACTGTAGGTTACTAAGATGCTATACCAATATGCTAAAACCAAAACCAAAATGTTCACCAGTCGCTAACCATCCCGGCCACCAGTCTCTGTTTCTGTTATCTTTAACAGGAGTTCAATTTGGAACCAATTTGGTAGCCGGTACCTGCGCTTTTTATCTCCACTACAAGAAAACTTCACCTGCTGTTATCTTCAATGGCAAAATACAGAAGTTGGCTCAGATCAAGTCAAAGGCAATACAAATACACAGGAGTCAGACATTTAGCTTGTGGAATTCGCTACCGAAGCCTGCGATAGCAACAGCTCCTAGATCAGACATAATATAAATATAAATATATTTGTGAATATAAAAGGATTAGATCAACTTTTTCCAACCTTCCAGATGTGTTGCACTAGCACATGATCCCCGTTGCCAACAGTAGTTGGGAGATGCTGGATTCGATAAATTCACATTTCCATTTTATGATACTGAAATGGAAGCTACTGTGTGGCAAACCTTGGCTTTAAAATCTGTCCTTTAAAATACTGTATTTTCCTTTATTATTGAAGTATCAAAAGTATTCTGCCTGGTGGGGCAGAAAGCTGAATAAATACCTTTGAACAGCAGCACTCTCCTATATCCGAAATTGCTTGGGACCATAAGCGTTTTGGATTTTGGAATATTTGCACATATATAATAGGATATCTTGGAGACGGGATCCAAGCCTAAAGATGAAATTCACATATGTTTCGTATATACCTTATAAATACAGCCTGAAGATAATGGTATAATATTATTTTTAAATAATTTTGTGCATGAAACCAATTTTATGCGCACTGAATCATCAGGAAACAAAGATGGTATTATCTCAGCCACGCAAAATTTGGGATTTGGGTGTATTTCAGGATTTTTTAAAATTATTTTTATTCCACAAATGCTCACATATAGTACATATAAAACATAAAACATGACAAAAATAACAAAATAACCCACCTACTAACTTGCATCTCATTCATACATATCAATAACAAAAACGTTCTTTCCTGAATATCTAAAATAAATCTAACCCAATGACCTGAAAGCACACAACACCACAAATATACCGAGATACAACAGTGTGGTGTAGTGGTTTCAGCGTTGGACCGAGACTCTGGAGACCAGGGTTCGAATCCTGGCTCAGCCAGGTTAAACCTACTGGGTGCCCTTGGGCGACTCACACTCTCTCAGCCTCAGGGGAAGGCAATGGCAAACCCTTGTGAATAAATCTTGTCAAGAAAACCCGATGCTAGGTTCGCCATAAAGCTGGAAATGACTTGAAGGCATTTCCTACTCGGTGCCCTTGAGTGAGTCACACTCTCTCAGCCTCAGGGGAAGGCAATGGCAAACCTCTGAACAAAATCTTGCCAAGCAAACCTCTGAAGTCAGAAACAACTTGGAGGCACACAAGAAGAAGAACATGGCATGTTTATTCAAAGAAAATGGGCACCTTCTGAGGCTGAGAGAGTGTGACTCGAGCCAAGGTCACCTAGTAGTGGGTCCATTATGGCCGAGCCGGGATTCGAACTCGCGTCTCCAGAGCCGTAACCGACGCTCAAACCTGGGAGGGAAATGGGGGGAAATGAGGACGAGGCGCCTCACCGGCGAGCCCTCCTCCTCCGCCGCCTTCGTCGCCATAGCCTCGCCTCCGTTGGAGGACGAAGTACCGGTTGGAGCGCTCCTGGAGCCACAGCTTCAGCGCGTTCTTCAGCAGCACCTCCTCCGGCTTCAGCCACATATCGCCAACCTCTGCTCTCCTCCTCCGCTCAGCGCCTTCTGAGGAAAGCGTCCCACGTCCACAAACACTCAGCCAGCACAGGGCGGGGCTCCGCTCTGGCCCAACCCCATTTCGCGCGGGGCACGCCGGGGCATGCAGTCCCCATAACGGCCCCTCCCATAGCGGTGCGCCAGTGATACACTACAACTCCCGGCAAGCTTTGCGCAGCCTGGCTTCCTCCTTCCCCTCTGGCTCCTCCCACAAACACCCAGCTAGCAAGAGGTAGGGCTTCGCTCTGGCCCAATCACCCTCCTCCCCGCGGGGCACGCTGGGGGATGTAGTCCCCAAAACGGCTCCTCCCATAGAGGTGCGCCTGTGACGCAACTACAAGCCCCGGCAAGCTTTGCGCAGCCTGGTCTCCCTCCCATTCTAGTAGAGGCTGGCCAAGGGCAAAGCAGGAGGGAAGGAGGAGTTTTCCTGTTCTCTGGCTTTATCCACATTGTAGGGATAATCCGCTTTGACACCACTTTAACTGCCCTGGATGAATGTGATGGAATTCTGGGAATTGTAGTATGTTCTGGCACCAGAGCTTTGCTATACAAATACTGTATAAATTATATCTAATTTATTATATCTAATTATATACGTAATTAGATATTATAATAATGTATTAAAATAAACTATACATTAAAATGAATTATAATTCATTATACATAATTATATATAAATTATATAATTAAAATATATAAATTATATAATAAAATTATATATAATGTATATAATACATAATAAAATTATATCATAAAAATAATCTATATATACATACACATATATACATTATATATAAATATATATTATACATATATACATATTATATATACTTTGCATATAAATACAGAGCTTTATCCTGGGAATCCTGGGAATTGTGTAGTTTCTTGTGGCACAAGAGCTCTCTGACAGAGAAGGCTAAATGTCTTACAAAACTACAATTCCCAGAATTCCCTAGCATTCAGCCCCAGGGAAGTTAAAGCGGTCTCAAATGGGAATATTTCTACAGTGTGTTTTGGACCAAAGTGATTCTTTTGGCTTTTTAAGGAGTGCTTTTCAGGGCTCTTAGGCTTTTCAAGCAAGTCTTACCATGATTGGGATAACATAAGACAAGACGTCAGGCTTCAGACAACATGGAAAGCGGTCTCTCTAAAGTACGGATACGCCTTTTCCAGAGCTCACTCTCACCTCTCCTATACAAAAATCTCCCTTTACCATGTGAATCTACAGGTGAAGTTTCCTCTTATATATATATATCAGTGGGGATATTGAACTTTTTATCAATATCTTTCACTCTTACCTAGTAGAAACAGAATTTATATTCTTTATGAGCACTAGGCAGCCAGTATGGTGCAGTGGTTTGAGTATGGAAGACTCTGGAGACCTGGGTTCAAATCCCTGCTCAGCCACAAAAATGCACTGGGCAACCTTGGACAAGTCACACTCTCTCAGCCTCCGAGGATGGCAATGGCAAAAACCCCTCTGACGAAACCTGCCACGAAAACCTTGTGATAGGTTTGCGTTAGCATCATCATAAGTCAGAAATTACTTGAGGGCACACAACACACGCACATGAGCACTATGCACACAATATACACCACCTTTATAACCGAAAGTTCCCCCAATGCCCTGTGTACAAACAACTAGTTAGACCAGGGGTAGGCAACCTTTCCCCTTTAAGGGCCGAGGGACTTCAGCTCCCAGAATCCCAGGAGCTATTGGCCAACATGGGACTATTGGCCAACACAGCTGAGGCTTCTGGGAGCTGAAGTCCCTCGGCCCTTAAAGGGGAAAGGTTGCCTACTCCTGAGTTAGACAAAGCCCTTCTTTCCCATCAAGTTGCTTTAAAATAAATACTCACACATAAAATCAAGGGATGATGGAAATTGCAGTAGAACAAGATCTTGAGCAAGCATTGGGGAAAGTGAAGACTGAGTAATATGTATGTGGCCTCTGAAGCTGTTGAAGGTTCTCAAGGATCACAGATTTTGGAAGACCAAAAGATCTCCAACCCTTCTTTAGTAGTCTTCAGTTAATCCCACTTCACTGCTAAAGGCATTAGTAGACATTGCTCAGGCCTTACTTATATTTGTAATATTATACACTTATGATCTGCTAAGATGGACACCTTCTAGAGTTCCATACAATCACAATTTTGTTTGACAGGAGCTAGATTGCCAACACAGTCCAGTTTTTATACACAACCGCTTTTATTATAAAAAAAAATAAGTAAACATCCTTAACAGACATTAGAATAGCTTTATTTACATTTCATAGTCAATAGAATTTAATAGAAATCAATTATTATTTACAACTTTATCAAACACTATGCCAAAATGAGAGGAAAGATGTACCGTTGCCTCCTGTCAGAATCAACTACAGAGTTAAAAAGACATTATCGCCAGTCTTCGGTCCAAATTTATTCTAGCATTGCAACTGGAGACAGCCACGGAGAATACAAAATAAAATAAAGTGCATTATTAGATACAGTAGTTCACTTGAGTGGATGAGGTTCCAAGGCTCCATGCTAAGGCACCTCTTATGTTCAAATTCAAATTCCTGTTTCAGACATTAGAAAAATAATTTCAGAAGACGTTCATCCATTCATCGACTGCCACTTTACTCATGTTCTCACTCTACCAACTCTGAATATCAACAGAACGTCTTACGTACCTTTATTTCCTTCAGAGTAGCAGCAACAAAAATTCCCTCTGAGTGACCGATCTTCAGCATCTAAGAAAGCTGAGAGCAGCATTTAAAACCTGGGCACATTTCAGGGCTATGTGAGAGTGTGCATCAGTTAAAACTTAAAGCAGTTCCCAGAAAATATGGGTAAAGTGTATGTCCTTTAACCATATTCCTCCTGCCCCAGTAAAATGTGCACATTCAAAATGGTTAATTAACCATTTGTTCGAATAACGGAATGTGCCCTTTGTTTAACAAGTTTTAACTTGCTTCTATCTAGTGATTGAGGTGCAGAGACTCCCCAAAGTATTTTATGGGTATGTTTGAAAAGTGGCTTGTTTTGCTTGGTCTAGTAGCCAAATGCTGCAAGAAGCTAATCCCAGAGCTTAAGGCAGGGGTAGGCAACCTTTCCCCTTTAAGGGCCAAGGGACTTCAGCTCCCAGAATCCCAGGACCTATTGGCCAACATGGGAATATTGGCCAACATGGCTGAGGCTTCTGGGAACTGAAGTCCCTCGGCCCTTAAAGGGGAAAGGTTGCCTACCCCTGGCTTAAGGTGTGAGTATAAGGCTGCTCTGTAGTTATATAAACACGCAACAATAAACCAGGATGATCCTGAAAAGCAATATACCTTAGTTGAGTACATAAACCGAAAGATCAAAAAAACCCAAGTCAATTAAGACAGTTAATTTAAAACCAGAAGACCTTTTTTAAAAAAACAAACCACGAGTACAATTTTTGTAGGCTGAATAAGTTACGTTCTATTGCATGAAAAAGTGTTTGTGCTCAGATGACTTGGTTTTAAGACTCTGTGTCTTCCTTGGTCATAACTGAAAGATAGATGAAGAGCGCCAAAATTAATTCCACCAGGAAATAAGTTAATGGGCAAGTCAATCCATAGAAATGCAATCTTAAATTGTGTATTTTATCGCATTATCAAGGCAAGATTGCTGCTACATCAGTCTGATCAGATTTGTCATTGGTTGATGCTGGTTTGTCAAGTGGATAGCAAGTGTTTGTTTTTTCCCCATGACAGTCATTTTAAGACTTTGCTTCCTGGACTTGTACTTCATCTGCTTCAAAAGCTGGATTGTCAAGATGTGGAAGCACATCTACAGGTGGAGACTGCAAGGTGTTGTTCACAAGATGGAGGTTGTCATCTTTTAGAGGAAAAAAAGAAGGAATAAAAATCAAGCTCAGAAAGAACAGTCACAACTGAACAGTATATAATATAATTGCATCTCAATTCCAGTTTTCAGAAAATCTGAACAAACATCAAGCACTTTTGGCTCACAACTCCATCTGCTAACAGAACATGTATTTGAGAGAGAGAGAGAGGTAGTGCTTGAGTTCAAAGATTTTTCTTTTTCTGTTCACACCTTTGGGAACACTAACTTTACTCAGTACCCCAACTCAGTAATCCTTGATATTAGAAGGTATTGAGAATCACTGGCTGCATCTGCACTGCAGAAATAATCCAGTTTGACACGACTTTAACTGCCATGGCTCAATGGTGTAGAATTCTGGGAACTGTAGTTTTGTAAGATATTTAGCATTCTGTCAGACTGCTCTGATGCCACAACAAACTACAGTTCTCAGAATTGCATAGCACTGAGCCAAGGCAGTTAAAATAGTGTCAAACTGGATTATTTCTGCAGTGTCAACGCAGGAGCCATTGAGAAGCCATGCAAAATATTAAAATAAATGTCCAAGACAATAATTTGTGAATATAAAAGTTAATATTTAACATGTTGTTAGGATATCCATAAACTGAGAGCAATGAGTTAAAAAAATACAAATTTACTAGCAAAAGCTCACGGCAAAGCTTTTAATAGGAAATACCTATTTATTCCATGCTTTGCATTTCAATAACTTAAATCTATTTACAAGAATTTTCCAATGTTCAGAATAAATATGGCAGATGACTTGTTCACATGATCACACAGCTAGGGTCACAAGTTTAAACGTAAAGACTTTCCCAAATACACTATTCCTTTCACTTCTTGCTATCTTGCTTCAAGCTTTGCCACTATGATCATGTGGAACAGATACACTCCTGTTTTGGGGGAAAGTTCTTCTAAAAAGCTTTGGTGGTTACTTTATAATATA
Source organism: Phrynosoma blainvillii (assembly GCA_026167975.1). Lineage (NCBI taxonomy): Eukaryota > Metazoa > Chordata > Lepidosauria > Squamata > Phrynosomatidae > Phrynosoma > Phrynosoma blainvillii. Next base: position 23,863,170 of record JANUYF010000009.1, on the reverse strand, counting down.
CATTATTTGGAATTCCAAGTCTTCAGCATTCCACTACCCATTAATAACCTTTACTGCTACATTTCTGAAGTTCATTATAGTCCTTGCAGGTTTTGGAGCCTATAAGTATTGTGTTGTTGTTATTTGCTGCAGCGATGGTTTTGATTTATGAAACTGCTATGAATGAGTGACCTCCATGAGCCCTGGTCATCAATAGCCCTGCTCAGGTCTTGCAAAATTCAATCCAGTGGCTTCCTCGATTTAACCAATCTGTAATGTTGGTCTTCCTTTTTCCCTACTACCACCCACCTTATCCAGTATTATTGTCTTTTCTAATGTGTCATGTCTCATAATATAGACAAAGCAGGATAACCTAAATTTAGTCATCTTCGCTTCTAGGAAGAGTTCAGGCTTGATTTGTTCTAATACCCATTTATTTGTCTTTTTAGTATCCGTAGAACTCTTCTTCAGCACTGTATTTCAAATGAGTTGATTTATTTTCCTGCCAGCCTCTTCACTGCCCAACTTTCACTACCATACATAGACACTGGAAATACTATGGCTTGGATTATTCTGAATTTTGGTACTTAAAGATATGTGCTTTCTTTTGAGGATATTATCTAGCTCCTTCACAGCTGCTCCTATCAAGTTTTAGCTATCTTCTGATTTCTTGACTACAGTCTCTATTTCGATTAATCATTGCGGCAAAATATAGAAAACCTTTAATTGTTTTAATGTCTTCATTACCCATGTGATGTGAACTCTCTGTGATTGCTATTTTTGTTTTTATAGTATTCAACTGCTTTTAGTTTCTTCCTTAACTTTCATCAGTAGTTATTCCAAGTCTTTACTATTTTCTGGAAGTAATATAGTTTCATCTACATGCCTTAAGTTGTTTAAGTGCCTTCCCCCAGTTTTCACATCTCATTCTTCTAAGAATAATTCCACTTTCTACCTAATATGTTCTGAATATAAATTAAACAGATAGGTTGATAAAATGCATACTTGTCTGATTCCCTCCCTTCCAATGGGAAATATCCTGTTTTTCCATATCACCTTCTGAAATTTGCTTCTTTTCCAGAGTACAGGTTACACATTAGGGCAATCGGGTGTTATGACACACCCATTTCTTTTAGAGAGAATCATAATTTCTCATGATCTACATAATCATGGGCTTTGTTATATTTATAAAGCACAGATAGATTTTCTTCTGAAATTCTTTGGGGCATTCAATTGTTCCAGATATATTTGCACTATGAACCCTAGTGCCTCTACCTTTCCTGAACCCACCTTAGACATCTGGCATTTCTCACTCCATATAAACTGAGAGTCTTTGTTGTAAAAATTTGAGCATCACTGTGCTTCCATGGGAGATTAAGTTAATGGTCTGGTGTGTACTGCAACCTGTGCTGTCTCCTTTCTTGGGGACTTCGGAAATATTTGAGTATCTTCAGCCTGTGGGCCATTTTTTTTTGGTCTTCCATAGTTATTGGCAGATTTTTATTAGAATGTTAATGACTTCTGCCTCTATAGCTTGAAAAGTTCTATTAGTATGACATTTATTCCTGGTGATTTATTTCTCCCATGTGCTTTGAGAGCCTTCCATATTATTTTCTAAAACTGTGGGTTTACCATCAAGAGCTGCATCTCTGTTATCCATTCATCTCTTTTATATACCTTATTTTCCTGCGTATAAGACTACTTTTTTACCTGCAAAATCTGTGGCTAAAGTGGGGGGGGGGTCGTCTTATACGCCGGATATAGGGATAATGAGGATAGAGGTGCTAAAACTCTATATTTTGGCTGGGAAAATGGGGGGGGTCGTCTTATACGCGGGTCGTCTTATACGCCGGAAAATACAGTAGTTAGTGCATTGCTTCCATCATCTTTTTATTCTACCTTGTTTGTATAATGTTTCTCAGTTGGTCACAAAGCAGCCTTACTCTTTCTCTGAAATTTCCTCTCAGATTCTGTGGAAAAGGACTCTTGTTCTACCTTTTGTTTGTCTTCTATTTCTTTACATTGATTATTATAATAGTTTTCTTTGCACAAGTCAATGAACAAGTGAATTCGGAATTCTGACCCTGTTTCTGTCACTTTTCATTTTTGCTTCCTGCCCATCCTTTAACTGTTTGAAGAGTTTCATCTGTTATCTTTTTGATTAGAGATAGTGTCAGTTTGCATTCTTCTCTGACAATATCCCTAGTTTCGGCCCAGAGTTCTTCTGAGTCTCTTTTAATTAGTAGGGAAATCTGTTTTTTACATCACCTTTAAATTCTACAGGGATGTTCTACAGAATAATAATAATAATAATAATAATAATACCCTGTCCCTCTATTAAAACAATTGGGGCGGCTTACAATAATTAAAAATACATCAGTACAATCTAAAAACCCCAACTCCCCACCCTCCCCCATAAAAGCGTATTAAACTAATATCTATTAAAATCAAGTAAATCAAACTAACATACAGTGAAAAGTAAAAATGAGTAGACAAATATCAGACAGCGGCAATCAAGAGACAGAAAACGGGCAAGGGTATAACTCCTAAGGCCGAGATCATTCAGGAAAGGCCTGCTGAAAGAGATCCATCTTTACCGCCTTTTTAAAACTACTCAGGCACGTAATCTGACTGCACTATATTGATTTAGTACACTGTGCTATTTTAGGTTTACTCTAATTTTTTATATTAGCAGTTCATGGTGCCATAGTCTGTTCCTGGTCTTAGATTTTTTTTAGAGAATGGAGCTTTTCATCTTCTGCTTCCACTTATATAGCTCATATGATTTTTACGAGGGGGAATTGTAAAGTAATAAGTATCACCCAGAAGTTATTATGGTATATTGATGAAATTTTGTCAGTGTTATCTAAGTACGTGGTCCCTAAGTGCATGATGTTGAGAAAATCAGCTCATTGTGTCCTTCATTTTTGTGACAAGTTGTGCCAGAAGTGACTAAAGTGTAAGATGGAGAGGTACCGGGGGGGGGGGTATCGTAAAGTAATACTTACAGACATCGCTCTGGATTCACGGACTTGCCATTATAGTTTCAATTACTTGCGAATGGCAAACCTGCGGCTCCCTCCCTCCCTTCTTTCCGTGCCATCGTTTCCTTGGCCACACAGCTTTGCCGTCTTGTCTCGGCCCCAGAGGGCCGTCGCAGTCTTGCCTCAGCCCCTGAGGCCTTGATGCAGCCGGCATAGCCATTTCTCCACCATGCCAGCCTTCCCAGAAGGCAAGGAGGGAGGGGAGGGAGGGAGGGAAAGAAACACTCATGTCCCATTGTCCCCAATGGCACTGCCATTGAGGACAATGGGACTTGAATATTCACGAAATTTCAAATTCATGGGGGAGGGGGTGGTGGTCTGGAATGGATCCGCCATGAAATTGAAGGGACGACTGCATTACCTGGAGGTTATTATGGTATATTGATGAAATTTTGTCAGTGTCATCATCACTAAATGACTTTTTCTTTTCCCAAAAATGAAAAATCTGTTGTGGGGTTGCCAATTTGACAACATCGATGACATCATTTATGAAATGGAAGAGTGGTTTAAGGCGCCATCTTGCAGACTTCTATAATAACGGTATTCAGAGGGTCAACAAATGCTGGGGAAAATGTGTAAATCTGGATAGTGCCTATGTAGAAAGAAGTTAACAACTACACATCAAAGCAAACTTTCTGTCAAAATTTTTTAAAGGTGATAATTAAAACTTTATGATACCCCCTCATATATCAGCCGTCCTGTGATGTCAATGTACATAATTATCTTTTCAGTTCCCTCAGGACTACAATAAATAATTGCATAACGATATATAATACTAATGCACTAGAAAGCAGTATATATCATTATACAATAATTTATAGCACTTCTCTTAAAACTGTAGGCATACACTCTATACCAAACTGTTTCTGCATTTCCATACTTTTGATGTGGAACCAGCAATTGTCTACTTTCCAGAAGTTTATTTCCAGGATATACATAACTATGGGTAGAGACTGTTTTGCTTTAATATAGAAACATGTCAGGGAGGGGTTTATGCAGGGTATGTGTTTTAGTTATTTAGTTATGTTTTCAACTTTTGTATGTTTATGTAATTTTATACTGTTTTTAGCTAGCTGATTTTAATTGTCTTTTAAATTTTCATTGAAAAGTTTTAGATGGTTTTGTGAGCTGTCTTGGGTCCCTTTCTAGGAGAAAGGTGGCATAGAAATTAATCAATTAATTAATTTTCGGAATGCTATGGGTATGCCTGTCTCTAGATACGCAGTCTGTGGTGTCTCTCCTTTATATCACTGATTTTTCCTAGCCACATTAACACAAGTTCCCCAAATTATCACAGTATGTAAAAATTTGGGGGGGGGGCAGGAGGAGATCATCATAGTAAGTCATGGTAGCTCATCAAAGCAAAAGCACAGTCTTATGGGATGGAGATGAGACTGTCTAGTTGTGTCTGACCGTAGGAGGCAGTGTTCATCTCCGTCACTAAGCTGAGGGAGCCAGCGTTATTGAAGACAACTCCATGGTCATGTGGCCAGCAAGACTAAATGCCGAAGCACATGGAACACTGTTTCCTTCCCATCAAAGTGGTACCTATTTTACATGCTTTCAAACTGCAGAAGCTGGGACTAGTGGTGCGAGATTACACCAGATAAAATCTGTTAAGTCTTTAAGATGCCATGAGCCCCTGATGTTTTTACAATATGGGAAGTAGCAGCCTCCTGGTTGAAGGGGCCAAGCTTGAGAACTTATGTTGGACTTAGCACTTTACCATTATCCTTTAAATAAGGCGGGAGGATGGAAGAATTATATGCAGTTGATTATATGGAAGCACCCAGCAGATGGCAGCAAATACCAGTATTTCCCCACCAATTTCTAACGCATGGATGGCAAATTTAAACTTCATTCCAAATGCCAAGGAAATAATAATAGTTAAAGAACACTCTGACATTCACTATTAAAAAAACAGGAAAAACAAGAAAGTGCCAGTGGAATCTGCAGGAACAATGGTCTACTTACTTGCTGAAGGGGCAGGTTCCTCTGGAGCAGGCTCATCAGTTCCCTGAACAGAAGCATAGCCAGATGATGCTGTCTCACTGTGATTATCCTCTTCAGTAGGTGAAGGGATGTTAGAGGCTTCACTGGGCACTGTGGCTTGGAAGGACTCTGCTCTGTCTTCAATATCCACCTGTGTCAAATAAATTTAATTTAAGATTGTTTATTTCATTTATATTATGTTTATCTTCATTTTTCTGCCAGGTAAGTGTTTTACAGAGACACTAAACCAATACAACCAAACTTTTAGCACTGCAATGTTCTTAGCACTGAGAACGTAATGAGATAAATATGTAACAAGAAAAAGACACAAAGAAAATGATCACAGCAGTGGAATCATTTTCCTGACTAGTTGACCTAAATGTCTATCAAGTGTAGGGGTGCAATCATATTTTCAACTGATTTAACATATTAATTCTGGAGGTGGCAGGAAGTCAGATGATTATTAATGTTAGCAGAAACTACAGCTTTACCTCAATTCCTAGAGCCTTGAGTATGTCACATTTACACATGGGACATGTTCTGTGTTCGAGCAGCCATGGGTCAATACAGTTCTTGTGGAAGAGATGACTGAAAGAAAGATAAATGAAATGCAATATGAGCCAGCAGGCTAGGGGGGAAAACATCTGCTTTCTAACAGTTAAAGCAAGGGGCAGTTTAAAGTCCCCAAAAATTCAGACAAGTAATTTAAGCAACACAAACACAGGTTAATTATGTTTCTGACTATTTTTGTCAAAACAATGTATTGTTACAGAAAATAAACTACATAAGATTTGTAAAAAAAAGTTGGGGGGGGGGGGAATGTGGATCCAATGAAGACAATCAGTAAATTTTATATAACTAAAACAGGAAGCAACTTTGTGTGCTTGGGAAAGAAAATGCATATGAGAGTTAAATGTGTTTGTGTCCACCCAGTCTGAACCAGCACAGACAGAAACTGACCAATCCCCGTGCAAGAAACTTTAAAGAACCACTTTTGACATTGGGGTGAGGAATGTGTGGCCATGCAGATGTTCTTGGGATTGCATCTCCCACCAACCCTAGCCAACACAGACGGTAACAACAATGATGGGAGCTACAGTGTAACATTCAAAAGAGAAAAGGTTTTTTTTATCCTGCTGCTGTTTCCCTATTTGTTTCTCTTAGTCACACAGTCTCTTTCAGGTGCCACCTCAGAGTAAAGTAATTCTCTCCCACAGGCTTTTCATCTTCCTGTTGTTCTGCTTTTGGAACTCAGCCCTAAGTTTTCACCCTTGGTTTCTATTTTATTTTCAATATTAATGTTTATGTAAGTGTAATGTATTTAATCTGTCACCTGTGTACTACTTTTAATAAGCAGTTGGAAAGCAGTTTAGAGACCCTGTAAACAAGTAAAGGATTACAATGCAGAGTATCTGTTAAGCAAAGGTTTAAGAAAAATAGCCTGAATTCAGTTGTTTGTCCTATTTAAAGTAGACCCATTAAATCAATGGGATTTATCTATGTATTGACTTATCATTCACTGAATGGGTCTACTCTAGTTCAGACTACCAACAGGATTCCAGCCTTCAGTAATATAAGTGGTCAGATTTCAATCTAGAATTTGCATATACCATAGTATCTGAACAATTCCCCATCATTCAGTGGTTCCTATCCAGTCACCCACATTTTGAGCACAGCCAAGCTCTAAACATTGCAGATAGGAAGCTTCAGTATGTCACTTATAAGAAATACTATGTCACAGATGAATTGTCTTGTGAGGAAAATAGTTCTTCTTATCTGTGTTCATGAGTATGCACTATTTAGATTAAGGGGAGTTTTTAGTCACCATGGATTTATTTAGGCCATGTACAATAAATCATGTAGTTTGCCTCAGGCTATAGTTTGCTGAAAAGGTTTCACTAACCCAGTAAAATGGTATTTCCTAAGCTTATGATACCCAAGGCATACAATGGCTTACTTCTGCAGTGTGCAAGAGAATGAAAAACCTGCCCTCAGTAAAGTTCAGTCAATGTGTGTGCATGAGTCATTTTCTATCCTTGCCTCCTCCCTGAATTAGGTAAAAATACCACACTGCACTAGGACTGATGGAATGAATGAACCACACTCATCTAATGTAGACGGGTGGCAGAATTAACATGGCTAACAGGGAGGAAGCAAAGATGATCTCAGAAGATCATGGGAACACAAAGTGGGGTGGTAGTGTCCTAAGTGGATGACCATTTTGGAGTCACATAGAGACTTTTAGATATTATATTCCATTTATTTCTTGAGGCACACTATTATGCTCAAGCATAAAGTTTGGACATTGCTCGGTTAGTAAGTGGCTTTAAGGGGCAGGTTGTTTACTAGCTCTAGAGAACATGAGAAAGTGAATTGTCATGTCTGTGTCACTGTTCACCCCAAAGCTTCTTTTTTAAGTTTATCATTTACTTATTCAGTTTTTTTATTTATGTTAATGATTAGCCCATCATACAATGACAACTGAGCATATCTGATAATTTGAGTTTTATGTTTGGAACTAAAATACTTATCATTCAGAACATATTAAAGGTAATTTTTTTTCTTCTGGTGTGAGAAAGTAAGTCCTCCCTCAACTCTAATAATCATGAGCTCAGTCACCAATCCCTACTTGCATGTACATGGCCAAGATAATTCAACCAAGACAATGTGTTCTGTAACTCCTACTTCTAATTGTTGCTTTGACATAACAAAGATGCAAAATCATTGGTAGAAGCAGTTTGAAAATACAGTTCTTAGCTTTGTTTTAAAAATGTAATATTTTGAAGGATAATATATTAGACTTTACAATGAAAGGTATGTAAATTAGATCATGTATTAAACCAAGCCTAAAAGTTGAGAAAAAGTTTAAAAGTAAACTATGGAATGTTCAATTAAATTGGGAGCCTCATAAGATGTTACCTTACTATTTAGGAACTAGATTTCAATGGAATGTAGGTTAAGATACATGATTTACCTGTTTACATACAACCATCTACCAGAATCTCTTTTTGAACAAAGAACAAATGAGCTTAGCTGGATTAAAAAAAACTATTAAAAAGTAAATAAATACTAAATTAGGCTTTGCAACTTGAATCTGTAAGATTATTATAGAAGAAAGAAGATGGTACAAGGGATAAGAGAAAATTAACAATCTTTTAGTATGAAAATATAATGGGAGGAGGGAAAGGATCAACATACTTGCAGGTTAAAATTCGCACAACATCATTTGGCTTGTATACTTCAATGCATACAGCACAACTATCTGCATCAGGACCAGTTTCCTAAAGAAAAAAGTTTATAGTTAAGAGATCTTCAGAGATCTTGTTGGTATAAACATGATACCATGCAGCAAGTGTGAAGACTACAATTCATTTGAAAGTTAGAGAGCTCTCCACCATCTTCAAGTGCTTCTCTAGAGATATGTAGCTAATACGGAGATGAACACAAAGATATTCTTGACAATGATCTGGAGACACTGTGAGATTGTGAAATATCTACAGAACTGATGTGTAGACAACAAGCCAGAAGGATTTATAGCACAATGTATAGCCACTGATCAAGCCTAATGGATATCCACAGGCACTACTTCACTATCAAGAGCTCAAGATGCTGGCACAGTGAGCAAGTCCTCTGAAGCTGATGCTAAGACTCAGACAGATCTGTACTGGAAAAAGCTGTCTTTAAAGTAACCAGGTCTTAAACCATGGTAAGAACCATCTGGCTCTCCAAATGTTGTTGGACTGCAAGTGCCACCAGCCCTAGCCAACATATCCAATGGTGAGGAATGATGGGAGTCACAATCCAACAACATTGGAAGGGCTGCATGATTTCCATCCTCATCCTAAACCATTTAGAAGTCACCACTTTAAAACAGGACCTGAACCCCAAAGGGCCAACAGAGAAACTTATATAGAATTGTCTGTATGATCCAATTAAAAGGTGGTAGACAAAGGGCAAGCCAACCAATTTTGAGCCAAATGCATTTCCTGTGTTTTCTTTAAAGAAACATCTCATAACAGAACTTGGAAAGGTTATCTTTTGGACTATAAATCTTTGAATCTCAAAGCTAGTACTGTCTTGGGAACTTCAATTGGTCATGCTGGCCATAGAACACTGGAGGATTCTTAAAACTGTAGTCCCAAGAATCTATTTTTTCTAAGCCCTGAAAAAGAAGATAGCACTAGTCTTTTCCAGATAAAACAACAGTGACAAGTAAGATAATTTGCTCTGTTTCCTAGAACGCTACAGGCCACAGCTACCATAAATGGAGTTTATTATAGGAACCTCTGGCCACTGCTAACCCTCTAAGTACCAGGAAAAGTGTACCTGCTCCTTCTCCCAGGTCTTGTTTACAATACCTTGTCTCCTTGTTTCAGTGTGCGCAGTTGCAGTCGACAGATAGCTTTTTTGGCATCTGCTTTCAGACGTCTCTGTAACACATAAGCATTAGATCAAGATAGAACTTGTTCTCCCATTAAGAATTATAGACAACAAGTGTTGCGCAATTACCACTGGGAGATGTCTTTCTTTCCAAACTTTAGATAGATGGAACTCTGTTTTAACAAAATTGACCAGAAGATTTATAAGAAAAGATATATATGTAGAGAAGTGTGACTGAAATTATTATTTATAACAAAACTACAAGGTTTATTTAGCAGTTATTGCTGTTTACCACAAGACTGAAGAACACTACAGTGAAAGTTCCCAAACACTCAAACTGAATATCTCCAAGGGGAAAAAAATCTCATTAAGGTTTTGAAAAGTCCTGCAGAAACTAACTCTCATGTACCTGTACCAGTTAGGATGAATGCAAATATTATCCTGATGAGTTTCAGTCACTGTTTTGCAGTTATCCTCTGGCATGCTTCTAGTTGTAATTACAGTCAAACCTGTACCTCAGTTAAACCAAAATCACCTACTGCTCTGGTATGAACTATTTTTTTAATAAGAAAAGGGGAAATGCATGTGTTTCAGCTGAAAATCTACAGGAACTTAATGTACAGACAGTGACATTCAAGAATCTTTGTTATATATGCCAACCTTGCTGAAAAAGAATTGCAAGCCAAATGTCAGTGTCAGGAGATCAAATGGAGAGCATTCCCTTGCTTAGCCAGAATAGACTGGTAGATGAGCATAAGTGATCTAACCAAGCAACCTCTGAACTTGACCTGCTGAAGCAACAGCTCTGGTCAGTCTAAGAAAGAGCTTCTCTATTTAACTGCCAAGAATGTTACATCATTTGTTCTGCAAACACCCACAACCTTTTTATCAGAGACCACAAAAATCAGTTCCTGTATTGCTGTGGACTGATCAAATCAATTTATTTTTAAAAAGAGAGAAAGAGAGAGAGAGAAGTACTGCCAAAATGGTTTAAAGGTAACCTTTCTAATGTGAAGAAACTTACATTTAATTTAAAAAACAAAACAAAAATCCACTGATCAAACGATAAGACATTAGTTCATCATCTTTGGTTCGTTTTCTACATAGCAAGCTTATCTAAGAGACTACTCTTCAGTTACAAACGTAACAGATGATTTGAGGATGTTGAAAGTTACAATGCTTTATGATATTTCTGTCACAAAGTAGTTCTGGCTTTTATTTTACAACCCTTTTTTTACAACATTTGAGAGAAGCCAAAGTAATGTGTTAAAAAAGCTCACCACAGACATGGTACACACAAGGGATGACCGGACGAAAGCACTACAGAATTTTAAAGCATTACAAAATATCTGCAAAATCTATTTGTTCAGGAATGACAGTGGGACAAGACTTATGCACACCATGAGCAGGTATATGCCCTCTCTCTCTCTCTCTCTCTATATATATATATATATATTTCACCTCTCTTGAAAAGCTCCACTCTCCCTCCTATCCCTGCTGCCCACTCTCTGTCTGTGCAAAGGAGACTACAAAATCTGCAAGCTCTTAAGTGTTTATGAATACATATAAGAAAAGCCATAAGGAGGAGACATATTATCTTACCTTTCTGACAAGGCAATCTTGCCAGCAAGTTATGTGCTAGTTTCTGGCATATATTAAATCTTTTAAATCTTAAAATGCCTAACTTGTATGGTCATAGCCTTAAATTTCCTCTGTTCTCACTGTTTCAATTAGCTGCTTCACTTAGGTTTGGTCCTGATTGTTATATAAAAGGTTTTCCCACTGACCAGTCCTCTCGTGGCATGTGAAAAAATGGAAACTGTCTCTCATTTATTTTGACATTAATTTGGTATAGACACATAATGAGCCTTAAAGATTCACAGCCTTTCAAGAATCTATAAATATTGGTGTGACACTGTGATTATATTTTGCACAAATACAATTCATCACAAGATTAATTTCAGCTTGGATGAAAGGAAGGGAAACCCTGCAATTATGTTCTGGATGAACCTGAACTGGGTAGAGACTTGTAGTACAGGATGCATCACTGTCTTTCAAGGAGCCAAGTCAATTTATAATCAAGAAAAAACTACGGACAGGAGACTCAAATTTTGTCTTATCTAATAGGTATGGGCTCAGGACTGTATGGCTATACCCTTGTTTACATGAACTCTTAAAGATACAAGTAACAGCCTTTGAAAAAAATATATCAAAGAATTACAGGTATATATTTATAGTGTATGTAGAACATCTTCATTTGTGTTTGTATGTATCTGGCTTTAGAGAAAGAGGGGAGCTTATTATGAAAATGCTGTTTTGGACCATTACAAAACCATTAAAAATTGTAAGACAAACATGACTCTCAGTCCAAAAGTCTGAGCAGCATTACTTAAGTTTGTTCAACAAATATGCCAGCCCCCTTGTGGTTTATTTAGCATGCTAGATTGCCCCTTCTTGCATGAATGGCATGCTTGAGCTCAGAACATAATTACTATAATGGAAAATGTAGAGCTTACTGGACAGGATTTTTTTTTTTAAAAAAGGAAAGAAAATAAAAATAAAAAAGCTAAGTAAGTAGAAAGATTTTCTTTTAGAATCATAGAAGTATAGAATCACAGAATATTCTTCAGCTGCTCATTATGATAATGTTAGGGTAACATAAGAAACTAGGGTATGAAGAATCAGCAGCAACAGCTACCACAAGCATTTAGATGTCAGTAAAGCAAAGAGGTACAGATATATCCCACCAATGGCACTATCTTTCTGCCGTGGTGGGATTGTGTGTCCTTGTGAGGCAAGAGGCTATGCTTATGGTAGCAGTGCTACTAGCAGGGTCTCCCATGTCAGGCAGGCTTTTGCTAAGGAGCCAGAGTAAATATGCCAAACAGCTACTGGGCAGCAGCAGTAGTGTTTTGTATGTGTAAAATTGGTGGAGGATCTCTCAGAGCTAACACTCATTAGCACTGCCTACGAGAGTCACGGTAGACTCCTTTTGAATATCTTTTATCATGAAAATCCTAAGATGCAACAATCCAAAATGAAACAAGCTAATGCCAAAAGATGAAACTACCAAGTCAGATGGAACTCAACAAGCCAATGGAATACAAAAAAGGATAACTACAACTAATGTAGCAGTGTGGCTAATGACACAACTGGACTTAAGCCAAAAGGTCATTCAGCTGTCAATGTGGCCAAAGGTGAAAGGAAAGACCAAGGCTCCACAACACATATTAGAGGAACATGGAAAGTGAGATGCATTTATCAGCGCCTTGCGGAAGGAGCGTTATTTTAGCATTCCTTCCAGGGCCCGAGAAGTGCAGGTACCTCGGCCCCAATCTGCGGCTTCTCGGGGCGGCCCGTGGCCGCCCATCTGCACAGACCCATAGTCTGACCAAATCATATCTTTAGAGAAAGTCCATCGATATAACCAAGAAGTGGCACAGAATAGACACAGCTTCACTGTATTATCTGCTGTGAATGAATAATGTTAGGAAAGGTGGGAAGGAAGTAGAAAGAGAGGAAGGCCACATGGTAGATGGATGGACTTTATTAAAGAGACCATGAATAAAAGTTTACAGGAGCTGGACAAAGCAGTAGAGGACAGGGGTGCCTGGGGGATGTCTCATCCAAAGGGTTGCCTTGGGTTGAGACCAACACAAAGGCAGTTAACAAAAAAAAGTTTTGCCTCAGTGGAGAAGGGGATTATGAAAAACTTATCTTCCTCTCTTATGCCCTGTAGAGAGCAACAGTAGCTTGGAAGGCAGTTTTGAGGAGACCAGTAGCTGAGGGAGAAGTTGTCAGCAGCCCCCTAACCATAGCCTGGAAGAATGCAACCAGAGAAAGATGCATGCAAAATAAACAATAAGAGAAGCCTGAGAGTAGTTTTATGACAAAAGTAATCTATAAGAATTCTTAAGGCTGCTGTACTTAGTACTGAGCCAGTGTGGTGTAGTGGTGACCTTAGGCAAGTCACTCTCTCAGCCTCAGAGGATGGCAATGGCAAACTGAACTGGCAAACTCTCTGAAGAAACTTGCCAAGAAAATCCTATGGGTAAACCTTAGGGTTATCATAACTTAAAAATGATTTGAAGGAACACAGCAACAATGCCACTTAAGACTGCAAGGAACAGACACATAAATAAATCTGACTTGACATATGGGAATCACAATTTGAGTAGATTGCAAGTATTTGCTATACTAAAATACAAAGAGAACTTGTTCTCCACACAAGAGCCTTCTCCTAGGCTAGATTAACAGAATGGAAGGCCACACCAAACAACACCCTCAATTCAGAGGATGTTACTACTTTATGCCACTGCTGTCAGCCATAGTTTATCAAAAGAGGATCTGAAAATGAAAGTAGGTGCAGCTCTGCTGACTGCATTTTTATTCCACCATTCTTCCAGAGGGCTCAGAGTGACACTTATGCCACTTCCATTTATTCTCACAACTACCCTGTGTGAGAGATTAAACTGACAAATTATAATTGGCACAAAATCATTCAGTAAACATCTTGGCTGATCAAGAATCTGTTTAGAACCCATGTGATAGAACCTCAGTTTAGTGCAACACTAGCCGCTATATCACACTAGTTTTCTTCACTCTCTTCTTCCTCCACCCATTTCCCTGCTGTAAACCAGGGAGGCTTGAAGTGAAGCTGTTAAACCAACCATGACATGCTGGTGTCTAGCAGACGCCTGTCCTTTGTTAAAAGATCAATATTGATTATTTTTCCCATCTACTTATAACATAAATATAAATAGTGTATTTGTACAACACTGAACAACAGAAGGCAATAAGTAGTTGCAACAGCCTTACAGGCACCCCAATAGATGGGAAACAATACACATAAAAAGAAGAGGAACCTACCTGTCTCCTATTTTGTGCTCTCGCAATCCTAAGCCTTCGAGCAGAATAAAATATGAAGTACCCAACAGTAGCTGCTGTGACAATGAAGAAGGACACAGAAACGAAGAAGATGGAATAGTTATTCATCCATGGTCCATGTTTTTTCCCCACTTCAATGATCATAGTTACTTGATAACCTGCATCCATCTTACGGAGAATTTCTTGGCCTTTCAAATAACTAATCATAATGGCCACAGTGTTTCCTGTACCTGTGTGAGAGAACAATCAGAGCATTAGATTTCCATTTCAGAAAGTGATGGTTAACTTGTAAAGGTTCATTTAGTATTCAGCCTACTATTCTCATTTTCCCATTTCCTGTATATGTGAATGATGGCAGTGAACAAGTGCAAGACAGCAGCTTGCAGAAAGAACTACAGAAGAACCTGCACATGCTTATCTGTTCTGCTCTTCAATTGGTCTGAAGGTGGATGTTATGGGCCCTTACATGACTCTTTAAGCTGGGCATTAGAGTAAGGTAAGGAAGTCTATTGAATTGTGTCAGAGTAGAAAAACTTTCCACCTGTGTAGCAGAACACAAGAATGAAAATTTGTTAACTGCAAAGTTGCAGAAACCAACACTGTTCTGAACAGCAATACAAAAGAATGATGGCAGTTTTGTATGCTCAAACCCAGAAGTGTGCTCATTCTATTATCATCATCTCCCGTATATAGTATCTGCAAAATCAAGACACGCTGAAGGGCTATTGCAGCAGGGGAATTCCTTTGCAATTTTAGTATCGGTCTGCTTCCTGCCCAGTGCTAAGCATGGCTTAACATAGGGATCTCATTCCAATAGAAAAGGTCATATCCTATTATGCAAGTCAAGCCACAGTTTCATGAGGATATAACCAAAGACCAGATGATTTTTAAAAAAAACCCCCACTGTGGATTAACAGAAGTAGAAAATATTGGAAAGAACAGCATGCTTATAATGCGTTATCTGGCTGTCCTGAACTAAACTTGCCTAAATAGAGAGAA
Organism: Phrynosoma blainvillii; assembly: GCA_026167975.1. Lineage (NCBI taxonomy): Eukaryota > Metazoa > Chordata > Lepidosauria > Squamata > Phrynosomatidae > Phrynosoma > Phrynosoma blainvillii. Next base: position 23,847,889 of record JANUYF010000009.1, on the reverse strand, counting down.
TGCAGTTTTCTCTGTTTTCTCCAGAGAAGGGTTAACAAAGCAGTAGCTAACATGGAAAAATGATTAATGGGTGTCATTTGTCAACTGCATCCTTATAGTAGCAGTCAAAGCCAGCTGTGCTTAGAGGGTGGCATAACTTATTTCCTTCCTCTTACAGTTAGCCAAAGTAGTTCAGGTCACTGAAACAGCCTTCTATTATGCAACTTTCCATACTGTAGCATATTTGTTGGATAATTCTGAATACAATTTACCCAAATATTTAACATTTGTTGGTGTGTTCTTTGCTCCATCTTGCTCTAGAGACTAACCCTGAGAGCTCAATTTCATCCAAAAATATAGAACAAACTGGTCAGTTAAAACATAGACGGCAACCGTCAAGGTATGATCAGCAAGACATTCTTATTCATTCTTGCTAGTACTGCCACTACCAGCCCAGAATACTGCCCACCCACCACTGCTTACCCTTATCAAACTGGTTTGTACTGGCTAACTCTCATACAACACCTACACACCTTCCCAATGCCATACTCTACTAAGAACACTTTTATATGCATCAAAAACACTTGAGTGGTTGCTGATCCACCGCAACTGAGTATATGGACTATTGCCATCAATATTCTACAAATTATTGGAGCACAGCATTCAAGTGGCATGTTAAGTGTTCTTGATACAAAACTCTGAGTCAGTATGATAATACTGTACCTGTATCAGCTGTTCAATGTGTAGCCACTTAAGTTACACAAAAAAATTAATGTGAAATATCAAACTATACTGCTCCCAAGCTCCTAAAGTTTTTGCTAAGTGAGTCACTGTGAGACAAACATTTTTAGCCCAGGAGTATATTAAAATATGTAACTGTTTGTAATTCACTGTTTTTACTGCTGTTTTAACATTCCTTGCCTTTTGTATTTTATTGCTGTATTATTGGATTTTATCATATTTTAACTGTACATGTATTGTTAATTTGAGCACAATCTGATGAAAAGTTGGATCCAAATTTAAGTTGTTAAAGGCTTCTAATAACAAATATGTACCACTGAATCCAGTCTTCCAACATGATTATCAACTTTCAGTTCAAAAAATATAATCTTAGTGCAAGTGTTGTTAGGCAGACATATAGACAACCTATATAAAAACAGACAATCTCTCCAAGTAAAGTGAGCCAGGGCCTGTAATTAAATCCAACAACATCCGCTTTTATATTTAGCCTATATTTAGGACAAGGGGAAGATGCAAAAAGCTAAAACAGAACAGGGCGATGTAGTCTCAAAGCCTATAATAAAATGTATGGAGGTGGCACCTGAAAAAAAATGATTATGCCATCTTTCAGGACAGTATATGGTATTTAGTATTGTGCATGCTTTTGTCCAATGGATGTAAAAGACATTAATTACATATTTACTTCATTCCATATACCAAGCCAAGTCTGAAGTAGCCAGAGCACACCAACAGTATCTCATGGTCTAATTGCAAGAGTGAACTTCTTCTGTGATGCCTAGTTTCACATTGTTGTTGCGTGCCTTCAAGTCGATTCTGATTTATGGCAACCCTAATCCCTACCACGGGATTTTCTTGGCAACTTTCTTCAGAGGGGGCTTGCCATTCCCATCCGCTGAGGCTGAATGTAATTTGCCCAAGGTCACTCAGTGTTTCCATGGCTGAACCAAAATTCAAACCCTGGTCTCCAGAGTCCTAGTCCAATGCTCAAACCACTACACTATGCCGGCTCTCAGCAAGTCTAAAACCCATGGGTTTACAAAGGTGAGATGGGCTTGGATGTCAACCATTGTTTCTAGTCATGTTCAGTGATGGTTTGAAGCTATGGCTGGTCTGTAGGTTTACTTGGGCACCATCATCAACAGTATTTTGGGCAGAGGCAGTGGTAAGATGAACAAGGTCCAGGTAGGGTGCTTGTGCAATTTCAAGCTGGCCATTGTTCTTTCAGCTTCATTTCTTTGGAATGGCAATGAAATGAGTTCACAGACATCATCTGATTCAAAATGCAGGCAGGTGGAAGAGTAGTGTGTGCTTTGATACATGGAACATACTGGGCTTTCACTCCCAGTTCAGAGGACTTGAGGCCCAGCTATTCAATGGATCTCCATCTCCCTGACTAGTCTGCCCAGCATTGAAATCTGAGGTGACAGAAGGCAGCTGACAGACTGTCTACTTCTTCTGAAGTTGAAAGAGGACCTTATCTTTACAGGTATACCTAAATTAATGAAGCCTCTGAGAACATACTTCTCTTAATGAAGGCTTTTGGGCACACAGGGCTACTGAAAGGGCAGGGCACGTAACTGTTTACTGGAACTAAAACTATACTTACAGTACAGAGCCGATAAATACTGCCAATGGAAAGAGCAAGAAACACACAGGAAATAAGGAAGTGGCTGAAGGGAATTCCCAAAGCCTCCCCACCAACTCAATAGGGTATAGGTAAACCCTTTATGTTCAGTAGCCCTTAAGAACTGTGCTCACTTAGATTACTACAGTGGGATGCTATGCAACAAAAGAAGAAAAAAGACGAGGCAGACATCACAGCATTTTAGAAGCCTTCAAGCAGTCTCTAGAAGGTTCAAAATGTTTTTGTTTATTCATACAAGGCTTATCTTACCAGGTTGTTTCATTTCACAAGTGCAGATTAGTAGTTCTGAATAAAAAGTCTTCTGAAGCATGTCAAACTGCTTTTCAGGGGTTTGGGAGGGGATGAGTTATAAGAACCTATTCTTTCCATGTTATTTCTGCTTCTGTTAACAAATTTTCTGTGAAAGAAGCAATGTCCAGGAACACACTCACTTTGTTAACCAAGGTATACCTGTAGCAAGCCTTCACCTTTCTTTAGCCTTATATGTGACTGAAATCATTTTATTTTCACAGACAATAAATTGTTAAAGCACCGGCATGGGGTTTATGGCTGCTGTCCAGATTGTAGTAATTTATTTCTTGTTTAATTAGAAGTTTTTTAAAGCTGCCAAGGGTTGGCTTTCTGGCTTCCTGCTCCAGAAGCACGAACAGGAAAGCAAAAGTGCTGCAAATATCTCCACAATAGCCAGTGGCAAATGACATTACATTTCAGCACAAGATGCAGCCTGCTGTCATTGTGAAAGAGGCATTGCCTCTATGCTGCCAGCAGCTTCTCAAGTAGAGTGTACATGCATTACACTGGAAGTTTTCCCTCCTGATTTGTTAAAATTAAGGTTTCTGGTTGCCACCAATAATCAGGAAACAACAGGCTTGATCCCTGGAAACTTGAGTGGTATTTCCATATTATAGTGGGATACAATTTCCTTAGACATCACTTTTGGGGCTAAGTCCAAACTATGCTACATACTACCAAAGTAACTGCTGGTCTCACATTTACAACTACAAAGAATTTGACACACACACCCCTTCACACACAGTAGCAAATTGTAAAATATTTCTGAATGCTCTCTTAGCAGTTACACAACTAATATAAAAAGAGCAGTAAGACTACACTCAGATTAAGTATTCCATGAAGAGATTATATTAATCGCAAGTGATCCATCACATATACAATACCTCAAATGGCGCCATGCACAAAATATACATCAAGCTTTCAAGAGAACAGCAGGCCCACTTATCTAGGTAAGGTGCGAGCAAAGCAGATTGAGCTAAGTATGCTTCCTCACAAATGCACAGAAGTTAGCTATTCAAACTGACTGGATTCTCACTCAGTCCAAGGAATCAGATTACAAACCAGTAACTTTACAGGTGGCTTAATATCTAGTTTATCATTATATGATTCAGACAGATGCCTAAAACAGTGTATGCATACTCATTAAATCTGCATTAAGGTTGTATTCCCTATTACCATGCATGGATGCGAAAGATGGACAGTTAAGCAAAGCAAATAGGAAGAACATCAACTCATTTGAGCTGTGGTGCTGGAGAAGAGTGCTGAGGATATGGATGGCCAAGAAGACAAACAAATGGGTCCTAGAACAGATCAAGCCAGAAATCTCCCTGGAAGCCAAGATGGCTAAACTGAGACTATCGTACTTCAGGCACATCATGAGAAGGGAAGACACACTGGAAAAAACAATAATGCATGGAAAGGTGGAGGGATATAGAAAGAGTGGTGCTAGATGGATGGACTCTATAAAAGAGGTCACGGGTATGAATTTGCAGGAATTGAGCAGAGCAATGGAGGACAGTTAGCCTTGGAGATGTCTCATCCACAGGGTTGCCATGAGTCGAGATCGACTCAAGGGTGATTAAAAACAACAAAAACCATATGGAGGCCTTCAATATACTCAAACTGACCATTATTGTTCAGCACATAAACACTACAAGTAATATAAACTCACTGTTTGATTTCTAACCAAGGAACCCCCCACTGCCTCCCCCCAAAGAGCAAAGAAATATTGTAGGCTGCCAAGACACAAGGGCTGAAGATTTAGCACTCTTTTGTGTGCTAACTTTTTAACATTGTAGTGGCTGCCTGTAGAAGCATGGGCAGCTGGAAAGCTGCCAGTACCTTCAAACAAAGTGTTACTGTCCTCAGGCACACTCTTTTCCTGTTTTGATCATTACTCTCCTTGCGAGATGATAGTTCACCTCTGTTAGGTATGGTTCCCTAAGTGGGGGAGTTGTCATAGTTACAAACCTCTAATTCTGAAATTAAGTCTTTCACAATCACTTCTACAAGCGTCTATGGGCAGAAGTGCCTTCTATTCCACCTCTGTTCCATTCTGTGTAATCAAAACAAGAGTTTTTGCCTCCACTTTCCACAAAAAAAGTAAACAAATGACACGGTACAGAACATTCTCAGCCAGCATGTTGGCAGATGGATTTCTACAAGGGAACTGTTCCATAAAATTATTCAACAGAATAAATATTGGGGAGAAAACCCAATTAAATCAGGCAGTATTAAGCAACTTTTCTAAGTTATAATTCCTAGGAGGCATTCATGCATATACAATCACAAATGCACAATTTGAGCTTGCCAAAATTATATCTAAAAGGTTTGCTGCCTTTATTTTCTCACCTATTTTAACAGTCTAAGGAAGTGCATGGCATTGAGTCATCATTACTTAACGTATTTATAAATATTGGCAAAAAACAAACAAACAAACAAACTACAAAATAGTAAAATTATCTTAATGTAGAAATTACATTTTTAGAAAGAAAAAATACTACATGCATGCAAGCTTTATTGCTTAAAGACAAAGGCCTTCATCATCAATTAAAGTGCACACTTTAATTGATCATGTTGGGTTTTGGCTATAAGCAATAAAGTTTGCATGCATAGTTTCACCTCACCTCAAAAATATTTATGTACAATTATTATTAGCTATTGGGGAAAATGTACCTTTTGTGATATGGGTACAGCAATCTAACAGGATGGAGGAGGAAGCCACACTGGAAGATAACGTACCACTTTGTATGACTTTCTAAGCTTCCTTGTCCTACTGTTTTCAAAAGGACTGAAATATACTGTGCCAGTTCTGGGGATGACCATTTTCCCTCCATTTGAGGAGCACATGAGGGGAAAGGAAGGGCTTTGGATAGTATGGAATGGATCTATGTCTTAATGTATGGAATGGATCTATGTCTTAATGATGTCTACCATCATTAATCCAACTTTTTACCTTCTGTGTTCTTTAAATAGCACTAGATCTCTCTGCTGGAGTCTTCTTAGGGCAAATCTCTCTCTCTCTCTCTCTGCACACAAGGGAGAAATCTAATGGCCCTTGAACATCCTCCCTGGACCCCGGATTGCAGCCTTTATCAAACTGTAAATGTGCCATGGCACACCATTATAATGCATAAATGTTTACTGATGTTTACTGAACACCATCAAATTACAATTAGAGCATCCAAAATTTCCAATTTATTTAAAATTAAGAATTTGCTGGAAAAGGTAACACTTAAAAAAGATAATGCATTTGTGAAACATAACCATGCATTCCCCAATTTTGGCCCTCAATATTAGTAGGGTTTTTGAAAGTTTTCATTGTAAATATTAGTCAAGATCCAAAATTTCTAGAAATCAGTTTCTCACTCCAGATAATGAAAAATTCTACAAGAAGAATACGACGTTGTTTGTTACCACTTTGTGCAGAAGAGATTTCCTTTGAGAAATCTTAAAGCAGGAACAGAATGGGTGTGCATTTGAATCTTAACGTAAGGAAATCTGCATTAATATTTTGATAATTGTACTTAACAAGCTTTGTTAAGAATAAAAGGTGAGATTACCCTTCCAAGAAAACCACTTTCTTGGTTCTAATGGCATCTTTAAAAGTCCTTCGGATTGTACATTTGTGGAATGCCTGAGAACTAGCGTGAGACAGTGGCTCAAGTTTTGGTCTAGGACTCTGGAGACCAGAGTCTGAATGCCTGCTTGGCCATGAAAACCCTCTGGGTGACCCTGGGCAAGCCACACTCTCTCAGCCTCCGGATGGCAATGGCAAACCCTCTCTGAAGGAAACTTGCCAACAAAACCTTGTGATAGGTTCGTCTTAAGAGTTCCCATAAGCCAGAAATGACTGGAAGGCATATAACACACACATATTGCAACTTAGCTCTGAACACAGCATGACTTTCCTGGTAATGAATGACTTTAAAGTAATCTGCATGTTAAAAATGAATACATTAAATGATGGTGGCAGTGGAGAGAGGACCTCAGACCTTGATTCTAAACTAATCCACATTCCCACTTCCCCATTTCATAATGGAGGCATATTCAGTTAACAATCTGCATGACTAGGACAAAGCAGCATAACTCAAGTCTTACACAGGTAATACAGCAAGCTATTTTAATTAAGGTAAATGGTTTCTCACTAAAGGGCTGATATGGATGCCCATGTGGGAATGCTGGGAATTCTTTGCTGTTACCTGCCTTCCCGTCGATCTCGACCCATGGCGACCCAGGTCCCACTGCTCTCCCCAGCTCCTATAAACTCATATTTGTGGTCTCTTTAATAAAGTCTATCCATCTAGCATGTGGCCTTCCTCTCTTTCTACTTCCCTTCACCTTTCCTAACATTATTGTCTTTTCTAACAATTCGTGCCTTCTCATGATGTGTCCAAAGTACAACAGTTTAAAGTCTTGTCATCTTGGCTTCTAGGAATATCTCTGGCTTGATCTGCTCTAGGGCCCATTTGTTTGTCCTTTTGGCTCTCCATGGGATCCTCAGCACTCTTCTCCAACACCACATCTCAAATGCCTTGGTTTTCCTCCTATCTTCTTTCTTGACTGTCCAGCTCTCACATCAATACATGGTAACAGGGAATACAATGACTTGAATGATTCTGACTTTTGTGCTGAGTCGTATGTCTTTGCATTTTAGGATCTTTTCTAGTTCTTTCATAACTGCCCTCCCCATTCTTCATCTTCTCATAATTTCCTGGCTGCAATCCCCGTTCCGATCAATATTTGATCCCAGATATGAGAACTCTTTTACTATTCGTCTGGGCATTGACAGGGGTAGTGTTACCCTGTTGGTGCTACTGGACCTCTCAGCACGATAGATCATGACATCCTCTTGGAACGCCTGAGAGAATTAGGAATTGGAGGCATTGCATTGCAATGTTCCTTCCGTTCCTTTCTCTTGGGCAGTTTCCAGCAGGTGAAGCTTGGGGACAGTTGCTCAGCAAAAAAGGAGCTTAATTGTGGCGTCCCTTAGGGCACCATCCTGTCCCCAATGCTATTTAACATATATATGAAGCCACTGGGAGAGATCATCTGGAGACATGGGGTGGGGTGTTATCAGTATGCTGACAAAACCCATATATTTTTCCATGTCTCAGCCTACAGCTTTGACTACAGATGACGTCTCCCCTCTCAATGATTGTCTTAAAGCTGTAATGGACTGGATGAGGAAAAACAGATTGAAACGGAATCCACACAAAATGGAGGTACTAACGGTAATGACCCCAAACCCAGGTATTGGGACACAATCTCCAGACCCAAATGGGGTCACACTCTTCTCAAAGGACTGTGTTCGCAGTCTGGGGGTGCTCCTAGATCCGTCGCTTCAGATGACAAATCAGGTGAATACGGTGGTCAGAAGCGCCTGCTATCAGCTTCATCTGATACGCCAACTGCGCCCTTTCCTGGAGGTCAGGAATCTCGAAACTGTGATACATGCACTGGTAACCTCTTGTCTTGATTTCTGCAATATACTCGACATGGGGCTACCCTTGTGCCTCATTTGGAAACTTCAACTGGTACAGAATATGGCAGCCAGGCTGGTCTCAGGTAAAATCAGAAGAGACCACATAACACCTATTCTAAGATCGCTTCACTGGCTACCTATCAATTTCGGGCCCAGTACAAAGTGTTGGTTATTACCTTTAAAGCCCTAAATGGCTTGGGTCCAACCTATCTTCGGGATCGCCTCTTTCCATATAATCCACTCCATGCACTCAGGTCTTCTGGGAAAAAATTATTGCAACCTATAAAAACTAGATTATCTGCAACTACACAGAGGACCTTTTCGGCTATCGCTCCCGGACTTTAGAACGGCCTGCCGGATGAGATCTGTCACTTGACCACCTTAAACAGCTTTTAAAAAGCTGTTAAGACGAATCTCTTCCAGCAGGCCTTTCCTGAAAAAGTAACTGGCCACCGAAAATAGTTATGCCTGTCCCTGATTTCCGTTGTAGCTATTTTAAATTATTTGTTATTTGTATTATTTTCGTATGTTTTTTATATTTTGTTTGTTTAATTGTATTTTGGGGAGGGCTATTGGGGGATGGGACTGTTTATTTTATCTTGTAAGCCACCTCGTTGTATTTTAAAGAGAGGTGGGATATAAATAAATTTCATTATTATTATTATTATTATTATTGTTATTTCTATTTCTTCATTGTCTAGTTTGAATGTGTGTAAGTTCTCTGTGGTCATTATTTTGTTTACTTTATGTTCAACAGCAAGCCTGCCTTTGCACTTTCTTCTTTGATCTTCCTTAGTAGGTGTTCCAGGTCTTTGAGGTTTTCTGCTAGTATTATGGTGTTGTTAGCATATCTCAGATTGTTCATATTTCCTCCTATTTTCACTCCTCACTCTTCCACGTCCAAGTCTGCTTTCCTTACAATATCTTCTGCATATAAGTTGAATAGGCAAGGTGATAGGATACAGCCTTGTCTGACTCCTTTGCCAATTGGGAACCATTCTGTTTCTTTGTCTTCTGTCCTGACAGTAGCCTCTTGTCCTGAGTACAGATTCCTCATCAGGATTATCAGATGTGTTGGCACTCCCATGTCTTTAAGGGTGTTCCATAGCCTTTCATGATCTATGCAGTCAAAAGTTTTGCTATAGAAAAGGCTAAACATCTCACCAAAATACAAATCCCAATATTCCATAGCAATGAACCATGGCAGTTAAAGCAGTGTCAAACTGCATTATTTCTGCAGTGCAGATGCATCCTTAGATCTAAACTTCACATAGTACAAAGAACAGATTCAACCAGCCTGTCTTGATTTATGCAAAGGTTTTGTTGTAGTCTATAAAGCACATGTTGATTTTCCTTTGGAACTCCCTGCTATGCTCCTTTAGCCATCGTATATTTGCAATGTGATCCCTGGTGCCTCTTCCTTTCCTGAATCCTGCTCGGGCCTCTGGGATCTCTCTTTCCATGTATGGTTGGAGCCTATGTTGCAGAATTTTGAGCATGATTTTGCTTACATAGAAGATTAGTGCTATGGTTCTATGGTTGCTGCAGTCTCTTATATCTCCTTTTTTGCAGAAGGGGATGTATATTGATTGCTTCCAATCTGTTGGCCATCGTTTTGTTTTCCTAGGAATTCTAGTCCCTACTAAACGAGGAGGTGGGGAAGAAGCAACTTGACGTTAAAAAGTGGGAGCACCTAACCCGTACCCTGGCCATTTTTGCCTGTTGCACATTAAGCATATCTGCAGACATTGAATGAAAGAGGGTGATGTGTAGCAAAAGGTACATTAGGTACCCATTCTCACTTGGTTACTCACTGGCTTGCAAAGAGCCCAATTACCACTCTAGCACTAACTGCCATCCAACACCTGCACATTTAAACTTCAGTTTTCAAAACCTGATTGAAATGCTTTGAGAAAAGTTCCAAGACTAATCATATTCATTAGTGCACAAATGTGAGAGAATACCCAATAATTAAGAGTTGTCCCTTAACACATTCCTTCTTTTGTAGCATCACCTTCTTCCTGGTTATCAGCAACACAACTGCGGCAACTGTATTACAACAGAAAGCAGGGGTGAAGTCCATCATGTAAACTTTTAATGGTACACAAAACACCAAGCAAATACACCCTAAAAGACTAATTTGAGCATAGCTTTGAAGACTGCACGTGTGTTTAACCAATCATGTCTTACTTTATGATCTTATGAGAGGTACAGTTGGCCCTCTGTATCCACAGATTCTTTATCCATGGATTCAAGCATCCATGACTTGAAAATATTTTAAAACTATATAAATTCCAAATAGCAAACCTTGATTTTGCCATTTTATATAAGGGACAACATTTTACTATGCCACTGTATTTAATGGGACTTGAGCATCCAATAGATTTTGGTAGCCATAGGGAGTCCTGGAAACAACCCCCAGTGGATAATACAGGCCCACTGTATATTGTCGATGCTGCTATTATTTAACTAAATACATTTATACCTCACCTTTCTTCCATCACAGAACATAAAGCGGCACATATGGAGCTCCCAAGCCATTGCCTCTGTCATCTTTCCAACACAACTATCTATACTGAAAAATCATATGGAAAACTGAAGGGGGTGGTATGGAGAAGTGTTCAGTCACCTAAGCCACCACATGGAATGGTACAGACCTGGAATTCCTTATGTTTCAACAAGATGGCTGCACCTGCTCTATGTGGGCTCACTGAATCTTAAGAAGTGGCCGTAACATCACTATGAAATACATAACTCAGGTAAAATATGCAAGAGTCATTTTGGCTCTAACTGCCATCTTTTATCTATAAAATATGCACTCCCAACTCATACATATATATCTCTTAAAAGTTATGACAGCTCAGCACAAGCTATGGCAGGTTCTTCCAAGCCCTTGTAGCAGACTGCATGCCTCCATCCAAGAACAAGTACAGAGAGGCTTACCTCCAAAAGGATGACTACCCAGGTGATGAACCAGCTACAGCAACTATAATAGCAGTGTAAATCAGGTGCAATCTGCATCAGTGGAGGGACTACCACACAAATGAAATCACAGATCTTCAAAGTATTCATGGTAAGGCACTTCACTTGAAGAGACTGGGACTAAAATTCTTGTACAAATCACCTGGATTGCCACAGACCTGTCACCTTTCAGTTTACACACCTATACTGTACATCATGTGCATGGGGATTGTAGCCTAGTGCCTCTTCTCTGAAGAACTGTCTGCAGTTCTGACTTTTCAGACTCTCTGTTTAGATAACACTCACTGCCCTTTTATGGCCATTGCTGAAAGTAGTTAGATTATACAGTTGATGGATCAGTAAGCTTAAACACTACCAGTAATCTAGCCACAGAACAGCTGCATGTAGCCTCAGTAAATATTAGAACATCCATCCCTCAAAAACCACTTAATCTTCTTTGTACCACAGAAAATCTATTCTATCCTCTCTATTAAACTTCTTCAGGCAGTTAAAAGGAAATCAGACCTCATCATTTGTTTAATCACCACTATATATTGGAAGAATGTTGAGAAACTAGAGACTACTAAAACCTGGACTGTACTATTTGGGCGGATTAGGGCCATATGCTCCCCTATACAAAATCCTACCAGTCAGGGCACCCACTCATCTTTCCAACATACCAATTTTCTACACAGAATATATTTTTTCTGTTGAGGTGGATTCAACCACATTAGCTCCCACCCACAGTCTGAAATGGTATAATCCCAGACACAGATTTGCCAAGCTTAAGTGAGGTCAGAAAAATGGTCTCTTTAACCCTGAGCAGGACAAGTTCTTTAAAAATACATACCAGTCAGGTTTAATGTTTCCAGGCATGTTTTACTTTTTAACACAGGTATGTTTCCTTTGAAGATGAAGGTAGAGAAGGGATAGAAATGTTGGGAGAAATGTTCACCTGCTTTTCTTTTTGTACAGTATTTCTATACAACATGAAACATAAAAGACACAATGTGCAGAATAAAGGTTAAATACTCATGTGGAAGAATATGTAGATATGCCCATTAGTATGTGTAGATCAACTGGTTCTTTCACAACAAGCTAACTTGCTGGATTAAAATAGCCATGATCTACCCATCAAAGCTATCAAAATGATCAAGTATCCAACAAGCATCTGTATTAGGAACCATCTGGAATATACCAGTCAACGTAACACCAATTTAGTACTACCTTGTATCTATTTAACTTGCCTTTTATATAATACAAGAGCTGCAAATGAACTTGGTTCTGTTTTACTGTTTTAATCTCTCTGATAAAATGTCTGCTTTTGGGTCAATACGGATTATGCAATGAGGGCAATTACCATGGATCTGTACTTTGAGTCCTGCTGTAGAAAGGTACCATCTTTATGTAGCCACCAGTTGATAAGATTTTGAACTCTTTAAGTTCACATGGTAAATATTTATCCATTTGTTAAAGCCTGGGCGTTTTGCCCTATAAAAAAAAGGTATCACCAGCAGCAGGGCACATTTACCAGTACCAATATTTTTTCTCTCTTATGAACGCCTTGAAGATTTTAAGTACTAGGCCAGACGAGTTATACTACTTCAGAACAGATTGTTTAATTATTCAAAACAAGCTGCAGCAACTTGTTTTGATGTATGAAGTGCACCTGTCAAGGTATTATTCTAAGATGAAAGCTTACATGGGTTTAAGTGTGTTTCGGAGTTAATTACATTTAGCTTTACATGGGCAACATTTCTCCAGAACATATCCATTTGCCAACTTGCAGGGACCTAGAAGCCCCACTCACCATGATGCATTTGATGCATCAGCACATCTCACCATCCAGGACAAAAGTTTATTTTTGAGTTAAGCACTGAAGCAGCCAGAGGTATTAAGAAGTATTCATGTTGCCATTTCTTGCAGTACAGAACACCCAGAAATACCAAGGAGAAAAAGGGTGACTGGAAGCCCTAACACAACTTATGGGACCCATTCAGATAGCTGCATTACAAAGAAATCTACGGTACATATTCATCTCAGTTCAGATGTTAATTTTCAAAAGTGAATGGTTAGCCTTTACTTCAGCTTTATGGAAAAATGTCAACACTTCTAATAACAAGATACAATAAATAGTTTTCCAGGCATTTAAATGGTAAATGTTGTTGTTGTATGCCTTCAAGTCATTTCCCACTTACTGTGACCCTAAGGCGAGCCTACCATGGGGTTTTCTTGGCAAGTTCCTTCAGAGGGAGGTTTGCTATTGCCATCCTCTGAGGCTGAGAGAGAATGTGACTTGCGAAGGTCATTCAGTGGGTTTCCATGGCTGAATGGGGATTAGAACCCTGGTCTCCAGAGTCGTAGTCCAACACTCAAATCACTACACGACACTGACTTATTGTATGGTAGTGAGTAAATGTAAAAGTAAATGCTAAATACTACAATTTAATCTCACATGTATAAAGAAATATTTCCTTCTACCTGTCTTATCTTGCAATCGTCCCTGCCTATGTAAACTGTTCATTAAATAAAAAGTTTATTCTCGTAATACTGAAAAAAAAGGGGGAACAGAAATTCCAAAACCTGAGCAAATATGAAATTTTTGTATCAAAATGGTTACATTAATTCCTACCCAACTTTTCTATTCAGTGATTTACATTTACTCTGTCAGATAAGTTTTATACGCATTGGCTGCAACAGCCAGAATTGTCACATGCAGTTCTGAACCTTGTGCTTTTTGCTTTGATAACACCATTACTATAGATACAAGGCCGCTGGAAAGTGTTTTATAGTGTAGCTGCCACCTAAAATGGACTTGACCATCAAGTTTTTGTTGACACTACTAACTATCAACATTTACCAGAGAAACAAGTTCTGCATCAGAATACCCTTGGGCTACATATACACTTCCCTCCTGATTTCTGGCTCTTTGTGCTTCCAACTGCAATTCAGCCAGTGAGAAGCCTGCAATAAGCAAGACCAGGGGTAGGCAACCTTTCCCCTTTAAGGGCCGAGGGACTTCAGCTCCCAGAATCCAAGGAGCTATTGACCAACATGGCTGAGGCTTCTGGGAGCTGAAGTCCCTCGCCCTTAAAGGGGAAAGGTTGTGGGGGTTAGGGTTAGGGCATGTAAATGAAATCATTGCCCACTAGACACCAGAAACAGTGGCACATAATTCCAACAGTTAAGAACAAAATTCAGTACTTTGTCCAGTTAATATTTCTCTTTATCTTCCTGGTTGGTTCTTCTGTTTGTTCAGTGTTGTATTTGCAGTCCGAGGGAGTGAAGCACACCGGTATTTTAAACACACAAACATCCCAAATACTTCAGGAAGAGAGGGCAGCTGCTTTCCCAAGGAGAGGAGCTACACACATAAAGTGTTGCCAACAACTGATGTGTATATCTGTCCTTGGAACTCAAGAGTGATTTACAATACTACTAGGACAACTCTGTTCATTGGAACTGCACAGATTTGGCAATTGCTTCTCAATATATTCTTAATTGTTTGCTCCCATGCTTTTGAGCTAAAAAGGATCATAATAATAAACATTTGTATACTACAGCTATTTCCTTTACCATAAGTGCAAACGTATGGTTCCAGACTCAACTTAGGGCCTTTACAGACTGGCAGAAATAATGCAGCTTGAGGCCACTTTAACTGTCCTGGCTCAGTGCTAGGGAATAATGGGAAGTGTAGTTTATTGTGGTACCAGAGCTCTCTGATAGAGAAGGCTCAATGTCTCCGAAAAAAAACTACAGTTCCCATGATTCCCTAACACCGAGCAAGGGCAGTTAAAGTGGACTCAAGCTGCATTATTCCTGGCAGTCTGTAAAGGCCCTAACTTAAGCCAGCGTCCAGCTATCAGTAATGAGCAATTTCTATGTTTATTACTGGATACACAGAATCTGCACTCAACACTTGGCAGCCTTGTGCTTTCGTGGCTCCTTGGCACAGTGTCCCCAACCTTCCAAATTTCCTCTCCTACTAAAATGCATACAGCTTCAGTCTGATGTCCTCAAATTTTGGCTCTGCTTACTACCAGGCCATAGTTTGTTGTTGTCCTAAGCCCATCCTTTCACCAGCTTCTCTGCACATCTGGGGATGTAACTAGGCACTACTATATGGAGTGTTTAGTTTGATCTGGAGACGTCAAAAGTAACAAAGTGTTACCAAAGTATCTAGAATTCATATTTTTTTCAGTTAGAACTTCAACTCTCAGGTACAGGAAATAACAGTTTTTTATGGTCACACACAGAGCACAATAACATCCATCATAAAAAACATCAGGTTCAGTATAACTGAATATATTCAAGATGTAGATGTTTCCTAAAGTTCAGGTACTCATATTACTTGTGTACTACTACTACTCTTGCAGTAACCCAGTAAGCTTCAGGGAAACTTTCCCCCAGGGAAGGATAACTTTAACGTTAGGAGACTGAGCCCTGCTTGGGGCTCCTTCAGTTCAATAGATGAGAGTTAACAGATGAACATGCTAAGGTTCCCGTTTCTCATGGTCAACTCTGTCAAATTCACCTTGGCAGTTATTTGGTGAGTGCCGTATAATGTCACTTGAGGAATATTAAACTTTTTGGGAGACTGTCTTCTGATTGCTATTTGCTAAAATTTTATGATAGGAAAGATAAAGTGACAAAAATACCACAAACAGATAAAGAATTCCAGGTTAAGCCTTCCACAGACCTCTGTGGATAAAGGGAGGAAACCAGCAAGATAATCTGCAAGAACCATGGTTTGCAAGCAAGAGCAAACTAGTCAGAGCAGGTACTGGTGTAGCACTGATAATTTCCTATTTAAAGGTGTATGCAAAGAACTTATTTCATTTCATTGGAACTGCAATCCTTTGTGGATATGTGTGGATGTGCCTTCAAGCAGTCTGTTGACCTATGGTGACCCCATGTATTTCATAGGCTTTTCTTGTGCAAGAAATACTAAGAAGTTGCTTCTCACTGCTTTCCTCTGAAATATTTCCTACAGCACCCAGTACACCTTGGCAGTCCTCTGTCCAAGTACTAGCTAGGCCTGACCATGCTACAAACCCTTAAATCAGTAGTTTTCCCATTTTTGATCTTTACAAACAAATTTCCTTCCAGACTGGGAGCTTCCTTAGTGCTTTCTATGGCACCTCTGCATACAGTAAATGATTCAGGGGAAAATATTCCATCTTAGGGTAGCCATAAGTTGGAACTCACTTGAAGGCAAACAACAATTTGAAGCTGTACTACCAACTCTCACAAAGCACTAACAAGGCCTGTTTAGCGCCATCATTGCGTTGCATTAACATAATGCACACCCTTGAACATATCCAGCACTCTTCTTAAGGCTTTATAGCAACCAGGAAGATTGGTAGTGGTGGGAATCTGTTTTTCAAATAAGTTCATTTATCATTATTGATGTTTTCAGTAAGAAACCCAGTAGCCCTCTAAGAAATCTTATACAAAATTGTTTAAAAAGCAACTTCTGTAATTTGATTTACAGTCCAGTACTTTATATATTCCATGGATTTCTTATATTTGTACATTTATAATTCCACTTTCAAGTCTGTACATATGGCTGAAATCAGTATTTACGTAATAGTCTCTTATCAGATGCATTGTCTTTTCAAGCTGAGACTAAACATGATGGAAGAAAATTCCGTAAAGCTATTTCAGTTTGTGTACAGCCAATCCATTTCTTGTACTACAGAAGTATCCTGCTACATTGCCAAAAGTAAACTCATTTTCTTAGCTAAGACACTTATTGTAGAACAACTGAACAAAGATGTGAATGATTCTGTAGCAAACAGCAGCAAAAATATTGCAGGAAGGAACACAGGAAGTCAGTTCAGATAGATCTACAGCAGTCTCAGAGCCTAAAAAGTACACCAATTAAAATTCTGGAAAAGGTATGAATATTTCAAGTGCATGGATCCAAACCAGGGGAAGGCAACCTTTTTAAGACCTGGGCTGGTCTCCCGTAGCCCAGGTCTCAGCTGGGCCGAGGGGGGGGGGGAATGGCGGTGCGCTCGCTTGCTCACTCACCCTCCACCGCCACGCACAACCCCCCTGCGCACGACGATGACGCGCGCGCAGCCACCGCGGCACATGTTGCGACCGCCATTTTGATTTCCAAAATGCCGGTCGTGGCGAAAACATGGCGGCGGTGGCAACCTTCGGCCTGGGCCGGTAAGTCCAGGGACCGGGGCCTTAACCGGCCCCCGGGCCGTAGGTTGCCGGTCCCTGATCCAAACTCTTATATTTATAATCTTACAGACATTCTGGGGTATACCATCAATCCATGGCATCAGCATAGTTGTTTTTTCAAACACAAAAAAACCCTTTGTGTTTAATAATTCTCAAAAGACTATGAACATCTATGTGATGAGAACATTATTGTTTCATAGCCACCAGAGGCATGTTAGGGAAGAAAGAAAGGCCAAGTGCTTTGCCTCCTTCTCTCAATAATAATAATAAGTTTTATTTATAGCCCGCCTCTCTGCCCAACAATCGAGGCGGGTTACACAAGTTAAAAATCAACAGTGTAAAACAATCCCAACCCTAGATCCCACCTCCCAACCCCTTAAAACAGAATTAAACAAGAGAAAAATTTTAAAACAATAAACTATTACATAAAACAACAATACAATGACCAACCCAAGCATCGCAGGGAGGCCGATAAAATATCAGACAAAATATCTCCCCAGGGCAGAAGTATCAATGGGACACTTTACTACATAACACTAGTACTCTTGTGATTATACTTGATATGCCAAGAATTTTTAAAGCAGAAATTGTTCAAATATTGCTTTCATGCATAACCATGGTACTTTTGGCAAGAAGCAACATGAAAATACACAATTAAGACAATTTTCATCCACAGTTTACAAAAACATGAGGTAATGCAGGGGTAGGCAACCTTTCCCCTTTAAGGGCCGAGGGACTTCAGCTCCCAGATGCCTCAGCCATGTTGGCCAATAGCTCCTGGGATTCTGGGAGCTGAAGTCCCTCGGCCCCTAAAGGGGAAAGACTGCCTACCCCTGAGGTAATGGCTTGGGTTAGCAAACTACTCTGTCCCACCAAAGTAGAGAACCATCATAAATTCAACTCATACACTGCTCCTGAAAAAGTCCATCATCATATGAAAGCCACCTGGTAAATGACAGAAGTGTGCTTAAAATTATTTTCCTTGGTACATATGTTCCACTCCATATCTGCCATATTGTTTCCAAACATTTTCCACAGCCAGAAAGCTGTCAAAACCAGGTTAACCCTTACAGATGTTGACAAATTCCAAAGAAAACCTGTGCTACATACCTTCAGGCCACTCTATGGATATCTAAAACATTATCTGCATATCCAATAGACCTACCTATTGTACAGCTTCAGACACATACTCTCTCAAGAAAAAAAAAAAGTAACAGTGCACTACTCAGATTGGTAACCGAAGAATATACAGTGGACCTTTCACAGTGGTAGACTGGCAATCCACAGATCGCCAAGGCCCATATTATTCAATGGTGTTAAATCCACATGCCTGCACCACCACTGAATAATATAGGGCACAGTCATCCACATTTTTTGACACCTGCTGGGGGACATGAAATCGATCTCCGGCAGATGTGGAGGGTCCATTGTATCCCAGTTATATTCTGTACTATGCTTAGAAACTAGAAAAAAAAGTGTGGGGTCTTAAATCTATCTGGAAATGCCTTCCTCTGATATGAAAGCCCTCATTCCCAATTCCTGATATTCAGAGATAAGTCCAGAACAGTTACTAGTTATCCACACTTTTCCACTAACACACCAATGTGTACTTTGGGCAGGTCCTTTATGCCTTACCAACTACATGAAGAGAAGAAAAAGTACCACCAGTTCTTAAAATAAACCTAAGCTCTTTTTACTAGGTTGACCTATTCACAACAGCAAACCAAGCAAAAATACTATTTACTAGGTTTGGGTGTTGTTTTTTTGCTTTGTTTTTGCAGCTGCCCTGCCCTGGGATGGTTTCATCTATATATTATGGCTAGGCCATTCTTTTTCTTTTTCCCCCTATACACTGCTGGATAATCTGTTGTTATTTTATCAGTATCAGCAAAGGCACAGGAACCCTTCTCTAGATCAGGGGTAGGCAACCTTTCCCCTTTAAGGGCCGAGGGACTTCAGCTCCCAGAAGCCTCAGCCATGTTGGCCAATAGTCCCATGTTGGCCAATAGCTCCTGGGATTCTGGGAGCTGAAGTCCCTCGGCCCTTAAAGGGGAAAGGTTGCCTACCCCTGATCTAGACAGTGGGAAAAGCCCTATGAGGAATCTTTTGTGAGCTGGATCTGATCAGCAAGGTTCTCTATGCAGCCCACAACCTATTTCTGCTCTTATCTCTAGATAGTAAGGTATTTTACTTCCAACACAGAGCTAAGCTTTGGTCTGCCAGCAGGAAAATTGTTGCATAAAACTGAAGCTGTGGCTTTCAGGCAAGAAAGGTGTTGCACAGGAGTACAGCTGCTAAACTTTGTGGAATATTTCTGAATGAAAGCACTGGAGCTGGAGGCTGGCAGCGCTGTCCATAGAACGTCTCACAGCGCGGGGAAGAGGGAATGCAAGGTAGAGTAGCAGAGCAAGTGTCAGGGCCTAGTCTATTGGAATTTTTTTTGTGCACTGGCATCTTTCATAATCAGACATGTACTGAGGCAATTCTCAGAAGTATCTGGACAAAATGAAGTCCAATCTAATACTTCTGGAGGTTGGTAGTTCTCCAGATGCTGAGTCCCACTGTAGCATCTTCCTACAGAAGAAGAGTGGAGAATTTGTGGCCCTTCAGAGGTTGTTAGGCTCTGGTGCCCATCAGCATATTTAACCATTGAAAAAAATGTGAGTTATGGACCAGCATAACTGGGACGGCTGGATGTTCCCTGACCTTGATCTAAAAGGAAGAGTTTAGAACCTGGACTACAATGTCATTAGAAAAGAATGCCGTTCTCTGCCTGGACCTATCATTATTTTGCACTTTTCCATAGATTTTAATTATAAATGAATGTGGAAGCCAGTCTTGATCAAGATGCCTGTTATAAACAAAGAACAGCAAGACAAAGCTACAACACGACCTCTCTTCAATGGGAGTTGGTCCAAGAGAATTTCACTGGGACTCCGTGTCTAAATAAACCCAGGTAAGACTGCAATATTAGTACACATACTTCAAAGTAAAAAATCCATAGCAGGGCAATACCTTGATAAGGACCAACAGAAGGGATACACAGAAAAGAAAGCAAAATTTTATCAAATGAAAAATGTTCAGGTATTTTGGTTGGATCCAAGCATGCTGGAAATCAGTGGGGCAGAAAAGTAAAGTCAGGAACGTAATGGGCTTCATAAGCCGTATTAGAGTTTACTCTATATAGGATGGAGCCGGGCAAGTATTCTCCAATGATTCCCTATAGGAAGTATTCCCAACAACAACAATTCTCCAATATATCCCTAGGGGCAAGTATTCCCAATAATAATAATGATAATAATATTTTAATGTTTCCCTAGGGGCAAGCATTCCCAATAATAATAGAAATAATTCTCCAACGTATCCCTAGGGGCAGTTATTCCCCAATATATCCCTAGGGGCAAGTATTCCCCAATGTTTCCGTAGGGGCAGGTATTCCCAATAATAATAAATAATAATAGCAATAATTCTCCAATGCATCCCTAGGGGCAAGTATTCCCAATAATAATAATAATAATTCCCCAATGTTTCCCTAGGGGCAAGTTTTCCCAATAATAATAATAATAATTCCCCAATGTATCCCTAGGGGCAAGTATTCCCAATAATGATAAATAATAATCGCAATAACTCCCCAATGTTTCCCTAGGGGCAAGTTTTCCCAATAATAATAATAATAATAATTCCCCAATGTTTCCCTAGGGGCAAGTATTCCCAATAATAATAATAATAATAATTCTCCAATGTATCCCTAGGGGCAAGTATTCCCAATAATGATAAATAATAATAGCAATAATTCTCCAATGCATCCCTAGGGGCAAGTATTCCCAATAATAATAATAATAATTCCCCAATGTTTCCCTAGGGGCAAGTATTCCCAATAATAATAAATAATAATAGCAATAATTCTCCAACGTATCCCTAGGGGCAGTTATTCCCCAATGTTTCCCTAGGGGCAAGTATTCCCAATAATAATAATAATAATAATTCTCCAATGTATCCCTAGGGGCAAGTATTCCCAATAATGATAAATAATAATAGCAATAATTCTCCAATGCATCCCTAGGGGCAAGTATTCCCAATAATAATAATAATAATTCCCCAATGTTTCCCTAGGGGCAAGTATTCCCAATAATAATAAATAATAATAGCAATAATTCTCCAACGTATCCCTAGGGGCAGTTATTCCCCAATGTTTCCCTAGGGGCAAGTATTCCCAATAATAATAATAATAAATTCCCCAATATATCCCTAGGGGCAGGTATTCCCCAATGTTTCCATAGGGGCAGGTATTCCCAATAATAATAAATAATAATAGCAATAATTCTCCAATGTATCCCTAGGGGCAAGTATTCCCAATAATTATAAATAATAATCGCAATAATTCTCCAATGTTTCCCTAGGGGCAGGTATTCCCAATAATAATAAATAATAATAGCAATAATTCTCCAATGCATCCCTAGGGGCAAGTATTCCCAATAATAATAATTCCCCAATGTTTCCCTAGGGGCAAGTATTCCCAATAATAATAATAATAATTCCCCAATGTATCCCTAGGGGCAAGTATTCCCAATAATGATAAATAATAATCGTAATAACTCCCCAATGTTTCCCTAGGGGCAAGTATTCCCAATAATAATAATAATAATAAATTCCCCAATATATCCCTAGGGGCAGGTATTCCCCAATGTTTCCATAGGGGCAGGTATTCCCAATAATAATAAATAATAATAGCAATAATTCCCCAATGTATCCCTAGGGGCAAGTATTCCCAATAATAATAAATAATAATCGCAATAACTCCCCAATGTATCCCTAGGGGCAGGTATTCCCAATAATAATAATAATAACAATAACAATGATGATGATGATGTTTCCCTAGGGGCAAGGCTGGTTTCCCTATAGCCGCCCCCCCCCCGCTGTTTCCGTCGCTGTCCGGCTGACCTGGGTGGGTCATGGCCTGGATGTCTGTGCCGGCGCCCCCGGCGTAGTTGAAGATGACGGCGGCGGCGGCGCCTGCCTTGGCGGCCACGTTGATCTTCTCGCTGAAGGTGCAGCCGCCGCCGCGCTGGATGAGGGCCAGCCACGGGCCGGACGGAGGCGCGCTGAAGTTGGCCCGGGCGCTGCAGGCGCTGAGGCCTCCTCCTCCTCCTCGGCGCCCCTCCGGAGCCACCACCACCCCGGAGACCCTCCGCAGCGGCGAGTCCTGCCCGAAGAGCCCGTGCTCCCCGGCGCTCCACGCCGCCGTCTCGTTGCTGCCGGGCAGCCGCCAAGACACGTTCAGCCACGCCGACCACACCGCCTGCGCCGAGGCCGGCGCCGCCGAGAACGGGAGGCCCAGCAGCCACAGCCAGGCCGCCGCCGCTCGGAGGACGCGCCACCACGACGACGAACACGCCGCCACCCGCATCTCGCTCTCGGACGACGGACGACTGAGGCGGCGGCGGCGGCGGCGACGCGGCGTGTTTTACCTCAGGAAAGGGACTGGCGCAACCGCGCATGCGCGGCGCCTTACCTGCCGAGACGCTTTCCCGCCCACCCGAGGCTCGGAGAAAGGGGCGGGGTTAAAAGCCAAGCCACGCCCATGCTCCTCCCCTTCATCCGAGGCTTGAGGGGTTTAAGCCAAGCCACGCCCACTCAGCTAACCCCCCCTTAGAGAGAAAGGGGAGGGATAAGGGGCGGGGTGTAAAGCCATGCTCCTCCCCTCCAGACGAGGCTTAGAAAGAGGAGGGGCGGGGTTTAAGGCCAAGCCACGCCCACTGATATACCCCTTCTCTTAGAAAGGAAAGGAATGAGGGGCGGGCTTTGAAGCCAACCCACGCCCATGCTCCTCCCCATCCAGCCGAGTCGAGGAGGGGCGGGGTTTGATGCCAGGCCACGCCCACTTTCTCCACCCACTTCCTCCACCCGAAGCTTAGCGAAAGGGGCGAGGCTTAAGGCCAAGCCACGCCCATGCTCCTCCCCTTTAGAACGTAGCGCCACGTGTTCACTTGCTCTCTGAAAGGCAAAGAGTGCGGGACTGCAAAGCCCATCGGCTCTAGCTAGCGCAGAGGGGCGAGGGGATGCTGGGAGGTGTCGTCCCACTGCACCCTGGATCTTCCTAGGGTCACTTCCAAGGGGACTAGATGTCTTAACCACCAAGGAGGACGAGGCACCTCAAAATGTAGGACATCCAAGGGGGGGGGGAATGCAGGATATTACAAAATAAAAGCTAAAAACATACTCTGTATGTGTATATATATATATATATATATATATGTGTGTGTATAAACATACTATGTGTGTGAATATATATATATGTGTGTGAGTGTATATAAAAACATACTGTATATATATATATATATATGTGTGTGTGTGTGTGTGTATAAACATACTCTGTGTGTGAATATATATATATGTATGTGTGTGTGTGTATATATTTGTGGGTGTATATAAAAACACTATATATATGTGTGTGTAAACATACTGTGTGTGTGAATATATATGTGTGTGTATTTGTGGGTGTATATAAAAACATACTGTATATATATATATGTGTGTGTGTGTATATATTTGTGGGTGTACATAAAAATATACTGTATATGTGTGTGTGTAAACATACTGTGTGTGTGAATATATATATGTGTGTGTGTGTGTGTGTGTGTGTGTATATGTGTGGGGATATATAAAAACATACTGTGTATATATATGTGTGTGTGTGTAAACATACTGTGTGTGTGAATATCTATATATATATTCACACACACAGTGTATATATGTATATATGTGTGGGTGTATATAAAAACATACTGTAGATATGTGTGTGAGTTCTGCCAGGCCACCAGGACCCAAGACCTGCAAACCATATCCTACCTGTTTCATCCAAGTGTTCATACTTCAGGCCTTTTGGGTCCTGACGCTCTGGGAGAAAGCTGCCATATAAATGGGTACCAATAAAATAAAAACTTTCTGCTAAGAAAGCTTGCCAAGAAAGCCCTGTGGCCTTAGGGTCGCCATAAATTGGGGGGGGGGGTAATTATATTCGCTTAATAAGGTTCAGTTACAGCCATGTTGTCGTGTGCCTTCGAGTCATTTCCGACTTAGGGTGCCCCTAAGGCAGGGGTAGGCAACCTTTCCCCTTTAAGGGCTGAGGGACTTCAGCTCCCAGAATCCCAGGAGCTATTGGCCAACATGGGACTATTGGCCAACATGGCTGAGGCTTCTGGGAGCTGAAGTCCCTCGGCCCTTAAAGGGGAAAGGTTGCCTACCCCTGCCCTAAGGCAACCCTATCCTGGGGTTTTCTTGGCAAGATTGGTTGAGGGCCTTGGAGGGGGAAGGCAATGGCCAACCTCCTCTGAACAAACCTTGCCAAGAAAACCCCAGGATGATGGCTTTCGGGTTGCCATAAGCTGGAAACGACAAAGGCAACACAATAATGCATTACATTTATTTTTTTATTAATTTTGTTTTTAAGGGGAAAATTCATGACAATGATACAAATATTGAATATCAATGCATCTGTGGAAGTAGACTGAAGTCTACCAGAGCTCCTGCTGCCAATTTCTTTCTTTCAGTGAAGGCCTTTGCAGACTGCCAGAAATAGTGCAAATTGAGTCCACTTTACCTGCCCTGGCTCAGTGCTAAGGAATCATGGGAACTGTATTTTTTTTTTTCTGAGGCATTGAGCCTTCTCTGTCAGAGAGCTCTGGTGCCACAATAAACTACAGTTCCCATGATTCCCTAGCACTGAGTCAAGGCAGTTAAGGTGGACTGAATTTGCACTATTTCTGGCAGTCTGAGTCTCAAAGGTGCTACAAGATCTCTCGACATATCAATACATTAATTCATCTTCCAATGCATTACATTTAAGCAGGGAAAATGAAATGTACAACCATAGGATGCCTCAAGGCCGCCCCTTTCCTTCCTTCCGCTGCTTCTCCTTCCCTCCCTAAGTTAAAAATGACTTGAAGGCACACATCCACAAACCAAATGCATCTTAAAGTCTACAAAAGCTCGGGCTGCCAACTTCTTTCTTTCAGTTAGTCTCCAAAGATCCCATTGCATACTGATTTTACAAACTAACTTGGCTATAATCTTTGAATTCACCAACAACCTTATTTATATACATTTTGCATTCAAGCTTGTTGTAAATCACCCTGGAAGCATTCCTAAAGGGTAGTATGTATTTTAAAAAAAAATCCATAAAATGCATCTATACTAAATCTGGCTGCTAGTGAAACAACAATGCTCCCGATATCAGAATATCAGAGGTAAAGCGTCTATAATCTTGTGGCTCTGGCTTGTGAGATCCCACTTAAACCTTACAGTTTTAAAGAGATGACTATTCCACCAGCGTTTAAGCCATTGAGACCAGAGAGCCTGAATCTTCAAAGGGCAAGCGAAGCTGGAAAAGCCGACTCCGATTGTCCAGGGAAGCCAAAGATGCTCTGGATTATTGATCCGGCTGGAAAAATGGGGAGGGAAATTCCGACAGATAACATTGAGGCCAGCATGAAATAGTATTTGCTGGTGGACAGCAAACAAGAGCTCAAGAGTTCTGGGGTCAACAATGCTACTTTCCAGTGGCCTGGTTTTTAAAAAACTAAACATCCCCAGACAACCCCAAATAGATCATAATCCTTGAATTGCACTCCAGTAAGCGCATTGCCAAGACATCTGATAGTCCTGATGAGGAATCTGTCCTCGGGACAAGAGGCTGCTGTCAGGACAGAAGACAAAGAAACAGAATGGTTCCCAATTGGCAAAGGAGTCAGACAAGGCTGCATCCTTGCTCCCTATCTGCTCAACTTCTATGAAGAACATATTATAAGAAAAGCAGGCTTGGACACAGGAGAAGGAGGAGTGAAAATAGGAGGAAGAAATATTGACCATCTGAGATATGCAGATGACACCATAATACTAGCAGAAAACCTCACAGACCTGGAACACCTACTAAGGAAGATCACAGAAGAAGGTGCAAAGGCAGGCTTAATGCTGGACATAAAGAAAACAAAAACAATGACCACCGAGGAGGACCTTCACAAGTTCATCCTAGACAATGAAGAAATAGAAATAGTAAAAGAATTACCATACCTAGGATCAAACATTGATAAAAATGGGGACTGCAGTCAGGAAATCAGAAGAAGACTAAGAATGGGGAGGGTGGCTATGAAAGAACTAGATAAGATTCTAAAATGCAAAGATATACAACTCAGCACAAAAGTTAGACTCATGCAAGCCATCGTATTCCCTATCACCATGTACGGATGTGAGAGCTGGACACGCAAGAAAGAAGATAGGAGGAAAATCAAGGCGTTTGAGATAATGTGGCGCTGGAGAAGAGTGCTGAGGATCCCATGGACAGCCAAAAGGACAAAGAAACGGGCCCTAGAGCAGATCAAACCAGAGATAATATCCCTAGAAGCCAAGATGACAAGATTTAAGACTGTTGTACTTTGGACACATCATGAGAAGGCATGAATCGTTGGAAAAGACAATAATGTTAGGAAAGGTGGAGGGAAGTAGAAAGAGAAGAAGGCCCCATGCTTGATGGATGGACTTTATGAAAGAGGCCACAAATATGAGTTTGCAGGAGCTGGGCAGAGCAGTAGGGGATGGGGGCCTGGCGATGTCTCATCCATAGGGTCGCCATGGGTCGGGACCGACGTGAAGGCAGTTACCAAACCAAAGCCCATTCTCTTCCCTGCCTGTGACAAGAGGGTGATTAATGGGGAAACTCCATTTGTTTCTCCCTTTCAAAATGCTTTGAGCATGCAAAAACTGACACAGCGCACATTTTGGTGCAGAGATGTGGGCTGATGGCATGTAATGGAAACATCATTCTCTTTATTTCCTTGTGTGGGAAGCTTTTCTTTGTAAAAAAGGAAAAGACACTTACAGAGCAGGTCATCGAGTGGAGAGTGAGCTCTGTGTTTGATGACAGAAATAGATAGGGCTTTGCCAAGTTCTAAGAATTATTAATATTATTAGGAATATTATTACATCAGTGTGTGTGTATTGGGTTGTTTGGAGACTACTTGATAACCCATAAAAATATACAAAGAGCCCTGCGGGTTCTAGGGTTGCCACTTACATTTGGATCCCTAAAAGGAAATACATTACTAAAAACAGGAGAATGCTGATTTATGAATCTCTGGATAAAAAAATCCATGGATAAGGAGGGCCAACAGTAGTATTGAAGGGCAACCATCCATTTTCCCATACTGGACAACTAGGGCTGCATCTGCACTGCAGAAATAATCCGCTTTAACTGCCACAACTCAAGGCTATGGGATTCTGGGGACTGTAGTTTGTTGGGGCAGCAGAGCAAAGGTCTGTAAGCCTCTTGTGATCTCTTTATTGCCCTGTCGAATTCATGAGATGTTTCCTTTCAGTACTCCACTGACCTCTAGCAGTGAATTTCCAGTTTCCGCTTGCTAGTTCAGGTGCTGGGACTGGACTCTTGGCATCACACTCCAATGGCCTTGGGTGACTTAGACAACCGTCTTCAAGGCAATTTACCATTCTGTAAAATCAGTCCAATTATACTGCCAGGTAATGTGTAAGAGCAACATGGCTGGCCCAAAAACGTGCTTTCAAAAGCTAGGAAATGTGGGTGGGCAAGTGCTGCTCAGGGGGAAAAAAATGTGGCATTGCCAAAAAAAAAAAAAAAAAAAAAAAGAAAGAAAAAAGAAAAAGAAAAAAGGGGGGGGGGAGTTTTAAAAATATTTTGTAGAAGATTACGACAAAAATGGAAAGATATCCAATATAAACGTTGCATTATTAGCCTTGGTTGTTTCCTGTGTTCAAATAGTTTATGTATCTTGAGAAAATATTTTTTACAGATACGTTATCATAGAATCATAGGATTATAGAGTTGGAAGAGACCACAAAGGCCATCCAGTCCAACCCCCCCTGCCATGCAGGAACTCCCAATTAAAGCATCACTGACAGATGGCCACCCAGCCTCTGCTTAAAGACCTCCAAGGGGAGCCATGTATCATTTGGGGTTTTTAAAATTAATAACGATATTATATATATATATATATATATATACACACACACATACATATATATACACATTATTAATATATATTAATAACATATATTAATAACATATATATATTAATAATATATAATATATATAAATAACGTATTAATAATGATATATATAATATTTATAATATAATATATATTAATAATTTATATATATATATATATATATATATATACACACACACACACGTTATATATATAGTTGACCCTCCATATCCACGGATTCTTTCTCCACAGATTCAAGCATTCATATAATATTTTCCCAAAAGCAAACCTTGATTATGGCAGTTTATATAAAGGCCACCATTTTACTATCTATTGTATTTAATGGGAATTCAACATTCACGGATTTTGATATCCATGGGGACCTGGAACCAAACCCCAGCAGATACTAAGGGCCCACTGTATGTATGTATATATGCAATTTCCTATGTCCTGTATTATACAAAAAATATGACATTATCTGCAGAGAATCGCCTTAGAGGGGGCAACGTGAAACATATGTGATTTACTGCTAGCAGATATGTGCCCAGACATGTCCAGATGGAAAGATAGGGCGGCGGGTTGATTCATCAGGGTCTTTACCCAAGTCTGGTGGTGTTTCCGTTTGCTGGGGGTGAATCAGAAGGGCTTATTTCCTTCCTTTCTCTTTCCCCTTTAGGGAGCCGATTGCACAAGAATGGCGGTCTGAACTTTCCATATGACCAAAGAGATGACACAGTCCATTGGCCAGCTCAGAAGCATCAAGTAATGGATAAACCCCAGACCAGGAGGCATGCCTATACTTGTCCCCCTTGGATTATGTACAACATGCAATCCTTCCTCCAACCAAACACAGACATGAGATGCAAAGTCAATCCTGCATTAAGGGGGGAAAAGCAGATCCTAGGGTTGCATTACAATGAATTTCTCCAGTTTGTAACATTTATCATCTGGGTGTGTGATACCGGACGGTTCCCTGCCCTTTTCTATCACTTGCAAAGAAACTGAAACCAAGGATAATGCTGACAGTTGGCAAGTTGTGTCCCTCCAGATGTTGAAGGACTTTGTTGTTGCTGCTGTTGTTATTTGCTATCAAGTTGGCTTTAACCTGTGGTGACTCTATCAATGAGAGACCTCCAGGAGTTGAACTAGGACTCTGGAGACCAGGGTTCGATTCCCAGCTTGGCCATAAAACCCACTGGGTGACCTTGGGCAAGTCACATTCTCTCAGCCTCAGGGGAAGGCCATGTCAAAGCTCCTGGAACAAATCTTGCCAAGGACACCCCATGATAGGGGATGTTGATACTGCTGGTATCAACAGCATTGCTCAGGTCTTGCAAGTTCAGGGCCATGCTCTTGATTGAGTAAATCCACCGATAACAGGATCTTCATCTTTTCCTACAACTTCCGACTTTACCATGCATCATTGTATTTTCTAATGGGTTATGTTGTCCAAGGTGACCAGATGTCTTCCTTTTCTGGGACCTGTCTCCATTTCAGCCTTCTGTCCAGGAGGAATTCCAAAATGTCTTCCATTTTGCGCATGACTAAGAAGCATGGATTTATATTTATAGGAATGTTTTTAGCTTTTATTGGGTAATATCCTACATATTTCTTTCCTACATTTTACGGCACCTCGTCCTCCTTTGCGGTTAGGACATCTGGTCACCCTGGGTTGTCTCATGGTGTCTCCAAAGTATGTTTGCTTCAGATTAGTACTTTGGCTTTTAGGGGGAGTTCAGGCCTAATTTCCTCTCAGGGCACGTCTGTACGGACCAAATGAAGTGGTTTCATCCTGCCTGCATTGCAACCTGCCTTCATGATTCCCTAATTTGAGCACAAGACTATCTTCACAACACAAGACCAGTTCTGCACTGCATCTGCTCTTTCCCTGGCTTAAAATAACAGCTGTCCCTCCCTTTTTGCAGACTTGGAACCCGCATTCTTGCTCTTTGTGGGAGGGACAAGCAGCCATTAATAAAATGGCGGCGTGCACCTGCATGCGGCCCTATGCACGCGCCTCGGGCGCCTGCACCATTATTTTCTATGGGCCTCAAATATGTGCGAGTCACCATTTTTGCGAGGAGGTCCAGAACGGATCCCCCATGGATTGGGAGTGGCAACTGTAACTCACCTTTTGCTCTGGATTTTTCAGAAAAATCTGGAGCACTCCATAATGAAACCAGGTGGGTCTCGCTGTGTCACCTGGCAGCACTACTGCTGGCACAAGTCACTTCTTCAGTCTCAACCCAGCCACATGATCGATGCTGGGTGCCTCTTTCTGACCTCAGAGGGAGCAACTTGCAATAGTGGCTCAAGGTGACCCAGTGGGGAAACACGAAGACAACCACCTGGCATCACTACAAAATGCAGAAGTAATGGCAGGAATCCAGGGCAGCTTTGGACCAGAAGATCCCAGGAGCAGCCTGGAGTATTCTGGCTAGTGTAGATGAGCCCTCAGATTCATTTATTTCTTTTGGACAATTCATGGTAGACTTCTCCTCCAGCATCACCTCTCCAATGAGTTGGTTTTCTTCTTGTTTCATCCCCGTCTAGCTTTCCCAGCTTACACACAGAAATTGGAACCCTATGGCATGGATGATTCTGACTTTGGTATTTCACCATTTATCTTTACGCCTAAGGATCTTATCTAGTTAGGACTGCAACTCTAATAATTCCTCAGCCCTAACTATACTGGTTAGGGTTGTTGGAATTTGTAGGCTACAAACTTCAGGAAGGCCATACTTGTTTGCCGTTCACATAGGGCCATAGATGGAGAGATGGCTAAGGCAATAGAGAAGAAGAGAAACAAGGTGGCTTAAGAATTCTCCTCTCTCACATTTCAGTCATGAGCAACTTTGTCTAGAAATTGTCCAATTTCTAAGTTGGGTATTATTATTATTATTATTATTATTATTTCAAAGCAGTGTTGGCACTGGGAGGAAAGGAGGAGGTAAAGAAAGGGGACTAATAGGAGCACAAAAGAGGGTTGCTGCAGGTGCGGACTATGCTCTTGACTCACTCAAGTCAAGGTGCGCAATGCCCCAAGATAACTCCATTATGTTGTCACGTTAGGCAGATAATCTGACAAGTGCCACTCCTTTGCAATAAAAATACCACAATGACAAAGTGAATAGCTAATAATGTGTCACTCGTTTATGAGATCCAAAATGTGCTGCCCAAGGCAGGAAACTCTGGGAGCTGAAGTCCAAAACAAAGAGGACACTGAAGAATCTTTCCGATTCATTGCACAAAAGAAGTTGTAGCGTAAGCTTTCGTAGGCTTGGTCTACTTCTTCAGATGCATGGAGTGAACTCTTGCCCAGGAAGGACCTTTATCATCAGACTGCATGAACAGACACAGAAATACAAAACTCGTGGGTATGATGATAAGGTGGCAAGTTCACTTTTAACAACAGTCATTGAAGGTAGGAGAGAATAAGTTGTCTAAGGGCAGGCTGGATGGATGACCATATGAATGGTGGAGGGAGTTTTGGAGTGGAAAAGAGATGCGCTAAACTAGACTCTCTTGGCCAGTCTTTCACTCAGTCCGTCTCAAAGGTGCTACAAGATCCCTTTGCATACTGACCTTCCAGACTAACGCAGCTATGTCTCTGGAAAAAAAAGGACATGACAAGGCTTCATCAGGCCCCGGGCTCAAGTAGGCAAGACCTTCTAGGGAAGTGATGCTTAGCAAGAAGGGAGCATTTGTGCCCCATGTGGCTCATTGCTCATAAGAAGTCCCTGAGTCCAAAACGTCTCTCAGTGCATACTTTGCAAAGAGGAAGGTGCATTTCATCAGGTTTGAGAGTGGAACCAACTGGTCCTAAGCTGAGCACAATCTGATAAGAGGACTTTAAATAAATGCTAGTGGCAAGTTGTAAAACCATTCTGGGAGGTGGGGAGGGTGGATTGCTCAATGAAAAACTGTTCCCACCCGCCACCTGTAGTGTGAAAGACATTTTGCTTAAGTTGATCATATTGGGCAGCCGAACAGAATTCTTCTATGCAAGTCTTTTATTCCTATCAAAACCAGAGTTTGGAAAAAATCACCTTTTTGGTCTACAGCTCCCAGAATCTGTTGGCCAACAATTACCCTTGGCCATTGCTACCTGAGGGATTCTAGGAGCTGTAGTTCTAAAGACTAATTTCCCCAAGGCCTGTTTAAAGTAAAACATGATCCCCTTCCACCGTTCACCTCTTGCTGTTATCTGGTTTCATCGGACTAAGACACCTGCTCTTGATTTGAAAATAATACTTGAAAGGTCTGAAAACCATCCCCTATGAGGAGGGGCTTGGGGAGCTGAGTATGTTTAGCCTGGGGGAGAGAAGATTAAGAGGTGACATGATAGCCATCTTTAGATATTTGAAGGGATGTCATATCGAGGATGGAGCAAGCTTATCTTCTGCTTCCCCAGAGTCTCAGACATGGAGCAATGGATTCAAGCTACAGGAAAAGAGATTCCACCTCAACATTAGGAGAACTTCCTGACAGTAAGAGCTGTTTGACAGTGGAAGACACTGTCTTGGAGTGTGGTGGAGTCTCCTTCTTTGGAGGTCTTTAAATTGGATGGCCATTTGTTGGAGGGTGCTTTGATTGTGAGTTCCTGCATGGCAGGGGGGATGGACTAGGATGGCCCTTGTGGTCTCTTCCAGCTCTATGATTCTGTGATCCAAGATTTTGCAAAATAAAAGTGTGAGCAAGATAAACCTCACCTCATCCAGCTTTCAGTTTTCTGGGTACTATTCAATGAGATTTAAAAGTACCGTAGCTAGTTCCCAGTTGGAGGAAAAGAGAGAAATGAGCATCAATCATCTCATGAATAAGACTGAGCTGTGGTTACTATTTAATTTTTGACAGCAAGGATTTACAACTGCCATGCCCCTCATGAGCTGGGATGAAGGTTCCTAGATCTTAGGGCTTAGAAGGCAAAGGGAAGGAATATCAGGGCAAGAACACTAGTTTAATATGTGTGTTTGCATGTCTGATTTTGTATGTGTGTATCCTTTATTAGACTTGGTGGTTTTATAATTGAATGATATATTCAAAGCAACTGTGGTTGGTGCCTGATGACTGAGGAATTGTTTGCAAAGATGTCTTTAATATCACATCTTCAAGAAAATTCCCATGCATCATGAACTCTTTTCCCTTTGAGCGTGTCTGACCATGGGATCTTGCCAAGTATTTCCCTAACCTTACAGAAATCAGCTTTTCTGATGTCCAGAGCATGTATCTGACTACGTTGGATTTCCTCTTTCCTCTGTATATCTAATCCTAAGCAGACTGGGTCACTCCCACATTTACCTGTCTTTTGACTCAACATTCAACATTTGACTCAATGGTGTAGTTGGGACCAACCAGCAAGATTCAGACACTTGTAAGAAACAGTCTGTCCGTAGATAGTTTGCACTTTGCTCTGCCCTATTTCATCTCCCCCTCACTGTCCAAGCACAAAAGCAGTCAGAATCCGCACTGCTGCTCTTCACATGTTAGGGAGGGACATGGTATAAAAGAGCACTTTGCCCAGTTCTCAGTTAAATGCAAGAACACCACTGAGGTGCTTAGACTGCAGAAGCATGATGCTGGCCCAGATGGGAAGATGGTAGACTAGGGTTGCTGTAATCTACTTGCTCAAATCTGAGCACCCAATTTGCATATTATACAAATTATCCCAATTGTGCAAATTATACTGATTTGCATTATAATTATGCACATTCATTCTTTCATTCCACTATTGTTTCAGCTTTCCTACCGTTTTGTACATTTACAACTGATCCAAGAGAACATATTGCAGAGTAGTGCTTAAAGTGTTGGACTTGGAATAGAGAGACCCACGTACAAATTTCCTCCTGGTCAAGGAATTTGCCATGCAACCTTGGGCCACCACTTTTTGTTGTTGTTAACTGTCTTTGCATTGGTCTCGACCCATGGCGACCCTATGGATGAGACTTCGCCAGGCCCCCCTGTCCTCTACTGCTCTGCCCAACTCCTGCAATCTCATATTCGTGGTCTCTTTCATAAAGTCCATCCATTAAGCATGGGGCCTTCTTCTCTTTCTACTTCCCTCCACCTTTCCTAACATTATTGCCTGCCTGAAAGACAGGGCCTGACTTGTTTCTCACAGAATATTTTCAGAGAACAATGCCACCACATCTTGTCCCATATTTTGGTTTCTAAAAGGGGCAGAGCAGGGTTGGGCAACTACAGAAGGCTGTAGGACACACTACAAAATCTTGGGAGGGCCACACGTTCCACTGCATCCCCACAAAAAGCAATCTGTGCCCCCAAATGCCTTCCAGGGGGCATGGAGGGCATTTTCACGATGTATATAGCTCTTCTGGGGCCATTTTAGATTGAAGAAAGGCCTCTTTTTAACAACACAAAGTAAACTGAAGTTGCTTCTGCTCACTTTCCTGTTTCAAAGGAATCCTTTCTTGGGCCTAAATTGACCCTGGCAGGACCAAAAAAAGGGGGGGAAATGCCCCCGTGACCCCAGAGGCCCTTACACTTTTTGACTCCAAATCGGCCCTCTGAGGGAGCACAAAAACAGCCTTGGGAAGCTTCATGCAGCCTATAAGCTGCACTTTGCTCATCCCTAAGTTAGAGCCTTCCTTAAAAAAATAAAATAAATAAAAATTAAAGCTTGACATCTGGACCTTATGATGGGCCAAATAGTCACAAGGTACTGTGCCTGGAATCTGGGTAAAACTTGAGAAAACAAGTATCACAGCCTACTGTAGGCTGGACACAGTGCAGCCCTGGTGCAGCCACCTTGCCATGCTGAATGCCAATGACTATTTTTGCCCCTCAACCCCTTCAGACTGCCCAGACCACTCTTTTGTTTTTAAAAACAGGATGCCAGGCTCAATAGTTGCATTTCCATACCAAAAGTAGACTCTCAGCCACTCTGTGTAGCCCCTGCAGAGTCCTGGACCAGAAAATGACAGCCTGAGTCTTCCTAGTAGCCCACTACTGAGACTTTAGGCTCAAGTGGCCAACTTTATAATGGCCAAGTGATGGTTGGAAGAGCTGTGCAGTCCAAGACTGGTTTAAACATATGAGAAACCTAAGCATTGAAAGGCACCCATCAACACCTCCTACACAATAGACTGAACCTGTCATGGGGTCAGTCTTCCTGATCATGATGAGGTTCGAATTACCAGGGCAAACCTATCCCCAGCCCTGAGATTTCAGGGCCGAAACATGAAATCAGTTGCTGGGCAGGCCCTGGCAATGTCATTAAGCATGCTCTGTTATGCATTAACCACAATTGCAACAGAGTATGCCGTTTTAATGAAAATTACCAAGTCTAACAAATGGCAACAATTTATATATAGACACACATACTTTGCAAGGGAGTACTGTTGTCCTGAGAGCCCTCCTTCAAATCTGGGAACCCTGGGTCAAGTGTACAGTCGGCCCTCCATATCCACGGATTCCTTATCCATGGATTCAACCGTCCACAGCTTGAAAATATATTTTTAAAAAATATACATTCCAAAAAGCAAACTTTGATTTTGTCATTTTATATAAGAGACACCATTTTACTACACCATTATATTTAATGGGACCTAAGAATCCACAGATTTTGGTATCCATGGGGGTCCTGGAACTAAATCCCAGTGGATACCAAGAGCCCACTGTATTTCTATTTAAATTGGAGGAGAATGAAGTACAGCCAATGGGATGTACACAATCCACTATAGACCCTGTATGCATTTATCTGCCTTCAAGTTGCCTTCGACTGTTGACAGCGCCATGGATTTCATACAGTTTTCTTAGGCCAAGGAAGCTCAGAGATGGTTTTACCAGTTCCTCCTTCTGAAATATTTTCATAATAAATAAATATAGTGCATGCACCTCGTATTTGTTGGTGGTCTCCCATTCAAGTACTAAGATTTCTTAGTTCTAAGAAAAAGCAAAGTTTGACCCAGAAGTATGTATGGGATATGATTTTCTCTTTGGGACAGGAAACATAAAATTTGCATTAGCAAATGTAAAGCAAGTTGGTGCTACTATTGGGAATATGTTTCACCTTCCTTTGGAATACTTACGTAGCTACTTTTAAGCCAAACTAGAGGTTGTAGGTTGTCCAGTTATTGGCTTTTTGTTTAGAACGGCGTGTTAAGCTTTTTGGGATTTGTGCCGTTCTTGGTTTTTAAGAAACAAAAATGATGCCCCCTTTAAAGAAATGAACATTACGCTTAATTAAAGACTGGCTGTCCAGTTTTGTGCGGTCATGATAGAGATCCACCGTGATACTGCTTTTGGTCATGGGATGCTATTACAGAGCATTAGTGAATGTTACATCTAAGAAAAGAGGCACTGGGGGAATATTCTGCATGATGAAAATCATTTTAAAAGAAAATCAATGGATCAAACCCTTTGAGACTCTCTTAGCATTTATGGCCACTTAGCCCAAAGTGCAAATTTGCTGTTCTTTTGCTTATCGTTCAGGCTTCTGTTTCTGAAATGGCATGCTTTCGGAGAGCCAGTTTTATGGAAATTGAAAGTCTGGTAGAAGGCCATTGCATGACTGTATCGACTCTGACTGTAAAAGTTCTGTTTTTCTATCTAGAATCAAACTGCACTCTGAAACACAAGCCACAGGACATTGTAATTTTTGTGTGGTATAATACCAGGTAACCAGTGATGGCTGAAGAGAATAAGGCCAGAATACGTAACTTTGGAAACATCTGCGCCCACAAATATATCTGATAGTCAGTAGCATTTAAAAAACAAGAAAGGCAGAATAATTAGAAACAGAACTTTCAGAATGTCACAACAAACTTTCCATTCCTTGTTCAAAACAAAAGATAAAGCTAGAGTCAGGGAGGCAGTCTGCACTTTCAACCCTTGCACTGTGGCAAGAAACCAGTAAGGACGTGCCTTGAAAATGGTTGAGATAAGGCAGATACTCTGGAGCATGCTTAAAAGATTGCATGCCAGTTCTTTCTAGCCACTTACACTGTAACAAGAACCACAATTCTTCTTCACAAGAGCAACTGATTCAGTTTGCTCCAGCAAACACCTGATGCTTCCAGATTAAGGATGTCCTGCATACAGATGAAGGATTCCATGGAGGAGGCTTCCAGACAAAGATTGGGAAAATTTTCTGGACTACAACTCCCAACATCCCTGTTTCTAGGAGCTATATTCATCAAAAGTTATTTTTCCAAGCTGTTCTTTCATATAGAAAGCCCCCAGCCCTACTAGTCAAAATATACTGTGCATCTATGATGTCTTTTCCTTGCCAATAGATTTTCTCTGGCAAGAAAAAAAAAATATAGATGCAGTGGGGAACTATGGGAGGCCTAGAAATGTCATCATCCAGAACTCGCATGAAATTCCAGAATGAGGCAGAGTGATTGCACATTTAGGCTGCATCCACACTGCAGAAATAATCCAGTTTGAAAGCACTTTTTAACTGCCATCGCTCAATCCTATGGAATTCCAGAAATTGTAGTTTTGTGAGACACTTAGCCTTCTCTGTTAGAGAGCTCTTTTGCCATAACAAACTACAAATCCCAGAATTTCATAGCACTGAGCCATGGCAGTTAAAGTGGTGTCAAATGGCATTAATTCTGCAGTGTGGATGCAATCTTGGAAGCGTCTGGTATCTGAGCCCTCTGTACAGTTCTGTGCATGGCTGAATTAAACTTGTGTGGAAGTACCTCAGGTGTGAATCTTCTGTAATGAGGAGCATAATAGGTTTCCCTGCAGAGGGAAAACCCTGTCTTTAGCAAGGCACCTAGCATTGAACTCAAGCCCAGAGCAGAGCTTAAACTGACAAATGCCAGATGCGGCAGGGAGTACATTACCAGCACTGGATTTTGGCAAAACTGCAGGAAGGCTGAGTCCCACAGCAGTTAATGAAATGTCTTTGCACCTTCAGGCCAAACAGATCATCCGGTTCCCATCATATCAGGCTTTTGCTTCTTTCCTTCGTCGTTCTAAACAAAAAGGCAAGCTGCTCCTGACAATCACTGGTCACTCCCTGGATCTCAAAGTGCCTTTAACAGTTTTACTTTGGGGCTGACAGGGTTACTCTTTGGACTATGACTCCCCAAATCCTGCAGCTGAATATATAACAAATAGATCCCTCTTCAGATACTACTTCCTCTGAGTTTTTTTATCACATCACAACAGACAACTCCTTTCTGAAGGTGTTGGCTTGGACCTCACTTAAACCTTGGTCTCAGGTCTCTCTATGCCAACTCTCCTCCATGCCAAACCTATGCCAACTCTTCTTTTTAACTGACCATTCCCCACCTCTCAGGGTTCTTACCCCTTCCATATACACACACTTAGTTAGAGCCATCCAAGGTGCTGAACCTATTTTAGAGATAGCTCCTTTAAAGTACGGATTCAAACCCAAACTGGTTTGACAGTCACTCCAGCCTGAAAGACATCAGCTGCCTCCTGTCCCTGCCATTTCACCACAGAAGCTTCAGAGACAGATAAATTATGCTATGAGAAGGGATGAGGAAAAAGAGACAGACCAGTTCCTGAGTTATTGAGGCTGTGAGAAACGTTTAGCATCCAGTCCCCAAAACCATGAATACAGCCAAAAGGTACACTATTCTGGCAAGGTTCCAGTTCTGTCCAGGTATGTGTTAGCATATACCCACTTTTTTAAAAACAAGGTGATTCAGTGGTTCTCATCTTTTGGTCCTCCAAATATTTTGGACTTCAGCAACCAGAAGCCCCAGCCAGCATGCCCAGTGACTTGGGGGCTGGAAGTTATAGTCAAAAAACAAGAGCGAGAAAGGCTGAAAGTCCCTGAACTGGTTTATCAAGCCATGCATTTCACTAGCATTTCACTCAAGATGAGAGCCTCCTTCTTCAGAGTACTAAGTGACATTTGAAGTCGATATCTGAAGTCCAGCAGGCTAGGCTGCTTCTCAGGAATGCTCACATGTGCCACAGCAAACTAACCTTTCAAGGCTCCTTGTTAGGTTTAGTCACAAGGCATTTTATCTGAAGCAAAGTAAACGTCTCCTGGAAGATATAGCACTCACAGATGCACTCACCTTGTAAATTACCTTTGCTCAGTCTGGTGCCTGCGAGATGTGGAATACAACTTCTCTCACCTTCAGCCAGCATGGTGAAAGGCCATGCTGGCTGGGGATGTTGAGATTGGTAGTCCAACACCTCTGGAGGGTACCTGGCGAGGGAAAAGTGGCACATGCTAATAGAGTCTGCATCTCAAAGCAATTTTATGTTTTAGCTTGTATGCTATTTGTGAGTATTCCCTTCAGGGTAACAAAGAAATGGAAAGCCAGCCTGGTGTAGTGGTTTGAGCATTGGACTAGGACTCTGGAGAGCAGGGTTCGAATCCCCACTCGGCCATGGAAACCCACTGGTTGACCTTGGGTTAACCACACACTCCCAGCCTCAGAGGATGGCAATGGCAAACCTCCTCTGGAGGATCTTGCCAAGAAAACCCTGTGATAGGTTCACCACCTTAGAGTCACTATAAGTCAGAAACAACACAACACCAAAAACATAGAAATATTTAAAATGAACAACTGAGTTACTTGACTACCATTCATATGGAGCCCAAATGGCCTCACTTTCATTTGAGAGAGAGACATGAGCAGACTAGGCGGCCAATGTACATTTCCCCCTGGAATTAAATCGGCCTTCTTTGCAGGGAGAAAACCTAAGAAGATGATGCTCCTTCAAAAAAAGCAGGACGATGAGGCCTGAACTGAATCAGTGTGTATCGAAAGCCATCTTGATTGTTGCAGGAGATGGAAATTGGGGTGGGGGAATAAGGTGAAGAATCTGGAATCTTAACTGGAGTATTTTAGCTTTCTACAATATATTTTTTGCTGTAGGTCTATTGTATTTTCATTGTAGCCAGGTCTAGGAGGTAATCTGTAGATAGTCCAGAAACTCAGATAAGGTGGATATGTTTCCATTTGTCCAATGATGGTACAGACCGGTAGTTGCAAACAACTCAACAAGAGAAGGAGGTCTGTGAAAATACAGTAGGCAAGATCTTAGAGTAGGGATACACAGTATATAATAGAACTGGAACAAAAGCTTGTAGTAAGGTAAAGATACTCTAGTTTAGGATTCCACACTCTTCACCCTATTCCCCCCACCTCAATGTCCATCTCCAGGTGGAAGTATGTGGCATCTCCTCTCCCCGGTTTTTAAGCTATTACAACCCTCATCCCTGGACATTTACTGGCCAGTAGAAAATGGGAAGCGGAGGGCAGCCAAGCAGCCAGTGATGTTCCCAGTGACAGATATCCTCCAGGATCTCCTGGGGGTCTTCTGCAGGCCCCAGAAGATCATATCAAAGCATCTGTCGGGGATGCTTTGATTGGGAGTTCCGGCATGGCAGGGGGTTGGACTGGATGGCCCTTGTGGTCTCTTCCAACTCTATGATTCTATGATTCTACATCAGGGGTAGGCAACCTTTCCCCTTTAAGGGCCGAGGGACTTCAGCTCCCAGAAGCCTCAGCCATGTTGGCCAATAGTCCCATGTTGACCAATAGCCCCTGGGATTCTGGGAGCTGAAGTCCCTCGGCCCTTAAAGGGGAAAGGTTGCCTACCCCTGTTCTACATCATGACTAGATGTTGTTCTGCTACTCCCTCATTCTCCTCCAGCCAGAAAATAGCTGTGGAAGGGGGGAAATGAGCAGCTTCTGTGGTTGCTGGAGAATTCTGACTTCTACAACCACCAAAGAAGCGAGTTATGCAGGCATAAATTGGACTTACACACCTTACACTAACAAGATGCCAGCCATAATCCCCAAGCTCCTATCTCTGCCTAAGTTGCTTCAATGACAAAAAATGAAATAAAAACAAAAGCACTCCCCTCAAACACGTACACTTTTACTGAAAATCTCTCCAAACGAATGCGACATTCAACAGCAATGAGGTTACAAAATGTAGCTACAGGAGAATGCCGAAGCTTACTGGGAAAAAGCAGGGAGATGTTCTTTAACTCTCTTTCTGAAATTGTTTCCATTACTGCTACCGCACAATATATAAAAGGTAAGAAGAGTGAGCAGATGGGAATCCTGCAGGCAGATTATTTGTGTGTTCATTACACGTAAGTAATTTCCATAAAATTTCTTCATTGGGCTTTACTTGCATTGTTTGCATATCTAATAGAAAACCACTTGGGGGCATTATTGTTCCAGGAAAGAAATAAGAGCAACCAAGCCAAATTCTGCCTGCAAAAAAAGCTCTTTACTTTTCAAAAATTGTTCAGCAGATCTCAAACGCTCTTGTCTTTTTTTTCTCTGAAGAGGAGGTGCAAACTCTCAAAACCAACCACTGGCAAAGGAGGATGCAAAACCCTCTTCAGCAAAAATGCTTGGCATACATGCCATCCAAGGTTCTTCCATCGCCAGGGCATATCACATGTGGAAATGCCAAGCAAAAGCAACAAGGCAACCCCCAACTTTTGTACTGGGATTGG
The DNA here is from genome assembly GCA_026167975.1 of Phrynosoma blainvillii. NCBI lineage: Eukaryota > Metazoa > Chordata > Lepidosauria > Squamata > Phrynosomatidae > Phrynosoma > Phrynosoma blainvillii. Next base: position 23,806,132 of record JANUYF010000009.1, on the reverse strand, counting down.
CGTTGCTGGGATGTACACATGAGAGGAGATAGAATCTGAACAACAACAACAAAATAAAAAATAAATAAATAAATAAAATTGAGAGAGAAAGGTCATAGGCAACAGGGTAATAAAATTCTTCAGGACACATGTACAAAACTCAAGGGTTTCTACTATCAAAGCACCAGCAGAGAACTTTGGCCAAGTTCTTCTGTTTGTCAACATTATAGCAGATATTTATGAAGCAGGGTTACTTGCCAAACAAACAAACAAACAACAACAACAAAACACCCTCAAGCCCCCTGTTAAATGCTCCCAGGAGTTCAAATGTGAATGTTAACTTGAGCCCAAGCTACACATGTCACTCTGTGTCCTCAATGTTATTTGTTTTGCTTTAACACAACGCACAACCAAATGCATCTGAGGAAGTAGACTGAAGTCTACCAGAGACTCCATGGGAAGACTTTGGACAGCGATGGGGAAAATGTGGCCCATGGGCTAGATATGGTACTTGGTGACTGAAAATGCCTTGTGCCTGGTGATTTTGGTGATTAAATTGCAAGGCAGTCAGTTGGGAGAGATCCATTCCTCCCATCTTTTCTTGAGCAATCTGCCCCTTCCTTTGAATACACGTAATACAACAAACCTACCTCCAAGGATCCCTGTTCACTTACCTGTGCTTTGTATGCAGCCATCAAGAATTTCTGCACTTACAAAATGTAATATGCAAGCTGGTCTTAACCTTTGATTTTGGTTATTAATGGACTGAATCAAAACTTCTATCAGCAGACAGGTATATTTATTCTTCTACAAACACATGTGCAACATCTTGCTTCAGAGGTCATTCATCGTTGAAAGATTTAATAGTACTTCTCTATATAGCGAATAGTGATTATTCACTTCAAACTCCCAAAGGCTCAAAAATGTCTGCAAAATATAGTTCCTTCCCCATCTCTGCACCCCAAGACTCCCACATTTATTAGACAATATTTTTTGGCAATAAACAAACTAAACAAAAGGAGTACCAGAGAGAACTGGGCTTTGCACCATTGTCCTCTGTCCCATCACATGCATTCAGACTTTTTGAAAACATACATTTGAAAAAGTGGCTTAGGTAGAAAGTGATCAGAAGTCCTTCTTTTCCCAGACATGTCCTACTTTATGGCCAGGGGCCTGGGAGGAATTGCAAAACCTCCTCTATTTTGAGCCATAAAACCTGTGCTTCTGTCATTAAAGTCATGATTTATTCCTGCCCTGGCTGCTGCAAAGGGCTTTTTTTATTATTTGCAGGCTGCAGAGAAGACTGTTATTGACCATGTGGTGGTTTTGTTTGTTTTTTCTGATGGAGGTGTGGAAAGGAAAGGAGGATCTGGGTTGTTGAAGCAGATCAGTGGCACCAAGAAGAAAGCGGAGGACAGGAAAGTGTGTGATTTGGGTGGAGGAAGAAGTAGGAGAGATGAGAGAGCAAATGGGAAAACTACAAATGAAAATAATTTAAATGCAGATTCACCCAAGGGTTTCTTGCCAGTAACGTACAATTTTAAGCATTTGTTTTGCTCAGGGTTCTGTAAGTATATTGCAAGCCGCCAATAAGCCATTTTAATGAAGATAAGTGCATCAGAAAAATAAAGTTGAATACTTTCTGTTCGGGTTAACCCTGAACGTCGGTGTTTGGGCAATTTGCCTTTGTGTGGTGGACTCCTGTGTCTTGTGGCATTTAGGACTAATGTGTTGTCTGGATAAAATGGAATATTTGTAACTGCAGGCTCATATTTAATGCATGTTTCTAAAGCAAACTAAAAAAAAATAATAAAGAAAAATAAAGAAAAATAAAGTTGAATACATAATAAAATACAGCAAATGTAATATAGCTGTAAATAAACCATATGAAATGGATTTATATTTATATTAGCAACAGCAAGTACATTTCTATACCGCTTGCCAATGTGCGCTTTACAAAATGTAAGCTAATATTAGTGTTTTTAGCTTTTATTTTGTAATCTACATTTTTTTTAATGTTCTACATTTTGTGGCATCTTGTCCTCCTCTGCATTTAGGACATCTGGTCGTCCTCCTTAGGTGGGTGGATTTTTAGCTAACCACAAATACAAGGAAAAAAGGGTTAGGATACTTTCCCTGTTGTGCACATCATTCTAGTTTGCATTCTCTGAAATTGCATTTTGTTAAACAAACAAGCAAATGGCTCAGACGGGATTATACAAGACTGTTCCGTGAATGATTGCTAACAGCAGGGCCAGCTTATTCAGAAGAAAACTAAGCTACTAAATGGGTTGCCAATGTCCCAGAGGCACCTGTCTCGGCTATGTAAATATTCTGGGGATATAGTCAATGCACATGTGTACATATCTAGAGAGAAGCAGCAAACTGAGCCAATTTAGCGGTATCAGCCAGACATGATACCCATTGTGCTCCTGGAGACAAAACTGGTAAGTCTCTTGATCTTCGGCTGCAGAAATAATCCGGTTTGACACCACTTTAACTGCCCTGGCTCAATGCTATGGAATTCTGAGAACTGTGGTTGGTTATGGCACCAGAAAAAAAACCTGCACCAGAAAAAAAACCTGCTCCAGTATGAAACCTGTTCTGAACTTTAAAGATCTAGCTGACGTGCTGAGCTTGTTTAGCAAATAGGGCTCAGGAGCTCAGTTCATGTGAAGCTCAGGCTAAAACTGAGAGCAGATTTACTGAGCCACTAATGTGAAAGCCAGTATCTGCCTCTCTCTGTTAGATTCTTATCTATCTCACAAGGTTGTAATAGGGACTAATAGAAGACAGAATATTAATTTGCTTGGAATTTATCACACAAACTGAAAAGAGCACTTTCAAAACAAGGAAATAATGACCAAAAAGAACCTGCACAAATTCAACCTAGGCAATGAGGAAACAGAAATTGTAAAGGCGTTCTCATACTTGGGATCAAACATTGATCAGAATGAGGACGGCAGACAATAAATCAGAAGATGACTAAGAATAGGGAGGGCAGCTATGAAAAAACTAGAAAAGATCCTGAAAAGCAAAGATATACAACTGACCATGAAAGTTAGAATTGTACAAGGCATTGTATTCCCTATTGTCATGCATGGTTGCAAGAGCTGGGCAGTGAGGAAAGAAGATAGGAAGAGAATCCGTGGACAGCCAAAAAACCAACCAACAAACAAATGGGTCCTAGAGCAGATCAAGCCTGAACTCTCCCTGGAAGCTAAGATGACTAAACTGAGGAAGTAGACTGAAGTCTACAAAAGCTTATGCTGCCAACTTACTTCAGTTGATCTCAAAGGTGCTATAAGATCTCTCTATAAACTGAGGCTGTTGTACTTTGGTCACATCATGAGAAGGGAAGACTCATTGGAGAAAAACAATAATGCTAGAAAAGGTGGAGGGAAATAGAAAAAGAAGGCCACATGCTAGATGGATGGCCTCTATCACAAAGGTCAGAGGTATGAATTTGCAGGACCTAAGCAGAGCAGTGGAGTCTTGGAGATGTCTCATCTACAGGGTCACCATGAGTCAAGATCGATTCAAGGGTGGTTAACAATAGACTGGGACATTATAATTTAACACTGCAGAATTTGTGTACAAGGAGGCAGAGGTGTCACTAGAGGGGTGTAGGATGTGTACACTGCACTGGATGACACCAAACTCAGAGACACCACTGAAAGGCAGCAAATTGTTATGCAAGAAAACATTCAGCTGTCTTGTATTGCAGGGAAAAGTTGGGCTGGCATGTTTCCCTGATCAGATTAGTACAGTAGGACCTTGGTATCCATGAGGGATCCGTTTCGGACCCCCGCCCCCCCCAGATACCAAAATCCATGTATGCTGAAGCCCTGTTGTCCCCAATGGCGGCACATGCACACAGCCATACCACCATTGGGGACAATGGGGGCTTGCTCTCCTCGGATGCTTAAATGCGCAGATGGCAAGTCTGCAGATACCGAGGCTCCCCTGTATTTGGAAAGAACATTTATTGTAGTTTTATTGTTCTTACCAATGAAGAGTACGCTTTAAAATATTGTTGTTGATATACTGTTTCAAATATTGTGGTCTTATCTGAATTTTTTTTTTAAAGACAAATTTGCAAAAAGGAACAGAAGACGGCAGAATGCTTTCTCCCTGGTACTAATACATATTTATATGGAGAGAAGTCTCACTGAGGTCAAAGGGACTTTCTCTCAAGGAAGTATGTACAGCATTGCATCACCATTTTTTGTATACTAAAAATACTACATAAATGATTAATAATCACAATGAGTCTGCGAGCTGACTTGGGCTTGCTCCGGAAACCAGGTTAACAAGATAAAGGTAGAAAAACAAAGATTTGCTTTTCCTAAGTAGAATCCATTGGTGGAATTTTACTTGGAATCCACCTATGAAGGCTCACATCATGACTCCGCTTTAATATTTTTCTGGCAAACATTTTCAGATTTAGCTGGAAATTACTGTTCTCCAAGATTCTGTTGCAGATGCAGAGATAATAAAACAACAGTTTCCCTAAACGGAAAATATGTGTTGTTAAGAAAGCAGCTTGCAGGTTCCCAGACCTGACCAAAACACTCACCGGGATGTGCCATGGGGACTGTGTAATTGCCACGCTTAGCATAGTTGTAGATGACAACAGCTTCTGCACCTTGGGCAGCTGCACGGTTAATCTTCTCTGTGAAAGTGCAGTTGCCTCTTGCGATCAGTGCGATCCACGGTGACACGGCGGCCGCAAACTCAGTGTTCCAAGTGCAGGCTTGGAGGTTTGTGGAATTGGGAGCCACCACTAGTCCATGAGCATCCGCCACAGGAGAGTGTACCCCATACAGGCCACATTCACACCGGTCACTCTCCGTGGTATTGTTAAAGCTGTTGAAATAAAACAAGCTCACATTGGCCTTGACTGGAACAGCCAGCACAGTCCTCAACAGTCCAGGAAGAACCAGGAGGCAGACAGAGCTTAGCTTTATCCACCAATTCATTGCTTGCTCATTTAAGCATAACATTTGATGGCATGGAGGTGCTTTTGAGCGCTGTTAGTCTGCTGCTTCCGTGCGCAGTATGAAATTACAATCCTAGGCAGGTAAGCAACACCACTCCGCCCAGGTTCATTAGATCATTGTTGCGTCAGCTCCATTTCAGTTTACTTATCTCAAGGGAATAAAAAAACTGCCTGATGCTAGAGCCACTGTCGAAAAGCACATCCACGTAACCTTTGCCCCCTGTTCAGCTGATTCATTTCGCTTTTGTACCACCACACCTTTATTATTGCTTTCTGTGCTACAGCTGTACAGGGGTTGTGCTAGCCAAAGGTTCTAATGTGGGTTTTTACATCCTTCTCAACCTTTGCTCCATAGATGCTAGAAAAGGACTGGTAATTTACCATTTAAACAATTCCAGCTAAAACAAGCAGCTGTTTTATCAGAAGAGGGATTTTAAAAATAAAATAAAAAAGGGGGGCCCCTAAAGATTATCTATTGAATTAAAATTTCTCTTGTCTTTTAAGGACTAAAATAATCTTCGTTTAAAACTCAGGCTAGTTACAATTTTTCATCTAACATATATTAATTACATCTCTTGATTCCTTTGGGCATTCATTTTATACGAAAGATTAAAAGTTTGTTAATAATAATATGTATTTATTACATGGAACAGTTTGTGTATCCTCTTAAAAGTATCACTCCAAGACTAATCAAAAGTACTTGCACTATTTTTCTCCATGCTCTCTCCTACTGCATTCTTTCTCACTTTTAGCAAGTAAGCTCCTGAGGATGTGTACTTCTCCCTTTCGCCTGTTAGTTTGAAAGCCACCATATACATTCATGGAGTAAAATGCAATGAGTCAGATCCAAAGGTATCTTTCTATACACAGCAATTGTCTTCCACTCACAGTGAGGCCATTTTCGATCTCATGCTAAAGCAGGGTTGAAGCCTGGAAGCAGGATCCATAGGTAGCAACCCTGAGGCTCCAACTCCCATTCAATGATCCTCACTAGTTTTACGTTGCTAACAAAGGGAAAAAGCAATCTGTATGGGTGGAATGTTTCTCTGAACTCTCAACTAAACATCACATGTAGCCTTGGGAGCCAAAAAGGTTGTGCATCCTTGTACTACAGCACTGCTAAAGCAAGGTAAGTGAACCCTTGGTATGTCTTTGCATGTTTGCAAGAATATGCTATTGAAGCAGAAGTGTGAGAAGTACTATTACATCTTTCCAGTTCAACAATGGATGACCTCTGAAGGAAGATATTGCACATGTGTTTGTAGAATAAATATACCTGTCTGCTGACAGAAGTTTTGATTCAGTCTATTAATAACCAAAATCAAAGGTTAAGACCAACTTGTATATTACATTTTATAAGTGCAGAAATTCTTGATATCTGCATACAAAGCACAGGTAAGTGAACAGGGATCCTTGTAGGTAGGTTTGTTGTATTACGTGTATTCAAAGGAAGGGGCAGATTGCTCAAAAAGAGATGGGAGGAATGGGTCTCTCCCAACTGACTGCCTTGCAATTCTTTTGTTTCTACAACATGAGATATTGCTTTAACAAAGCAGTAAACTCCTCCTTGTGCGGACACCCAAAGAAAACAACTCAAAATCCTCACTTCATTTTACCCATATAAAACTGAGTCACTGATGTATTTTTATTTTTAAAAAGATACAGAAAAACACATTTTAAAATACCACATTATGTGCACAATTTTGATTATTTACATTACAAAAAGCTTAAGTATCAATAAATTATCGATGCTATAGTGCAATGCAAGACACAGAAAGTCTTGAACACGACTCTAAAATGCACACACATTCTTTCAGTGCTGCCAATACAAACATACCATGTGCACTACAGATAAAAGTGCACACTCACTCACACAATTCTTCATTTGTAATGCAGACCAGCTGTATCAGACCCTCTTCTGAAAGCATACCTGAGGATTTCCCATTTGAATGATGTTTTGCTGAGCTAACCAGCTTTAGGGACAGAGGAACTTTATAAAAAAGAACTGACACTAATTATTCTCACATTTAGCACAGCAAACGTAAGGGCTGGAGAGGAAAAAAGAGCACCCTTCTCAGCACAGTGTCATGTTGGCTTCTAAAAGAAAGTGCAGGTAATCATTTTCAGAAACCAGGAGTTTGCATTGTACATTCAGAAATTCTAGACCATTTCCTTGTCCCTCCCGAAATGAGACACTAATGGGACAACCTAATTTTAGCAGCTCTTTCTAAAAGGCCTCATTTGGCTTTAGTTATACTTGGACAATTAAAAAAAAATCACTCTGAGTAGCTCACTATTAATTATGATAAAAGTTGAGGAACATCACCAGGTTTAGATGCCTACCAATAAAGTATCAGCAGCTGAAAGCCAAGTTCTTCTCCCACTCATGCACAGTTTTACCACTAACATAGAACAATATTTGAGCCATTGTAGAACCCAAAATGCACAGAAGGATGTCAGGAAGAAATACATGGCAATGTGCCTTCTGTAGAAAAGCATCCTCTTGGGTACCAAGGATCACAAACTTTCCTTTATAATGTCATTGGTTAAGTATTCAAGCTTTCCTGAAGCAGTAATAGGAAAAATATGCTCTGATGCATGTTAATTCCTCTTTACAGTTTATAACACAGATATCTGACCCTTAATGAGCTATGTTTGGTTTGCTATGTCATCTTCTGTTATTTTATAGACTTTGTTAAGAAAGACTTCAACTTTATTTTCACCTAAAGAACAGATATCCAGGATACAGATGATATGTTGTTTCTCCAGGTCAGCAGCTGCTTTTACAACTTTATCTAGTATGCAAAAACAGACAGTGAAATTAGTATGAAACTGTTCTTCTCTTGTTTTACTATATGTCCAGTAAAAGCATTCGTGTTACTCAATTATCTCTTCTAATGGGACTTAACCAAAAAAAGGGGTGTAAACTAAACAAGAAAAAAAAGACAGTCCTTCCTGTCACACAGTTCTGACAGAAAACCGAGCCTCTATGCCTAATCTATGGAACAAGAATAGCTTTTAGTAGCCCTTCATCCTGATCACTTGACATAAGGAGCAATACTTTTGAAACTCATTTTTTTGCTTCACAAGAGTGAATAAAGAGAAAATTGTATAAAGAGAAAATATGGAATTACTAACCATAGGAAAGATTTAAAAAAAACTTGGCATGAAACAAAAAGAAATCTGTAAAATCAACTGTTCCTGTTTAACAAGAGCACTTCCACACTTTTATTTTCTCTAAAGCTTGGTATGCCACCTAATGACGCCCAACAGATTGGTACTTGGGGTATATCCTGGATTCGGTTATCTCCTGTTGCTGCCCAGGCTACACAAGGGTCATGTGGTAGGAAATGAAGAAGAATATGTTCATGTTCCAGGCTCCACCCCCAGTTTCTCCCCACCTGGCAAGTCTCCCTGCCTCTGAGAGGGAGTGATGGTCAGAAATTTGCTTGACTGGCTTTGAGGAGTGTTTTCTCTTGGGAAGAAGGGTGGGGTTGGAGTCTGCGATGAAAGCAAGGTCTGATCCTGTGAATTCCATAGCAATGAGCCATGGCAATTAAAGTGGTGTCAAACCAGATTATTTCGGCAGAGTGGATGCAGCCTGAGAAGCCATTTGCTCCATTTCAGAAGTCTGTAAAGCAATCCCAGCAAGAGAGATCTGAGTTTATACACTGGGGAGAGAGGGGATGGTGGGCAGAGCTAAATAGTTCCTGGAGGAGAAGTAGGGGCTTCAAGGTTGCTCTGGACCAGATAGATATACCTGGTCAAGGATTTGTGGGCCATGGTCAAAGGAGGCCTGGAAAACCTCCCCATAGCCTTTCCCATGTTTGTTGGGGGATGGGAGGAGGAAAGATGGAGAATGCAAAAGAGAACAGAAAATAACCTCCCTTTAAAAAAAAAAAGCAGGAAGAAATGATGAAGAGAGAATGAAAGAAGTATTAGAGGAATATCATAAGCAGAGCCAGCATGGTGTCATGGTGTGTGCACTGAACTACAACTCTGGAGGTTCAAATTCCCACTTGGGTATGGAAACTTATTTGGTGACCTTGGACAAGTTATATTCTCTCACCCTCAGAGGATGGCAAAGGCAAAATCTCCTCTGAACAAATCCTGAAAAGAAAACCCTGTGATAAGATTCACCTTAGGGTAGCTATAAGTCAGAAATGACTTTAATGCAACACAACAATAGCAGCAGAATGACTAAAAAAAGGAATAAATAGGATTCAAAAGGGAGCAAGAGAATGCAAAGTGTGAGGAAGGGGAATAAGATGGGGGTGGAATTTGGACCCTAGGCCTATTGCTCTTCCTTTCCTTTTACATGTCATGACCTTTGCTACCCTGGGCTGCAACAGAAGATAACCTAATCCAGGATATCTCATTTGCTGCATGCAGAGAATTGTCCTTTTCCGGTTCTGAACATAAAAATCTAAGATGACAAAATGATTGACACAAAAAGCAAGGTAGGTGTCCATCTCTTTTTGGTTTTGCATTTCTAGAGTGATTGACAATTCCTTTTATACTCCATTAGAGAAGATGGCACTAATAAGCAGGAAAACTTAATTCAGAATCATCTACTAGTCTGTAGGTCAAATATTCAAAACCTCTTCACTTTACAGACACAATTATACAGGCAAACATCTGCAGGAGAAGTATGGTCAATTAAGCATGCGTGCATCTTACTGCAATTATTTAGTTGCCAAATAACAAACGGAAGGAAGGAAAAGAAAGAAAAACCTCTGAAAGAGTCACTATTTGCTCACTGTGTTGCTACTTTCTCAGGGAGAAGAAATATTTATGTATCATGTATCAATTTAAAATGGTGCAGAGCTGAACAGTGTAATAGGCAGTAATGAGGGTAGAAAAGCTGGCATAAAATAAAATGGTTCTGGAGGCAACTCTATATTAAAGATTCTGTGAAGCGGGCTATCGGATGGTAAACATTTGTTTACAACTACAGCTGCTTAATGTGGAACACATAATGACTGTCATATGAAAATCACCATCACCATCAAGAAATTCCTACCTGAAAACGAAAATGTCTCTGAGTGCCCTTTTTTGTTAACAGTCTCCTGTTGACATGAAGTATCACTTGTGTGAGACAACACTGCATAACTGGGTGTGCCTTCAGTTCGAAATAAATGGGAATCTTCAGGACAACATACAGGCAGGAAAGCAACATCTATAGCTATGTCATGATTTATGCCTGTATAACAAAAAGTTGTCTTTTGTTACTAGATCAATTGACTACTTTGTTTTCTTCATCAAGTTTTTTACACAAAGGCAGCTTAAAGTCAAGAACAGGAAATTGTTCATCTGCTAGACACCTTTAACTGCAACTCCCCGAAAGTCCTCAGAAAACTAGTGCCAAGGATCAAAATTTAAAGGCTCTCAGTCATCTATACTGCTAAGCCCCCAGCCTCAAGACAAGATATCCCATATGAAGGGTGCTCTGACAACTGTTTGTTCAGCCTTTCTTTAAACATCTCTAGAAATACTCCATTGCATTCCTATGGAATTTGTTTTCTCTAATGTATAAAATATGCATGTATAATTTAAATACACTATTAATTTTCCTTTCTCCCTTCAGTTATTTCTTAAAATCTCAAATCTTGATGAAGAAAATGGTAACAGTGCCTATGGTGTGATCCATACAAGACTCAGATGTGATCTAGTTGGTTGTTATGATACAACAGATCTGAAAAATAGTCCATAATACTAAATATAACTACAGTAGCTTCATCAGCCATTTCTTGTATGATTACCTTCTAAATCCATTACCTTTCTTGGGCAAAAGTATTTTAAACATTGCTGGAAACTGATCTTGCTAATATTGATCAATATTGCCACAGCTTTCATTAACTCATTTTCAATTTGACACATACTATAAACTTTACAGATATTTGAACAGGTTATCTAGCAGATAGTTACCCTCTTATACCTCCAAATTTGTATCAACTGCCATGTGCATAATTGCGCTTCTTCATTTCCTCCCTGAATCCCTGTCCAGTTCTACAGTTTATTAGGCTCTTCATTTTGTACTCATATCTAAAATTATCTTAATAAACTGTAAAACCTGTCAGATTAATTAGTAGCTGATTTCTTTGTAAATCCAGAGGACATTAATTCTTCAATCAAATAGTGAAATCTGCAAGCTTAAAACATGCATCTGAAGAAGTAGGCTCAAGTCTACGAAAGCTCATGCTCATTTTTCTTTTAGTCTCAAAGGTGCTACAAGATCCCTTTGCATACCAATTGTCCAGACTAACAAGGCTATATCTCTGAATTCTGTAAGCTTAAGACAGACATACTATAGCTAGGTTCCAAAGAGCTATGGTAGGCATGTTCAAGGACTTATGTTTATTCAGTAGGACTACACCTATATTTTGTTTCCTTTTAACATGTGACCACCATCCCACATTACAATTTACTCTTGAAGCTCTCCTTGGTTTGAGCAATGCTTTACCTTATGGTATCGGAGGTGTACTGTTTGATGGAACAGGGCCAAATCTTCCTTGGGTGTATAGGAGGAGGAGTAACTTCTGAGGATCCTAGACTATACTCTCTACAGTTGTTTAAAAATAATCCATTGCTGTTATTGTTTCTTAAACAGTGGTTAGCTGCTTAATTAGATCCATGGCTCATATCTCTTTAGACTTCCCCATAAATTCTACTTTTGGGAGGTGGTAGTTGCTTACCAAGAATAACCACTTCATAGTATTCAAGAGGACAGGCATTTTCAAAGTTGGCCATTTCTCCATTTGTTACACACTCTTTTGGTTTGCATCTGGCTGCCTGAAGGTTGCACTGTTGCATAAGGAATTCTTTATGTGCGTAATTAAATTTACAAGGAAAGCTTTCTGGGAAAACGCTGCTGTAGTTTAAATGTTGTGTTAAGTTGTCTTTTACTGCTGCCCAGAGAGCACTTTCCCAGGAATTATGGCACATCCTCTCTGCTTGAACTCTCACAGACGCATCAGCTATTTCTTTGTTATCTGCCAATATGAAGATAGAATATGTACTGTTAATATCTCATTATCGTGAGGCTCCATCTTGCTGTTAGTTTTGAATATTTATCTCCCAGCACTATGACTCCTCGAAACTCCTAGAAACTCCATTTTGCCTAAATTAAGCAGAGCAAAAACACTGTTAAACAGGCTATCAAACCAGACACACTGGCCATTATCCTTTAGCATGTAGAACGGGAGCAATTCCTGACCCCAACCCCCTATGAATGGAACTGCTGGAAATATGTATCCATCCATCTAAGCCCCACCTATCCAATTGATCTAAGTGAGACAGCTCCACTGAAAGCACTATTGCCGCTGCTAAACATATTAATTATGCAGAATAAACCCTTCTTGCATAGCAAATACCATTGTTCTCACAACTTCTGGCAAGAAAGCCTTGGTTCAAATGGTACTCTAGATATTCTTTCGCTCTTAGTTTGGAAACATCCACTTTTCTTGCAACCAAGCTCTAATTACTCTTATTCCTATTCTAAGCTAAGAGCACCTTCTTTCTTTATGTGGCATTAGGTTCTTCCTTTTTAAAGTTTCTCTTAGATTTAACCAAAAATTTGCCAGCCCAGCTTTTTAGCTTTGTAAAAAACTAAGTCGACTTATCCACGGGTCAATATAAGTGCTGTTCTTTTATGAAAAAGGAACCATCCCCTGCAGAAAGGCAAGAGTGTAATCTGTTATAAAACCACTGACACCCCCCCAGCCCTCTCGTCTATCCAGCCTTTAGTGTGAGCACAAACAGTTAAGCCTGCTGGAATTTTGTAAGCTCTTTGCCATTGTTTTCCTTTGCTTCATCCTTTGGATCCTTTGCTACATGCCCCTAAGTTTTTTTTCTCGACTAATCCATGGGTCCCAAAACCTGTCCTCGACTTATACATGAGGTTGACGTATAGTTGAGTATATACGGTACTTACTTTTAGAGGACTGTGTTGTTTCCTTCACTTCTTGGCTTTCATTCTTTGAAAATAGGTTTTGCTTCAAAAGTTTATGCAACCTTAAAAAAAATCCCAAGAATGATCACAAAATTACTTGGTCATGCCCTCAATATTCACAAAATGTATTATGTAGAGCTCTTAAGATTGTTTTCCTTCCAGTGACAAAAACACACACATTCTCCTTAATGTTAGTCAAAATGAAAACAAAATCAACATAATATAATTTGTTTTTCTTTACTTTAAAAGAGCTGTGCTCGAGTATCTATGCTACGTATCTCTTCGGAGCAATGGAGCTGGAAGGTTTAATGTTTAACTCCTTCTATTTACACTATTTCCCTGTTCTACACCCATCCCCACCCCTAAATTACTGTTAGCCCACTTAAGGAAAAATACAGGGTGTCCAACAGTGCCACTTATAGCTTTTGGAGAAGCAAGACAATTTTGATCAAGGACACTGCACACGGAGAAAAATTCTGCCTCTCTCCATGTTTCTTCCTCTTGTTTAACACATCCAAAACTCTGAAGTAATTTGATAGGGAAAATGACATTGGGGGAGAAAGTTTAACTCTTAATCCTACCATTTCCTCTATCTAATATTCATACAACTGCTGTTAGCACTACTGGAGAGCAAAGAGAAGACTAGCAGCTTTGAAGCAGGTTGATGGTATTATAGCGGGGGAATTATTTCAAAATTCAACACACACAAACTGTGAAGTGAAGAAAAAGATATTTGGACAACTGATTACCAATCATGTCATGTTGTGTTTCTTTTGGCCCCTCACAAATCATTGCATGTGAGAAAAAGCAAGTCCTCAACTATCTCATCATTTACAAACCAAAGACTGTGTGTTTGCCAGAATCAATACCAATGAGCAACAAAAAACATTCCCATTAAGAATGGCATTTTTGCCTATCTGCTGGAAACTTGCTTGAAGTGCAATGCCTGGAATACTGGCAGCAGCACAGACCAGTGTAAGAAACCATTAAAGATTTTTATGCCAATGCTAGACAAAGCTCCAAAGTGTGCTGTTGTAAATACGATACTAGCACAGTCCAGTGGATACAGGCAGAAAACAGGAAGGGCAACTCAAATACACTCATCATTTCAGTGTGCCAAAACACAATGTTTCAAACTATAGATAATTGCTAAGTATTTTGATCTCTTTCAGATAAGATGGGTCAGTAAACCAAATAGAACATAATTGTGAACAGTGAAATTATAACATAAACTCATAAACATGCATTTTTGCTACATAGAGGTGGAATTTTTCTACCTTAGATTGGACTATAGTAGATACTGATTTTAAATCTACACAGCAAATGGCACAGAATTATAGAATCTCTTTACCAAATAGTACAACCACCCATAGATAGCATGTTGCTATGCAGGTACCATTTCCAAGTATCTTAAGATGCTCAGATAATACCTAATGCAGTATACATTTAACCAATATTAAAGAAAACCAACATTATAGTTTATTAGGTCTAAATATGTGCCTTGAGAAGGGTGACCAAAATGATCAAAGGTCTGGAAACCAAGCCTTAAGAAGAATGACTGAGGGAGCTAGGTATGTTTAGCCTGGAGTAGAGAAGACTGAGAGGTTACATGATCGCTATAGTTCAATATCTGAAGGGATGTCATGTAGAAGATGGAGCAAGTTTATTTTCTGCTGCTCCAGAGACTTGAACCTAAACCAATCAATTCATAAACCAATGGGAAGTGAACTTTTCACAATGTGCTGAGAACTTTTCAGCATCCCCTCATGTTACAAGGAAAGACATTCCATCTAAACATTAGGAAGATATTTATTGTAAAAGCTGTTCAGCAATGGAATGGACTGCCTCAGAGTTCACTCGCCATCTCTGGAGATCTTTCAACAGAAGTTAGGAGAGTACCTTTCAAGAGTGCTTGAGTTATGTATTGCTGCATGGCAGGAGGTTGGATTAGATGGACCTTGTCCTTACAAAACTAAGACTCGGATAAGACAAGGTCATTCTACAGAATGTCCTTCTGTGAGCAACTTATTTGGCTCTCTTTTAGCATTTTAGACAAATGGTCAAGAAATTTATACTTCACCAGACTTTGAGACTGATTTAACACTGCCCCAAGCTGTTACAATTGGTTCATTTAATTTTAAGTCCAAAGGCAATAAATAAATAAATGACAAATGAATGAATGCTATTATTAATTTTCTTTTACAACTAAAATATACTTGACATTCTCAAAAGATTACAGAAATGGAATGAACAAATACTATATTTTACTCAACACAAGCTTAATATATGAACAATTAAGAGGAAGTCTAGAAAATTACACTATTCCAGCATTAGACAGGAGTCAAGTTCAGCAGCAGAAAAATATGCATTATGGACTAGTTTAATTGCTCAGCTGATATAGTCCCTTAAGGTAATTTCTGCACATATTACAGAAGCAGATTAATTATTTGCATCTAATTTGTACTATTTGTATCAAATTTTGAAACAGCACCATCAAAACTATGTATTAATACAAACAACTGGAATTAAGAACTGTGTGTTTGCAAAAGTAATTCCTATCCACTAATATTCAGCCTTTTTATTTACAGAAAAAGCTTAAAATAAATCTTGAAACACATAGGTCTAACTAAAAAGTTAATGCATACTGACTTTCTTCCAGGAATTACTAAGAAGAAGGAAACATGCACAAGAACAGTTAATAATATTGCTGTAATTTTCCTGACAGACAAGAATATGCTTTTCCTGTTTGCAGAGCTAGAACTAAGAATAAAGGAAATCCCAAATCATCCGAGGATTTGTAATGCACCCAAATCCAACCTATCAATAAATTCATGCTTGAAGCATTTAAAAAAACAGAGAAGAATGGCAAAAGCCTAAACTGCTGAGGTCAAATTCAGTCATATGGCAAAGCTATTCTATCAGTGCTTCTGGCTTCATGATATGAAATGAAGTGCAGCATGTCTGTTTTTGCTGTTTTTTAAAGGGAAGCTGCATATGTTAAAACAGCACTGAAATTCAGTAATGAAACCAATTATTTTGGCTGAACATTTTCTATCTCCATGGAACAGCTGGGTAAACAGTATGTTAAATGACATATCATATCAAGATGAATTACTCTTCACATTATTTAATTCATTAGCATTTTAGTGGTGTTTAGAGCTTCCAATATATTTAAGGAGCAGTCAGACTCATGGAGTTTGTCCAGATGGAAGCCTGATACTATCTTCCCAATTTTTGTCCAATTTCCTGTATTAAAGTTATTAAGTAATAAAGGTAATTTGCATCACTGAATCCATGACATCCAGAAGCCCACCTGGATCATGGCTCCTAGACATGCATACAGAAGCAATACTGATAAAGGAAGAACTGCCATTGTCACAAAAAAGTCGAACCACATCTTGGAAGTTGACAGAAAAATCCTTAATGCCACATTTTATCGGCCCCCCTATCTTCAGATCACCAACAAACTGATAAAAGGGATTTCTTACAGATGTGCTAGATCTAATCTGTACAGGCACACTCCAGAAGCCTTTACCAAAAAAATTCTATTTGTTACCCAAAATACACAAACCTGGCAATCCTGGTCATTCAGGTTACAGAGACTATACAACAGATGCAATGATTGCTGGTCTGTTTCTGGGTACAATTCAAAGTGCTCATTATAATCTGTAAACCCTACATACCTTAGACCCAGGCTATCTGACAGACTCTATCTCCCTATAACAGCCTGCTTAGGCCCTAGGATCTGCAGGAGAAATCTTTCTCTCATTTCCAACACCTTCACAGGCACAACTAGTGGGGACCGGGGACACAAAACAGGACCACGAGAACTTTGTAACTGTCCTTCCAAGTGGTCTTGAACAAAGATCTTCAAATGAAGATTAGAACATTAAACTGTTGAACACCAGGAATTTCAACTCTACTTTTTATGGGTTGAATTGGGATAGCATGTGTATATAAAAATACAATCCCCAAACATGTGTTAATTAGCATATACTAACAACTGCTTTGTGTATGGCCACGATTAATAACATATGTTGTAGATTCTTTTTCTTTCATTCATCCTTTCAAAACAATGGCATAACATAAATTTTCACATTGTAAACAGGATATAAGTGTAAAGGAAGGAGATGCCTTTGATTTTAAGTAAATGTATTTAAAGCTGCTAAGGAGCAGGAGGGATCACCAAAAGTCATTTACTCAGAGGACACAAACCCCTCCTTAGCTCTTCTTTAGAGTCCACTTTAAAGACCATCTCTTGCACTTTGGCACTTATCAATGAGAAAAAGAACAACAACAACAAAAACAACACACTCACAAGACTGAAAAGTTATTCAGAATTTGCCACTTACATTATTTTCTTGCCTGCTGATCTTGTGAAATAAGAACGCTGAGGAGGTGCAGGAGAAGGGTCTCTTGTCCTTAAAAAGAGTAGCAAACCCATACAACTGTATTTAGTAGCCAGTGTGGCTTTTCTAATAAAACTTGATTATCTATTATGGCCTCAGATTGGATTACTACACTGTTTTCTTAATGGAAACTAAGAAAATGTGTTTTGTTTTGCAAACAATGTGTCCTCTCTGTATTGGGACATCTTAAGCAAAGTACTTAAACTAACTGCAGAATTGTAGCAAGTGATGGCTGAGCATTAGGTCAAGTGCTAGGTTTGCATTAAGTCCACTAGAGGAAACCTGATCACTGAAAGGCCGAGAATTCAAGCCCCTATCCTAGAAGCTCTTATCCATGGTAGAGGCTCTTAAAAATAAACTCTGGGTGGACAATTTTTCAAACAGGCCCTTAGAAATTAGTGGAATAAGTCTGAATAATCTTGCCCAGTCTAATAATTTAGTAATTTTGTTTGCATCAAAATAATTAAAGGGGGGGGGGGGAACCACATTATCAGGCTACTACACCAAGTGGATAAGATAAAAAGGCCTCTAATACAAATATACCATATTACAGGTTGAGTCTTCCTTATCTGAAATGCGACATATTTCAAAACCCAAAATGTTTTTCATGGGTCTTTGAGATAGTGATACTAGCTTTCTGATGGTTCAGTGTATACAAACTTTTGTTTCATTAACAAAATTATTAAAAACAGCATGCATAAAGTTACCTTCAGGTTATGTTTATAAGATATATATGAAACATAAATGAATTTCATGTCTAGACTTGGGTCTCATCTCCAAGATGCCTCATTCTGTACGTTCAAGTATTCCAAAATATGAAATTGAAAACACTTCTGGTCCCAAACATTTCAGAAAAGGGAGACTCAACCTGCAACAGCTTTATGGACTACACATTAACAAGCCACAATTTAACAATTAATCAGCAATCTAAAAGGCCTCACTGATATTTCTATCTTGATGTTTAGAACCTATTATTACCCAGTT
Organism: Phrynosoma blainvillii; assembly: GCA_026167975.1. Classification (NCBI taxonomy): domain Eukaryota; kingdom Metazoa; phylum Chordata; class Lepidosauria; order Squamata; family Phrynosomatidae; genus Phrynosoma; species Phrynosoma blainvillii. The sequence continues at coordinate 23,787,807 of JANUYF010000009.1, read as the reverse complement.
TGGCTACTTCATTTTAGCAATATCAGCAATGTCAATATCATATACCTATTCAATATGCACGTAAATAGTTTTCATCACCAGTGAATAGGACAGGCCACAGGTTCTTGTGAATATGCAAGTCAGAACTTGGATGTGACTCATTTTATGTGTACCTAAAAGTATACCTTGTTTTGAGATAAGTCAGCATGATCAGGATCATAACCTAAAATGCCAACAAAATTAGAAAAATTAGTGTTCTCCAATGGGTAGAAACCACTTACTCCACAGCTGCAATCTTCCTCTTTGCTCGACCCTTTCTGGTTTCTATGCGTTGCTGCTGCACAGATGATGATCTCTGCACAGAGATTCCTTCTCCAGTTTGCCGATACCTTGTACTTCCTTCCTTAACATGCTCATTGTCTGTCACAAAAGTCTCGAAAGATGACCTTCTCATAATCTGCAGGATTTGAATAATGGCTAATTTTTTTTGTCTGATTTAAAAACAGATTAATACAATGCTTGCCAGGTCATTATTTTGCATGAATTTAAAAAACCATAGCAGGAAAAGATAAGCAAAATGAACAAAGAATTGCACCAACTCCCTCATGAAGAAAGGTTATCATGTTTTGTGCTGTTTAGCTTAGAAAAATGTAAATAAGAAAAAATATGGCAGAGATGCATGAAATCAGCATGATGTGTAAAAAGTATATAATGAGATTCCCCCCCCTCAGAATACTAGTCATCTGCTGAAGCTAATAAAGGTGGGAAATTTAGGATATATTAAAGGAATTGTTTTTCACACACCACATGGTTAAACTGTAGAATTTACTGCCACAAGGTACTGTCATGGCTGCTAAAAAGAGAAGAAAAAATTAATGGAGATGGGGTCATAAACATCACATCTCTACTAGTATGGCAGCATGCTTTTTATATTAATTACTGGAAACATGAAATGTAGACTTGCAATTACACTCATGGCCTGATGGTGGGCTTCCCATAAGAATCTGGTTAGCTGCTTTGTGAATAAATATTGGACTATATCAGTATGCAAAGGGATCTTGTATTAGCTTGGAGACTAAAGGCCTTTACAGACTGCCAGAAATAGTGCAAATTGAGGCCACTTTAACTGTCATGGCTCAGTGCTAGGGAATCATGGGAATTGTATTTTTTTCTGGGACATTGAGCCTTCTTTGCCAGAGAGCTCTGGTGCCACAATAAACTACAGTTCCCATGATTCCTTAGCACTGAGCCAGGACAGTTAAAGTGGCCTCAGTTTGCACTATTTCTGGCAGTCTGTAAAGGCCCTTACTGTGCAAAATAGTTGTAGCATAAGCTTTTGTAGACTTGTCTACTTCCTCAGATGCATGTTGGACCAGGTAAGATTGTACGCTAATCCAACATGGGTTTTCTTATGGTCTAGACTCACTCCAGTACCACAACTAGAAGGATCCATTCATAGGAAATTCATGTTCTCTCAACAATAATCTAAACTTTTGTACTCTCTTAAAATGGCCAGTCACATTTAGGGCCTTTGCAGACTGCCAGAAATAGTGCAAATTGAGTCCACTTTAAGGGTTAGGGTTAGGGTTAAGGAATCATGGGAACTATATTTTATTGTGGCACCAGAGCTCTCTGACAGAGAAGGCTCAATGTCTCAGAAAAAAAACACACAATTCCCATGACTCCCTAGCACTAACCCTAACCCTTAAAGTGGACTCAATTTGCACTATTTCTGGCAGTCTGCAAAGGCCCTTAGTTTCAAGGTTTTATTCATGTGGTGTATAAAGTTCTAAATACATCAGGCCAAACACTTTTTAAAACCACCAATAACTGAGAAGTCATTAAAACTTTATAAACCCATGCCATGACTTTCAAAATCTTACTTGCTCTCAAGAAAAACAAATTGTTAATCAAGAGACAATACCTGAATTCAAATGCAAAAGATCTCAACTATAATTACGAACATAGTATCCCAAGTACTATACTATTAATTCTCAAGCACCATACCTGCATTGGTTCCACTCCTGAGGCATCTTGAGATGTATTGCTACAGCTGACATATCTTATAGCACTAATTATCCCCTGAAAAGCAATGCGCTTATGCTCCCTGTAGTGCAGGTTTTCAATCTCCTTCTCCATTTCACTGATGGTTGTCAAAACTGATTCAACTGCAAAGAGCAATCCCCTGAAACTTAGTTTTAAAGAAACAATACCACCAAAGAAAGTATGAATACAGGATTAATAAGACTGTTATGGCAAAGAATTTAATACTAAGTTATTATTTTTAAATTGACACATATAACAACATCTGAGGAAATTTTATTTGCAAAAGAATTGAGAATAATAAGCTTTCAAATAGTTTCAAAGATTGCGAACAGAAAGGAGTCCACAGCTATTTTCATGAAAACATTAATTAGTGAAGTTAATCCTTTCAGGTCAACTGTGACTCCTCTACGCTGCCACTTATATATGATTAGAATGCAAAACCATTCCCTGTCCTTACACTGATACTGTGATTCTTCCCTAAATCAAACTGTTTACTGTCACTTTAACTTTTAAATTAAAGCCACAATCCATAGTTTGTGGAAAAGCAATAGGTCTTCTGACAACTCCTTTGGCCCCGCAAACATTAACTGCATAAATTGGCCATAGGATTGTGAGGTGGAGTGGGGAGAATAAAAGCTTTACAGCAACATCTGAATCATGGCTTAGGACAAATTCACAGACTATAGGTAAAGCCGTGAACTTTGTGAAGCTGCTTGGAAAAGTCTGCTTTGATAATAAGGCTATCAGAAAATGGGAAATATGACTGAGAATACACACCAAAACATAGTACCTTTAATATTTTTACAATACTTCAAAAAAGTATCTGGGACTGGTGGGAAAGGGTAATATCCACCCATGGCCATTCTCTCCATATGAGATGCTTCCTTTTGTGTTTTAATCCATTGGATAAAGTTTTTCACTTTGGTATCTTTTGTATATGGCTGGCCTTTGTGCCATCCTGTTAAGAAAAACAAAAAACAGAAGAAGTTGTAGAACAGAAGTATAATAGAAGATTCAAAAGATGAAAATAGTAACTTTTAAAAGTAACTGTGCCACTTTGGTTTCCAGTATAACACTGAAGAGTGTTCAAAAACATTTATCTATTCTCATCATCAGGTGGTTCTCTAAAATGTCATGCACTTAATAAATTAATGTTAGAAATAACATTAATTTAAAATGTCATGGACTTTATAAATTATGTTTGGGTAGCTTCAGGATGGAAGTCAAGGAGGAAAAAGAGTGGCAGTGATGTCTAAGATGTCTGATTCATTGCATCCATGCAGATTCTGTGACCCTGGCCTAATATCCACGACTGATGCTACCAGTAAGGAGCAAGAAAGGGGAGGGGCAGCCACACGCTGGGCGCCCCAACCCCTTCTCCACAATGTCCTCGGAGCAGCCGGCCCTCCAAGGATGACCTCCCGCTGCAGCGTCCGTACAAGCTGCAGTGGAAGAGTCGCCGAAGGTGCGCCAGCAGCTTTTTGCGGCGCACCTTCAGAGATTTGTGGAAGGAGTGTGGATACCTCAGCCCCGCGGCGCAGCTTCCTGGGGTGGCCCCGTGCCGCCCGTCTGCTTCCCCCCTAAGGAACTCTATATTATTAAGGTATATACAACATCAGCACCTGTGAAGATTGCATCATCTCAGGGTTATACATCAAGTAACCAGTAAATTGAAAGAATCATATCTGGATACAACACAAGAGGTAATACTCTGACTGCATTAATGGGGTGCCTGGCAACATACTGTTGACATTAAAGAGGAACACATGAGGCAGAGAAATGAACACTGGAAACAATTCAACCCTTTGTATTGATCTTATCTAAGACAATCTAATAAGCTTTTGTGTTCAGAAAGGCTAAAGATGACAAGTTATGCTACCTTGATATGGGAGGTACTAGTTTGAGTCCTAAGCACTATTGCAAAGAAGGAGGGAAGCAAGCAGGAAATTGATTAAAGACTACATGAACAAATGAAAGTGGTGGTTATAATTTTCATGGATTAGTTATGAAGCTATAATTTTAAAATAGTCACTTACCTGTAATAAACATCTGACTTTCATTAGACGTTGTCAGGTAAATTGGACAGGAGCTATTTTCAGCGCTATCTCGTATCACCCGCATCTGTGTACATACCAAATATGTCACTGGAGATGGAAAGGAGGCTGCATTATTGTTTGGTAACTAATTGCTACATTTGTTACATTTACTTATTTTATACATAGATGCTATATGTTATTTATGTATGTTTATGAATAAAGGTTTCCACTGGATCACATCATCTAAACATTTCTAAATGTCAAGTTTTAAACAAAAGCTATTAATGGCAGAAAAACAACAACCCTATTTTACTACTGTAAAGCAGTAATAATTATAATAATTATACTTTGGGCTTCCTAAAATTCCTAGAGCAACTTAAAAAAAAACCTGCAATTCTTCCCAAAACTTCTTTGGCGTATTCATTTTATTTTCAAGAAAACTGTGTGACTTAGCAACTAGTTCTCAGAAACTGCAGATGAAGAGTTGTATTTAGATTGCAGGTAGGTCTAACAAAAGAGTCCTCACATGCAATTTGAAGTCCCATAAAAACCAGATAGGGTTTTATTATCTCATTTGTTCCTGAAGAGTGCTAGGTAGTATGCCACCAAATACAGCTTCAAATGGTATTTACCCTTCAAACACTGATGGCTGCTTCCAATATTTATTAACATAGAGAGTTGGATTATATAGTGTTCTTTCCCAACTAGAAAATGCAATTAAAAGCAAACAAACTTATGTATACTGTTAAAAAGCACAACTATTATTGTGCTGCAACTGTATATATTTGCAAACTATGGGGGATAGGAACAAGTAAACCCCAGAGTTCCTTCAAGTTTTGCATTTCTACTGTTGGTAGGCAAATCAGAAGGAGTTGCAATTTTATCAATGATTACTGTGATGCCTGAAATTTAAAGTAGGCCCTAAAATAAAAATAACACAGTAAATAAATAAATAACTGGCAGTAAATAAATAAATACTTGGGTGGATTTGTTCAAATATATCTGGCTGAGATGTAGTAAACAATTCCAGTATGAAAGGCTGCTCTGAAGTCCCATCAATAACATGCACCCATCGATGAATCCAAAAATCTTCTCCATGTTCTGCAAAGGCAAGATAAATACTGATGAATACTTTAGATGCATACTTTTGAACTGATTGATAAATTTCAGTTTTTGAAATTACCCCTTTTTCTTGTACGTTCAGTCCTTCCTACATATTGTACGAGTCCAATAATGTCACAGAAGTGATTGTTTGGCAAGTTATCTAATTCTGACCTGGAACAGACAGAAAATTAGGCATCACATTTACAGCAAAATATATTTAAATATTCAAAGCAAATCTTTTGATAAAAACAAAACCAAACACAAGCCACCCCTTGCCTCACTATTGGAATCTACTGATCTTTTGAACCTTCACAAATGTATTCACAATAGCCAAAGTACTGATGGCTCCTGACAGCTTGCTCCTGAATTACACAATTATCATTTTTTTAATTTGGCCCTAACCATCTCTCTTCTCTCCTCCAGCCATATACAAGAGCTATGATTTTAAATGTGGTTTTAATCTTGTATATGATTATGAAAAATTATATGAAAGGAACACACACAAAAAAGGCTAACCTTGTTATAAACCGATATTTAACTTCAGGCAACTTCCACTCTGCTTTAACTTTATGTTCAGGAATGATGTTAATCTTAGTTGGAGGGTCGCGAACATTCAAAGTGATTTCTAGAAAAGAATCAACTCTGAGAACAACCATATTTTGCTTAGATATTGGCTACGTTAGTAATACAGTCCAGCTATTGCTCTTTATACAATACCTATCTCTTTATCAAGCATTTATTTAGCCCACATTGAATTGTTTGGCCAGCACAGATTATAAATCACACAAATACATACATGTACCATAAAAACATCCCCGCCTATTCTAATTCTAGCACTTCTCTCTCAAACTATTTTGATACCTGACACTTTTTGTACTGCTCCCTCTGTGATCACCAAATCATAAGAAATTATATTACAGGGGAGAATGCTGTTACCTCAATAGCAGAAATCATTTACTCTTCTGCAGATTGAATAGCTATGGCTCACTGAAGACATAAACATGCTAGAAAGGTATTTTCTGCAATAGAGTATTTTTTCCCCTTCTCCTTCCACATTTTAAGAAACTGTCCAGCATCCAGCAATAGTTACATAAATATTTATGGACTTCTGGGTAAAAGCTGAGTGCATTTAGTTATATCAAGCTGGAAGGAGTTATGATGGGCTCTCAGGAAACCAGTATCTATGTCAGAATCGAGATGACATCTGATAGACTCAGCTGAAGCATCTAATGAATAAACTCACTTCAATAATCGGAGAGATAATGTACCAAGACAGCTAACACATTTCACTCACAATGATGCTTGGGAAACAAGTGAGCAAATCAATATTCTTCCAGTTAAGCAAGGCGCATTATCTGACACAATGTTTGTCATACTACTTCCTCCTTTTAGAGGGGACTTAAAGTTTATTGACTATTCTGAAACAAGAACCATTATTTGTTAAATTTTAAAAGTTCCATTCTGAAATTTTCACTTCTTACTTGGCATCTATCGTTATTAATATCACTTGGCCCTTCTCCCATATTACTTTTCATTATTAAGTGATCTCTATTAGAACTCACATAATGTAGAAAAATGTTTTCATTAATCTATTGAGAATATGTATGTTAAAAATTCTCCAGACATGCTTGAATCCACTATATCACTGAGACAAGTAGAATCACTGTCAAATTAACTTAAAATTATCCAGTTCTCATTTTTTTTAATTTTTTTTAAAAAAATTTTGCCTATGTATACAACTTATTTTACTTTCCCCCTATATACCCACATCTCAGACCCAAAATGTAACCCCAATTGTGCCTGTGCCAGCTAGAGGTGATAAGGTAAAGATCCCAGGTAGTCCTATACCACCGATAGTTTTGTTTGTTTTAGGAGTATTGGTTACTACTACTAAAAAACCAGTATGTCTATAAAAGAATAATGCAAGAGTGGGGGAAACAAGGAATAATTTATTTTAAGCATATTTCTGTATTCTAGGGGGAAAAGCTCTTTTCACTACTCTATGGTGCTTAGTGTTAAATATTTCTCACTGCAGTACCAAAATGGTAAACAAAAGTCTAGTCTTCATATCTTAGACTTCAGAGTGCCTTAATATAAGCATTATGGATCAGCAGCTATAACTAGCTGCAAAACTGCATTGCCAGTTCATATAGTGTCTTCCAGAAGTATTAGACTCCCTTGACCTTTCCACATTTTTTGTGTTACAGCCTGGAGGTGAAATGGTTTTCACTGGCATTGTAACCACTTGCTGTACACAAAAAACTCAACACTATGAAGAAGCCAAATATTTTTTACTATGGCACACAAGTAAACAAAAACAAACTGTCACTTGCTGGTTGCTTGTCTTCATGATTCAGTACTTCATAGAAGCATGTCTTGCAGTGTAAGTCTTATTAAATCTTCATCAACTTTGTGTATCTGGATCCTGTAATTTTTAGCCATTCTTTTTGGTGAAATTATTTCTGCTGTCAAGTTTATGGAGTCCATTGCTGAACAGCAACTTTTATGCCTTGCCACAGACTCTTAATCTGAGCTCTTGCATTTGACTAGGACCTTTTAAGACATTTGGATTCTTGTTTTTAAACCACTCCTATGTTATTTTGGGTATGTGTTTAGGGTCACAGTCCTGATAGAAAATGAACATCTGCCCTAGTCCAAGGCCACTGCAGACAAACGGTTTTCTTCTAGAATTTCCTTGTATTTGGTTGCATCCATCTTGCCAATCCGGACCTGTTTCCCACTCCTTGCCAAGGAAAAGCATTTCCACAAGATGCTACCACTGCCACATATCACTGTTGGGACAGTATTCTCAAGGCAATCAGCACTGGTGACTTTGTGCCACATATTCTATTTTGTACAAGATCAAACAGTTTCAAATTTGGTTTAATCAGATTAGAGAACCCTTTTCTACATGTATTCCCACATGCCTTGAACATGAAACAGACCATTTGATCTAGGTCTGTTTCAGTACTTTCTTCTTGTCACTCTTCCATAAAGCTCATCTTTGTGGGGTGTTCAGTTTATAGTTGCCCCGTGTTTCTCTCATCTCTGCCATGGATCTCTCCAGCTCTTCAGAGTTACTACTGGCCTCTTGGTTGCTCCTTTGACTAATGCCTTCCTTACCTGATCACTGAACTGTGGTGGATAGCCTTCTCTAGGCAGAATTACAGTTGAGCAATGTTCTTTTAATTTTGTAATAATGGCTTTAGTGGTGTTCCAGGGAATGATCCTAGTTTGGGATTTCTGAAAAATAACTGAACTGCAATCGGTGCTTATTAACAACAGTATCCCAGACTTGTTTTGATTGCTCTTTGGTCTTCATGATGCTGCTTGTGTATATATGCTCCCCAACAAACTTTAGGACCTTCCAGAAACCAGGTATTTACTCTGAAATCACATTGGATGTAATTACATAGATGAACTCCATTTCTATCTTCCATTCAACTCTATTTGTATCTTCTCAAGGTAGTGGTTTATGCCAGAGATTATTTAGGCAATAACAACAATGGGGTGAATTTTAATGCAAACAAGCAGCAAGTACTAACAATGTCAATTAAATCCAAATCCAGTTGCAATAGAACAAAATGTGGAAAAGTCAAAGGGCATATGTGTGAATACATCTGCATGGAACTTTAAGCAACATATTTTCCAACTACAGCATTACGGAATTGCAATTCATATTTCAGATACTCAACCAATTGAAGAGAATCTCTTCATGTGCAAATCTCCGGGAGCTGTCTGTGTTTTAAAAGGGTAACTTGTTTTAATAGCATATTGTTCAAGGAGCAGCACTGTGCCAATCTTCATACTGTTATACCACTCAGGACATAAAGAGTTCCACAGCACCATCGACATCATACCAGAATGATCAGCCACTTCAAAATAGGCCTAAAAATTAAGAACATGTGCCAAGTGTTTAGCAACACTGGGAAAGAGCAAACATATTTGTTGTTTTTTTTAATGTCCAAAGCAGAACTGTCTTTTTCAAGCAACGTATTCCTCCCTCTATTTAATATAAATTGTATGCAAAATGAAACATAGAAACAAACGTTACATTTATTTTGCTTAGCTAGCAGTTTATTAAAGGAAACTTTCAAGGAGCCCTGGCAGCACAGTGGTTAAATGCCAGTATTGAAGCCTCAACGTTGTGAGGTTCCAAGGTTCACTCAGCCTTCCATCCTTTCGTAGGTTGTAAAATGAGTTGAGTACCCAGCTTGTTGGAAGCAATTGACTTACACACTGTAAACTGCTTACAGAGTGTTTAGTTCACTATGAAGCGGTATCGAAATGTAAATGCTGTTGCTACTCAGTACAGATTGTGATTAAGGCCTATGTGTAGCAGATCACACTTGACATACAATGTTTAGACTCCCACAATACTAAAACCTCTGTACTAGAATCATAGACACCCTACCTGATATGGCATATCTAGTTTTGTTTCAGGTTTCCCATAATACCGTAACCTTGTTTTATGCATGATTCTAACAAGCAAAGGCTGGAAATTGAGTTTGGTCCTCCAGCTCAGCTCCAGATGTAAGAGAGAAGTTAACTTGGATTCTAAGAAAAGAGAGAAGTATATTATTTAAAAGGATGGTTTTGGTATCCCCACTAAGTTTCCAAAACATGTTGTCACAAATAAAGTAGTTTCAAGTAAGACAGTGGTTCTCACAGTGGTTGGACAGGACCCCTGGGATGGGGCACAAGAGTTGCTTATGGGGGCCATGAGATTTGGGGGCCCTGATCCCATCTTGTCCCTAACTTTTTATGTGTAAAATTTACACATGCATTGAGTTAAATATTAAATTTACTGAAATAAAACTGTTCTAATGTGAACAATGTTATTACCTTATAAAATGTTCAAGTATGAATATACATGAATGTACGAATGAAAATAGGCACACTAAATAAACAAAATCTTTTTATTCATAAATTACATGGGGGAAGCACAACATCTGCATGTAGATGTAATGGAGGTTCCAAGGATAAAAAGTCTGGGTACTACTGCAGTAAGAACTGATTACAAAACATGCCCCAGGTTTTGTGAACAACTCTAGCTATCTATATGGTTGCACTGATGCTGACTCAAAAAAGCACAAATCCCTGGTAAATACACAACAGTTGCTGAAGCCAACATTGGTCCAAAACACACTGCAGAAATAATCCAGTTTGAGACCACTTTAACTACCTGGATCAATGCTAGGGAAATCTGGGAACGGCAGTTTTGTGAGACATTTAGCCTTCTAACTGAGCCAGGGCAGTTAAAGCAGTCTCAAATTGGATTATTTCTGTAGTGTGTTTTGGACCATAGATATTGCCCATGCACTATTTCTTATCACAAAGCCGCTGTCCCCCCCAACACAGCCTCTCAGGTCTTAGGTGTCATGAAACAAAGTAGTACACCAAATAGACCAGGGACCGGCAACCTACGGCCGCTGCCAGAGCGCGTTTCCGGGTGCGCTCGCGCCGATCGCCATTTTGACTCCCAAAATGGCGGCCGCGACATGCGCCGTGGCGGCTGGAGCCGCGCGCGCTACGGCGGCGACCGCAGTAGTGATCGCAGCGGCTGTGTGTCCGGGGGGGGGGTCGCATGTGGCAGCGGCGGGTGCGCGCAAGCGCGCGCGCCGCCATTTTCTCCCCCCTTGGCCCAGCCGCGACCTGGCCGACGGCAGACCGGCCCAGGTAAGAAAAAGGTTGCCTGTCGCTGAAATAGACAGTAGGGTATTGATTCTGCTAGTCCAGCAGAGACATGTCAGACCTGTTACTTCTTTCACTCCCATGTCACACTTCCCTTCTGCAGATTCCATCTTGTCCTTGACCTGCTAATAAGGCTCTTAAACCAGAATCAAACTGACACAGCTTGTCCGTAACTACCCTGCCATGACATAGCTTGGTGTTAAGTTGGAACCTGTGCAGTGAAATTACTGAATTGAAGGGCAGTCATGAAGGAATTAGACAAGATCCTAAAGTATAAAGATATACAACTGAGCAATAAAGTGAGGATCATCCCCATGTACAAATGGGAGAGCTGGACAGTGAGGAAAGTGGATAAGACGAGTATCAACTCATTTGAGATACGGTGCTAGAGGAGAGTGCAGAGGATACCATAGACAGCCAAGAAGACAAACAAGTGAGTTTTTGAACAGATTAAGCCTGAACTCTCCCTGGAAGCCAAGACAATGAAACTGAGGCTGTCATATTTTGGCAACATCATGAGAAGGCATGAATCATTGGAAAAGACAATAATGTTAGGAAAGGTAGTAGAAAGAGAGGAAGGCTTCATGCCAAATGGATAGACTCAATCCAAGAGGCCATGGGCCTGGAGATGTCTCATGAGCTGCCATGAGCTGAGGCCAACTTGAGGGTGGTTAACAACAAGGGCAGGAGAAAAAACATACAAATGTACCCTGAGATCTATATTTTCAAGCCAGAGGATGGGAAGTACAGTGTGCCCACACCATCTATGGGCTTGCCATCCGCAGACTTCAGCTCACGCAGACAGCAAGCCCCTGGCCATTATAATGGCATGCACGGCCATAAGAAAGAACAGGACTTGAGGTCCTGTGCTTTTTGCCTTATGTGGGGTGGGGTGGTGGTTCCGGAACGGATCCCCCATGTATAATAAGGGCACACTATACACATGCCAAGGACTGCTGCCATATTTGTGTCCACTAGCTACAAATGTGTGTGTGTGTGTTTTTTTACTGGAAACTCTGTAGCTAATAGCTCACAGACCAGCACCAATTTATAGATCACCACTTTTGAGTACCATCGCTACACATCATCCTTTCCCCAAGAAAACACCATCTCTGGAGACCTGGGCTTTGATTCCCAGCTGGACCACGAAACTCACTGGATGATCTTGGGCAAGTCACATGCTCTCAGCCTCAGAGGAAGGCAATGGCAAAACCTTCTCTGAACAAATCTTGCCAAGAAAACCCCATGATAGGTTTGCCTTAGGGTTGGGTGACCAGATGTCCTCCTTTTCCCAGACATGTCCTACAAAACCAACCTTTCTGTCCAGGAGGAATTCCAAAATGATTAAGAAGAATGAAGTGTAGCATAATGATTTCAGTGTTGGACTATGATTCTGGAGATTATTTGATTCCCAGCTCAGCTGTGAAATCCACTGGGTGACCCTGGGCAAGTCACACACTCTCAGCCTCAGAAGATGACAATGGCAGAGCTTCCTGTGAAAAAATCTTGCCAAGAAAACCCCATGTTAGGTTCGCCTTAGGGTCACCGTAAGTCGGAAATGACTTGAAGGTACACAACAAGAAACATGAATTTATCTTCATATGAGTGTTTTTAGCTTTTATTTGGTGATGCCACACATTTTTTCTGCCGCTTTGCGGTGAGGACATTCGGTCACCCTACATTAGGGTTGCCATAAGTTGTGAACGACTTGAAGGCACACAACAACACAGGGTGACCAGACGTCATAACCACAAAGGACAACAAGGCGCCGTTAAATGTAGGTAGTTCAAGAAAAGATGGAGGTCATTACAAAATAAAAGTTAAACACACTCATATCAATTCATGCTCTTTAGGTCAGGCTCAAAATAGAAGACATTTGGACATTCCTCCTGGACAGAAGGTTGAAATTGGAGGATATATCATGGAAAAGGAGGACGTCTGGTCACCCTGAGGTTAAGGCACCACAACATGTAAGACTGTCAAGAAATATATATGACGTTACAAAATAAAAACCAACACCAATATAAATATAGATCCATGCTTCTTAGTCATGGTCAAAATGGAGGACATTCTGGACATTCCTCTTGGACAGAAGATTGAAATAGAGGACATGTTCTGGCAAATGAGGGTGCCTGGTCAACCTGAGGTCAAGGTACCACAAAATGTAAGTCTGATAAGATATATATGTATATATATTGTGTGTGTGTGTGTGTGTGTGTGTGTGTGTGTATATATATATATATACACACAAAGACACATATACATATACAATATATATCTATATCTTATATATATCAATCTCTCTCTCTCTTTATATATATATCTTCATGCTCCTTAGTCATGCTGTGTATATATATATATATATATATATATATATATATCGTGTGTATATATATTTATGTCTACATATATGTGTTTGTTATTGTTGCCTTTGCGTCAGTCTCGACCCATGCTACCCTATGGATGAGACATCTCCAGGCCTCCCGTGTCCTCTCCTGCTCTGCCAGCTCCTGCAAACTCATATTCGTGGTCTCTTTCATAAAGTCCATCCATCTAGCATGTGGCCTTCCTCTCTACTTCCCTCCACCTTTCCTAACATTATTGTTTTTTCCAATGATTCGTGCCTTCTCATGATGTGTCCAAAGTACGACAATCTACGGTAAGTCAGGCCCCCCCGGACTTTTTGATCTGGGGGCCGGTTTGCTGGCCCCCAGATCTTCCAGGAGGGCCAAAGGCGCGCATGCATGCGCACTACTCTAGAGACATTTTGTGTGCCAAAATGGCGCCCAGAGTCGTGAGCATGCGTGTGGCGTTGCGCACACATGCGCACGACTGTGAGCACCATTTTGGAATCCACAATGGCGCCGGAGTCGTGCACATGCGCGTGCAACGCCAGGCACCATTTTGGCACAAAAAATGGCACCTTGCGTCTGGTGCCATTTTGGATTCCAAAATGGCGCTCGGAGTCATGCAAATGCGCCCGGTGTCGCACGCGCCGCCGGGCGCCATTTTGAAATCCAAAATGGCGCCCAGAGTCGTGCACATGTGTGCACAACGCCAGGTGCATGCGCACAACTCTGGATGCCATTTTGGAATCCAAAATGGCAGCTGGCGGCGCGGCAGCAGCGGCAGGAGGCCTCAATGGGCCGGTAAGAAGGCCTCGATGGGCCAGGTCCAGCCTGCGGGCTGTAGTTTGGGGACCCCTGGTCTAAGTCTTGTCAACTTGGCTTGTAGGAATATCGCTGGCTTGATCTGTTCTGGGACCCATTTCTTTGTCCTTTTGGCTCTCCATGGGATTCTCTTCTCCAGCATCACATTATCTCAAATGCGTTGGTTTTCCTCCTATCTTCTTTCTTAACTGTTCAGCTCTCACATCCATCCATGGTAATAGGGAATACAATGGCTTGTATGATTGTATGTCTTTGCATTTTAAAATCTTTTCTAGTTCTTTCATAGCCACTTTCCCCATTATGCACCCTCCTTATAAATGCATCTGAGGAAGCAGACTGAAGTCTACAAAAGCTCATACTGCCAAATTCTTTTTTTCAGTTAGGGCCTTTACAGATTGCCAGGAACAATCCAGCTTGAGATCACTTTTACTGCCCTGGCTCAGTGCTAGGGAATCCTGGCAACTGTAGTTTATTGTGGCACCAGAGCTCTCTGACAAAGACTCAATGTCTCAAAAACAAGAACAACAACAACAACAAAACCCCAAACAAAACACAACCCTACAATTCCCATGATTCCCTAGCATTGAGCTAGGACAGTTAAAGTGGTCTCAAGCTGGATTATTTCTGGAAGTCTGTTCAGGCCCTCAATTTCAAAGGTGCTACAAGATCTCTCTACATACTGATTCTACAGACTAACATGGCTATATCTTTGCATTCTAAATAAAAAATGTTTTGAAAAGTGGATGATGATGATGATGATGATGCTAATAATAATAATGTATCTGAGGAAGCAGACTTTAGGAATAATAATAATAATAATAATAATAATAATGTATCTGAGGAAGTAGACTTTAGATGATAATAATAATAATGTATCTGAGACTTTGAAAGAAAGAAGTTGGCAGCTTCTTTCTTTAGGAAGCAGACTTTAGGAAAGCTCCTGCTGCTAACTTTTTTTTAATGAGTCTCAAAGATGCTACAAGATCTCTCTAGAAACTGATTCTACCGACTAACATGGCTATATCTTTGAATTCTAAATAAAAAATGTTTTGAAAAGTGGATGATGATGATGATGATGATAATAATGTATCTGAGGAAGCAGACTTTAGGAAAGCTCCTGCTGCCAACTTCTTTCTTTTAGTGAGTCTCAAAGATGCTCCAAGATCTCTCTACAGACCCATTCTAAAGACTAACACAGCTACATCTTTGAATTCACTCTCCCCATTCTTCGTCTTCTCCTGATTTCCTGACTGCAGTCCCCATTTCTATCAATGTTTG